>JARFJB010002002.1:640000-1105000 GCA_036346205.1 Vesta saturnalis | reverse complement strand
CAGACAGACACAGACACAGACACAGACACAGACACAGACAGACACAGACACAGACACAGACACGGACACGGACACGGACACGGACACGGACACGGACACGGACACGGACACGGACACGGACACGGACACGGACACGGACACGGACACGGACACAGACACAGACACAGACACAGACACAGACAGACACAGACACAGTCACAAACACAGACACTGACAAAACACAGACACAGTGACAGACACAGGCACAGGCACAGGCACAGACACAGACACAGACACAGACACATGCACAGACACAGACACAGACACACACACAGACACTGACACACAGACACAGACAGACACAGACACAGACACAGACACAGACACAGACACAGACACAGACACAGACACAGACACAGACACGGGCCAGGCACAGACACATACACAGACAAAGACACAGACACAGACACAGACACAGACACAGACTCAGTCACAGACACAGACACAGACACAGACACAGACACAGACACAGACACAGACAGACATAGACACAGACACAGTAACAGACACGGACACGGATACGGACACGGACACAGACACAGACACAGACACAGACACAGACACAGACAAAGACTCAGACACAGACACAGACACATACACAGACACAAAGACAGACACAGACCCAGGGACAGACACAGACATAGGCACAGACACAGACACAGACACAGACACAGACACAGACACAGACACAGACACAGACACCGCCACGACACGGACACGGACACGGACACGGACACGGACACGGACACGGACACGGACACGGACACGGACACGGACACGGACACAGACTCAGACACAGACACAGACACAGACACAGACGCAGACACAGACACAGACACAGTCACAAACACAGACACTGACAAAAACACAGACACAGTGACAGACACAGACTCAGACACAGACACGGACACCAACATAGACACAGACAGACAGGCCCACAGAGAGGCAGACAGACAGACAGACCGGCATGCACAGAAAGACAGAAGGTCAGACAGACAGGCAGGCAGACAGGCAGGCAGGCAGACAGACAGGCAAGCAGACAGGCAGACAGGCAGGCAGAGTCAGACAAGCAGACACCCAGACAGGCAGACAGGCAGCCAGGCAGACAGGCAGACAGGCAGGCAGGCAGACAGGCAGACAGGCAGATAGACAGACAGACAGGCAGGCGGACGGACGGCCGGGCGGGCGGGCGGACGGACAGGCAGGCAGACAGGTAGGCAGACAGATAGACAAACAGACAGGCAGACTGACAGACAGGCAGGCAGACATTCAGGCAGGCAGGCAGACAGGCAGGCAGGCAGACAGACAGGCAGACATGCTGACAGACAGGCAGGCAGAGAGACAGACAAACTGACATACAGGCAGACAGACAGACAGGCTGACGGGCAGACAGGCCGACAGACACACGAAATTTTCGTGGAGGAGAGATGCTGGATGACGCCACTCCATACTTTGTTATTTGCACTCGGAATGGAAGTGATTAACGCAACTTTCATCAACTGCAATGTAGCGATCGGGAAAACATTTAGGATTACAGTAGTAATATAGGACCGGAGCTACTCCACTTCAAGATCACGACGATCCCGTAATCTATGCATAAAATGTATGTCATGAGTTCATTGAAGGTGAATACTCCGCTTCAAGGTTACGACTTTCAATACTTCAAGATCACTCAGAGGTCAACAAGAGTATCGACTCCATGTTAAAATGAGAGGAACTATATATATATATATATATATATATATATATATATATATATATATAGATTGCCTCTTTGTGAGAAAGATATCATTGATAAAGCAGGAACGTACGTAACTGGTTATTTATATAAAATATATTTGAAAGAAAATGGTGAAAGTAAATTATCGGAAGTAGAAACTCTCAACAAGAAAATTAAAAAGGTGCAAAGGAATTATTATATCTATATAAGGGCAGCAAGAAATAGATGAACTTTTAAAGAAAATTAGAGAAGTAATGAGAACGTTGGAAAGGTACGAGGTGAACCTGAAGATGAAGAGTTTAAAATATGAAGGGACATATAGTTGCAAAATAAATAAATAATGTGTTATGAAGTTTGATTTAACTATATTATAAAATCATAAGTTCGCATTTTCACATATAAATTTCTAATGTTTGTGTTTGTGTTTGTGTTTGTGTTTGTGTTTGTTTGTGTTTGTGTTGTGTTTGTGTTTATGCTTGTGTTTGTGTTTTTGTTTGCGTTGCGTTTGCGTTTGCGTTTGCGTTTGCGTTTGCGCTTGCGCTTGCGCCTGCATTTCCGTTTGCGTTTGCGTTTGCGTTTGCACGTTTGCGTTTGCGTTTGCGTTTGCTTTTGCTTGTGCTTGTGCTTGTGCTGCTTGTACTTGTGCTTGTGTACTTGTGCTTGTGCTTGTGTGCTTTTGCTTGTGCTTGTGCTTGTGCTTGTGCTTGTGCTTGTGCTAAGTGCACTGCTTGTGCTTGTGCTTGTGCTTGTGCTTGTGCTTGTGCTTGTGCTTGTGCTTGTGCTTGTGCTTGTGCTTGTGCTTGTGCTTGTGCTTGTGCTTGTGCTTTTTGTGCTTGTGCTTGTGCTTGTGCTTGTGCTTGTGCTTGTGCTTTTGCTTGTGCTTGTGCGTGTGCTTGCATTGCCTTGCGCTTGCAGTTGCTATTGCGGTTGCGTTTGCGTTTGCGTTAGCGTTTGATTTTGCGTTGCGTTTGCGTTTGCGTTTGCGTTTGCGTTTGCGTTTGCGTTTGCGTTTGCGTTTTGCGTTTGATTTTGCGTTTGCGTTTGCGTTTGCGTTTGCTTTCGCTTGCGCTTGCGCGCTGCGCGCTTCGCTGTGTTTGTGTTTGTGTTTATGTTTGTGTTTGTGTTTGCGTTTGCGTTTGCGTTTGCGTTTGCGTTTGCGTTTGCGTTTGCGTTTGCGTTTGCGTTTGCGAGCGTTTGCGTTTGCGCGGCTTGCGCTTGTGTTTGTGTTTGTGTTTGTGTTTGTGTTTGTGTTGTGTGATTGTGTAATGCTTGTGCTTGTGCTTGTGCTTGTGCTTGTGCTTGTGCTTGTGCTTGTTCTTGTGCTTGCGCTTGTGCTTGTGTTTGTGCTTGTGCTTGTGCCTGTGCATGCGCCTGCGCCTGCACCCTGCGCCTGTGCCTGTGCCTGTGCCTCTGCCTGTGCCTGTGCCTGTGCCCGTGCCCGTGCCCGTGCTTGTGCTCGTGCTCGTGCTCGTGCTCGTGCTCGTGCTCGTGCTCGTGCTCGTGCTCGTGCTCGTGCTCGTGCTCGTGCTCGTGCTCGTGCTCGCTCGTGCCAGTGCCCGTGCCCGTGCTCGTGCTCGCTCGTGCTCGTGCTCGTGCTCGTGCTCGTGCTCGTGCTCGTGCTCGTGCTCGTGCTCGCTGTTTTTTGTTGTGCTTGTGCTTGTGCTTGTGCTTGTGCTTGTGCTTGTGCTTGTGCTGGTGCTTGTGCTTCAGTGCTGCTGCGTGCGTGCGTGTTGCTGCGTGCTCGTGCTCGTGCTCGTGCTCGTGCTCGTGCTCGTGCTCGTGCTTGTTCTTGTGCTCATGCGTCTGCTAGTGCTTGTTCTTGTGCTTGTTCTTGTGCTTGTGCTTGTGCTTTGCTTGTGCTTGTGCTTGTGCTTGTGCTTGTATTGTGCTTATGCTTATGCTTGTGCTTGTGCTTATGCTTGTGTATGCTTGCTTGCGTTTGCTTTGCGTTTGAGTTTGCGTTTGCGTTTGCGTTTGCATTTGAGTTTGTGTTTGTGTTTTGTGTTTTTGTGTTTGTGTTTGTGTTTGTGTGTTTGTGTGTGTGTGTGTGTGTGTGATGTGTGTGTGTGTGTGTGTGTGTGTGTGTGTGTGTGTGTGTGATGTGTGTGTGTGTGTGTGTGTGTGTGTGTTGTGATGTGTGAAATTATTGTGTGTGTTGTGTGTGTGTGTGTGTGTGTGTGTGTGTGTGTGTGTGTGTGTGTGTGTGTGTGTGTGTGTGTGTCAAGGTGTGTGAATATATGTTAATAGTCACGAAAACGTACGTACTTAAGATATTGTCTTAAAGCTTGTTTTCATTTCTCTTGGCGCTGATTAGATTTTGTTTGAAGTTTAGCTACGGGCGGTGGTGTTTTTGATTTTTATCAAATCTTTTTGAAACGGCTGTACATGTCAAAGTTAAAAATTACTAATATATAGATCTTAATCATATAGATTAATTATGTTCTACGCAATTTTTTGATACCGCGCATAATTTAGCGGCAAAAATATTCCTAAGGTGGATTTTAAGTATTTAATGATTCATTTTTATAAAAAAAATGTTTAGACATATTCAATAAAAAAACTTTAATTTTACATAACTTTTCTTGTTAAGGTTTCTTAATGTAAAGCATTATAGGTGTAAAAATTACATAAAAATGGTTGAAAATGCTTAAACTGTATTGTCAACATTTTTATTGAAACGGGCCGCTTTGAAACTTTTTTAAGCTGGCATCTAGATGTCCATTAATCTCTATCTGACATGACGGTTTGAACTTTTGTTTGACATCGATTATTGATTTTGTTTTTGCAATATTGGCTATTTTCGTCATGAATTTATCATAAAGTAGATTGCATAATTATCCTAAAATATCAGGTGTGGAGCACCATACTATCTTCCGACCTACAAAATGAAAATTAAAGGAAATGGAACAATTTTAAAATTTTTTTTTTTTTTTAATAACTATGCAACATCTTTTATAAGAACCTCATTACAAATATAGGCAACAATGTAAACGCAAAAACAATAATCTATGTCAAACGTACGTTTAAAACTTCATGACAGCCAGAGGTTAATAGACATCTGCTAACTTAAATTAAAAGAAATGAAACATTTTTAGTTAAAATTTTTTTTGCATGTTTGAGCTTTTTCGTTTATTTACAATATCTGTTTCCAAGACGGTAAGATATGTTTACTGGTTGCGAGACCCAACTCATCGGTATGTATTTTATTTACCGACGTCTTTTACTTACCAACGTAAAATTATATATACCCACTATATTTCACAACAATAAGAACAAAAAATTTGGACATTTCTATTTATAAAACAAACATGGCGTCGACCGGTAAACGTCCCTTACTGTTCTTAATACTCAATATACTATATGATAACTATGTACCGTCTTCTTTATACGTTGATAACGAAAACAAGCAACATTGTAAAAACAAAAACAGTAATCTATGTCAGAATGACGTTTAAAACTTCATGTCAGATAGAGATTCATAGACATACGTTGACATACATGTCAACGTAAAAAAAATTCCAAAGCCGCCCGCTTCTATAAAAATATCGATAATACATTTTTACATTTATTGCGCTTTGCATTAAAAAACTATTTAAAGAAAATTTATGTAAAATTTAATTTTCTTCAAAAAATACGTCCACACCTATTCTTATAAAATTAATCGTTATTCAAATAATGACAAAATTTGTACTAACACTTAAATTCTACCTTTGGGAATTTTTTTGCCGCTTAATTACGTGTCATATCAAAAAATTGAATAGAACATAATTAATCGACATGCTAAAAGTCTATATTCTGGTATTTTTATATCTTTTAAATATGCAGCTGTTTTAGACATATTTTACAAAAACCGAAAACTACCCCTAATAAACCCCCTCTCCGCCGCTGGATTTCTCCCAAAATCTAGTCAGCTCTAAGCCAAGTAAAAATAAGCTCACACGCACACACATGCACACGCACACGCACATGCACACGCACTACACACACACACACGTTGCAAAACTTGGCCAAAAATGAGCTAATAAGTCGATTTAGCGATAGTAGTTCTATACCTACATATGTAAGGTAAACACTGTTATTAAGATTATTTCATTTAATTGCCATTTTGTGCTTTGGATTGTCGTGTGTTGTTCCATACCAGGTATTTTTTGTTCCATCGCTCTGAAATCACGTACTTACAGGAATTTTAAAAAGGTTTAAATCCACAATATTTTGGGGATAAATTGGGGGCCCTCGACTCCGTGGACCTTACCCCTCAGATACCTAGTTCACACTTATGGTTCGTTCGGAAAGCAAAATGCCGTGCTCCAAAGAGTAGAAAGTGTTATTTTTAAAGACGGCACTTGCTCAATCAAAAGCGATTAGAACATTATAAACAGGCTAACGTATGTTACGGACTACCCGAAAAAAATTGGACGAACGGCATAGGATGATCCTGCAATATCTAGCAATATTAAGCACAACTTTAACTTTAAAATCAAAATATGTGACAGTGTTTTTTTTTATAGAAACGCCCAAATATATGTGCTGTGAGTATATATAGTTCCAAGACAAAAAACGAGCAAGTAGGCAATTTGAATTTCATCGAATTTTTAATATAGGCTGTAAGTTGGAGCTGTACGCAAACGTGGATGTTCGACAAACCACAGGAGTCATCTATCGTAGATTTGGTCCATAGATTGCAATATTATTTAAACTTTCAATATTATTACACATAATTAAAATACTTAGTTTTTAGTGTTTTTTAATGGTGTATTTTTGTATTTATATTTTACATAAATCTATTCGTAACAATTACAGTTATCGTCCTCAGTAGTGGTAATTATTAAAGAATTGTTTAAGATGTTCATTATCATCTTCCGGAGTGTATAAGTTATCTTGTTCTTGTGGAAAAGCATATATTGGAGACAAAGTCATTCTTATGTTCGTAAGCTATTGAGATATATGAACATTCGAATAACTTCAATAGGCAAGAAGACGGTCTCCGTTTAAATAGGTTTTGGCATTTTATAATTGAAAAAAAGGCACAATGATACGTCGTAATTCTAATTTTAGCTTTTGATATGTCTAGGTTTTTTGCTGTGGTTTTTCTTAGACCTTAAAGTAAATGTTTTTCTAATTATATGTTAAGTTATAAAATATGTGGTAATGGTAATCGTATAAAAAGTGTTTTAATAATATAATAAAGAAATAAGTGTAAAATATTCTCCGAAACAAATAAACTTAATTTCACTAAAATAATGCCTTTGGCTCAGTCGGTTGATTAACGTACGATTCAATTTTGATTTGCAATTTCTGCTCGATTACTGAACACTGACATGTAATAAATAATGATCTCGGACGCCAAGTTATTTTTTAATTATGCTCGGAATAACTAAACCGAGGTTGTTTACAATAAAAATTCTACCAAAATGTAAAAAAATAAAAAATATACAAACTGTGTTTATTAACAGTTAAAATGATAGGGTTAAATAAAATATATCTTAAAACTGGTTATTGCCTTAAATTACTAAATAATGGTTATAAATATAAATACCTGTACAAAATATAATAAATCTTCTTGAGAACCCCTGGTATTATAAAAAATAAATGCAAAAATGCAAACCAAGGTGATGTAATCCTTGTATCAATGTCGCGCAATATCTCGAAATAATACTTTACGTCGTAAACCACACCCAAAATGGAATTTTTCTTCTTATAAATTTATCTTCATGAAATTGAATAATGCGTTTATTGCATTTTCTCGAAATTCAGATAAAAATTGGGATCTACATTTAGATCAGCATTAAAAGCAAAATTGAAATCATAAAATGAAAGCGTACGTAAAAGTAAAATTAAATTCGTACTTGAAATGTAATTAAAATAGAAAAATAAAAGTAATAAAAGTGTAAATAAAAGTGTAAATCAAAGTGCCTGCAAAGAAAAAATGTTTTCATTTTTAATATAATGCGTTAAAATATATCTTATCAATGACACTTTTCACAAAATTTAGGTGGAAACCCAAAAATATGGCTTCCTGCATCTAACAGCGTAATACAAGAAGTGAACAAAATGGACGCTCCGAATATCTGGTCATATAGCCGTGCGCGAAAAAATTTGCGCAAAGAATTGAGTCGACGATGACGCATTGCGTGAAAATATTGAGCAGAAAAAATAATTTAAAGAAGTGGGAGTATAAACTCTTAAGAAAATATGCAACTTAAGTTTACACCAAAATGCAAATTAAGTTGCCTACCTCATACTTACAAATCATTAACAAATACAAGTTTTCTTATATTTACAACTAAATGAACGAAGAACATAAATTGCGGTATATTTTAATACAACTAAAAATGGGTTGTTACAAGGTGATCATAGCATTATAATAATTTAACATATATAAAAGTTAAAATTAGAAATCATATTAACGTACTACATGTGTTTTCACTGTAAAACGACAATTACAATTATCAACAAAATCTATTTCTTTGTTAGGTTTGACTATATTGAGTGATTTGACGAGTTTCTATTTGTGAATGCTTTTATCAAGTTGAAATTTCACAACTCCAAACTTACATCATAATTTGATTATATTTTGTTAAATTTTCTCTCTATGTATGATATTTTCACCGTTAGAGGGTCTTCTTATTTATCATCTTTAAGGCAGTTTAATAATATTTAAATTGATTAAGGATCTAGCTATTTTTTTACTAAAATTAGATTCCATGGTTGGCTTTATGCGTTTTTGTAATTTTCTTCCGTTTTGATTCTTTAATAGACATATTAAGAAACGCGACGTCATCATCTCCGATGTCTTTATAGCCATTAATTCATGGAACATTTTACGACAATTTTTAGGTTGGCAAAGCTTGATCCGGAAATATGTCATGCATGTCACTCAAAATGTGCCAAAAACAGGATGCGTCCAGTAGAAAACTGATGTGAGCAAATTCGCGACCGTATTTTGTGTTTTGTGAATTTGGATAAAACCAAAGGTGACTAGATCAAATTTTCACTTTTAAAATTAAGACATTACCAACCGCCACAAAAATCTCTAAATCAGCTAAAGTGAAAGTTTTTGTTTAAAAACAAAAAAAGGGCAAATTACAAAAAATAGCATAAAAAACGTGTTTTAGAATACCTTGCACTCATTCTTTAAAATACCCGTAGCTAAGCTTACTCGTTTTTTTAAACTTGAATTCATGCTTCAGGACTGGTCTTATGAAACTTGTTTTTTAATATACTATTATCAAACTGTTCTATGAATAGCAGTCTTATGCTTGCGTTTTCATATTTCATGAATTCATTCTAACATCTTAAACAATTCTTAAAGATATATGGACGATAACTGTAAGTAATTGTTATCGAAACGTATGGATTTATGTGAAACATAAACATAACGATATACCATTAAAAACCCAAAAAGCTAAGCATTTTAATTTTTGCACTATTATTTATTTCTGAACGCGATCGTATGAAAGAATTGACAAAATACCATATTGATGTATAAGATCAGAATAGATTACAGAAGATGTGTTTTAATTATTGCATTATATTATGGATTTTATCAAAGCGTCGAAAGAATATCCAAAAATATTTTTGTGACCAGTATAGCGGAACTGTGATAAATAATAGTCCTTCTAATGGTATAAAAGGCTAAATATGGTTATGGATATTTATCCTTTAGATATAGTAATTTTCACGAGTCAGAGCAGTTGCGTCATTAATATTAATACTGTCAGAGGACGCCGATGTTGCCAGATAGTGAAAAATAACGGTTTGACGACTGTCAAATCTCAGCTTCAGGGGTTATGTTTATTTTATCACACTAATAAAGTTTAAGTTTTACATTCCTTTCTTGAAAATATGTGTTTAATGTCAGGAATGCCTGACAACACCGGACAGAATTGCCAACCTAAATTAGTTCCATCTGCATCCTCTTGTGCACAGTAAGCGGGTTCTAATGGTGGTAAAGAAACAAAGTTAGTTATAACGCAACTGCTCTTACTCGTGAAAATTGGTATAGCAACTACATCAAACTGTCCTTCCTCTACACGCATTGTTACAGTATTTGACCCAAATGTAACTAAAGGAACTTTGCAAATACGAATCACGCCTTCTGAAGATGTTTACGTAATTTCTGTACATAAAACATGAAAAAGCAGAAGAAAAAACAACTATAATAGATTTTTTGTTGTTATTCCTGATAAAAAGGCACTTTTAAACTGTCCAAATTGTTTTTTCAGGATATAAGCTATGAGAGACCAAAAGAATCCATCCTAAAGCTCGTTCTCCAAGAAAAGTTTAACTTTTAAAATCATGTTATAGACCGGAAAAAAGTGCGTGCATGCGTACTTAAGTGGTCAGTATCTTAAGAACAAAACTCCAGCCAAACTGCATTTCCAAGATTAATAAAATTTTGAATATAGAGTTTTCAACGAAGTGGGTTAGTAAATAGGTGTAACTATTTTTTTTAATTTGACAACGTTACAAAAACGATGAATCTTTTCTCGGATGTATGGCTTAAAAAAGTGTTCAGCTCGCCCAAATATATAAAATATCTGTCAATATTCTTACCAGCTTTGTTGCTCTTGATTTATTTTCGTTTCCAGTTAGTTCTAAAATGAATTTTAACTTTATACATTATTTAACTATAATCGATGTTTCCCCCTGGCGCCATTATATGCACTGGTACAAAATTCAGCTTGTTATGTTAACTTGTTATTGAGTTATCGTGTAGCCTTCAAATCTGTTTTCCTATTTATAATTAGTAGACATATAATGTGAAGAAACGTGAAAAATGTGGAGGTTAAAAATTTTGTACTATTTTCTTGCGATAAGTGCGGGGAAAAAACTATTTTCATAAACAGATCGGGTCATATTTTTAGAGCGCATAGGTCTTTTAATACATTGGTTTTTATGAAACTTTCCCACCTCTAATAACATAATTCATGTTTAGATCTGTCATGTTTATTTTATGGTAAGCCTTTGACATTAAAAAATTGCATTTAGAGAGTAGATAACAAAATAATTAATACAAAATAAAATGCCTCATGCGGAGTACACCTTATCGGAGAAAGTACAATTCGTAAAGTGGTATTTTAATAGTCATTCGATAAACGAAACAATTAATTTATTTATTGCTGCTTTTGAAAATAGACCACGACCAAGCGCGGCAACAGTTAGGGCCATTGTTAAAAAATTTTGTGAACGCCAGAGGATCTAATACGTATGAGGAGATATCTGTATGACAGATTTGGTTACTGTTTAGTGCAAGGAGGTGGATTATTTGAGCCCTTGATTCATTAACTATTCTTTTGGTTTCATTAAAATGTTTGTCTGTTTTTCCATGTTTTCTAAGATTGGCTTTAGTGTTCAAAAATTTTAATTAGATTGTTTATTTTTATGCAAATGCGTTTTATTTTCTATTTCTATTCAGATTAACACAAAGAAAGATATCAATTTTATGTCAGTAGCGAAAGTGAATCTGAGCAATGGAATTCAATACTTGAGCATGTAAAGTAGAGTAGAGTAGAGGTGGGAATGCGCGTTTTATATACACACTAAAATCCTGACCAGATCTGTATAAATATAACTTGGGGCCCCTTTTGAGGAGGTGGGAAAAATTGTTGGTTTGATTTCTTGTGCCTGCGATTTTTTTTTAAAGTGAACGACAAAGAAACAAAAACAAAAAGATATAATTTACAGCCCCCTTTAAGGGATGGTCAACCGCGATATTAATGGAATATTTTGTGATCCCAAAATACTAATCTTGTCAAGAATTCAAATTAATTAATCTATTAGTTGAAATATAAGCTCAAAAAAGCGATAGTGCGAACGGGAGTCCACTCCTAAGGTGGTCCGATATTCAGTAAGACAATAGGTGGAACTTGCCTCCATAATCCTTCCAGATTTTGAGACATATTGTATTGTTTCCTTGTCCCATAAAATTTGTTTTATTACACAGTTTAACGGAAATCATATACGTATTCGTTGTGGAGCACTTGTGCCAAGAACCTTCAGACTATAATAATCCAATTTTTTAATTACTTATTTTTGTGAACTTAAACTTAAAAATTTGGCGATCGTCATAAAAACAAGTCAAACCCAATGTTCCTGTAGGAGAAATTTACGTATATTAAAGCACAAACTGTATACATTGAGTTATTCTTAACATGCTTCGCTCTTAAAGAAAAACCAAGCAATGCAATTACAAGATAACCATATTATAAAATAGAATTAATACTTTTTCCACTTCATACTCCTTAAAGCTCCGGTCCCTAACTTACCAGTATTTGCCCTTTGGAATCTGTTTATACGAAAGAGTGTTCACTCTGCATGGAGCAAAAAATTAATCAGATAGAGACTCCATTGGTAGTTGATGCCATCTACAATCGAGAGTTTGTTAGAGTTTCTACTATAGAAAACTCTCCGAAATGATCTGAAATCAGTGAAACTGCGCCATACAAGCCAAACTCTTTTACCGGGAAAGGTTTCTTCGCGCCCACGCTTCGAAAAACGCGGCTGTAAATCAAGCTGAACCTGAAACGGATGTTAGCCCTTAATGGCTAACAATAGTATAGTTTGGGACATAATAAAATTGAAATTCAAGACATAACACCTCTATGTACGAATCAGCCCAAAACGGAAAATAATAAAAACAGAACATTAAATACCTCTAAAGTTTTAACAGCATTTCTCAAAAAGGTAGAATTCGGAAATAAAGACAAAAATTACGAGACATAAGAAAAGAAGCACAATTATTGGTGTTAATGAGATTGAAGCTCCTCCAGCTAGTCATGTTGTGGGGAAAAAACGTTTATAATGAGGAAATCCTAGACCTGTATAGGAGTGCAATCGTCGAAATTGGGTACATGTAGATTATCAATAAATTGACTAGGTTATAATGCACGTCGCATTTTTTACTTTAATTAATTGGAGTAGTCGCAATTGCAGGACTTGGTATAATGCCTCGTCCCGCAACTCTACTCATACTGGCAAAACTATCGTTTCTGGCCTATTGATAAAAATAACTATTTAACACGTCTTACGTTTTCATAAATACGTTAAAGCAAATTTTAATAAAAGTTAAATACATAATATATTCTAAGTGATTTACTTTGGTCAAATCGCTTGAATTTATTAGTGATATTTTTGCAACCATTTTTAATACTCCACATACATAAAAATACAGTACAATAAATTTGTATATTTCCAAACATGCAAATCAAAATTGTTCGTTACATTACAAACTTCTGATTGTAAAGTTTTACTTTTACGGCGCAAGAGCAAGGCACAATTGATTTTTGTACAGGCGGATTGAGTGTAGGTGTAATTATGACGTAGCAGGTATGTCGTCATATGCACGTAAACTTCTCACTCGTATATATTATTTTGTTTGGTATTCCGTCTATACATATGTTTTTCCCTTTCCTTATACATTTAATATCGTTAGTTTTAAACGTATTTATGTGGTTTACTTGATACTGTCAATAATCAAGAAGAGGGTAATTTCTCAACTATGGGTTTTAATAAATATAAAGTACTAGTACTTCTAAAAGATATTTGACGAAATTCTAATTTACCACAACTCTTTCTATTGGTTAATTCAATTAAGACTAATATTGGTATTTCTGTTTATTTCTTGGAATAACCAATGTGTAGATTGTTTTTACGTAGGATGCAACAAATGATTTGAGATAAGAATGATAATATAGTTGAAATGTTTTGCAAAATTTTGATTTTTATACTTAAATAGGTTAGTTAAAACAAAAACAACGCAAGGGAATTAACTAATACCCTGTTATAGATCTGCAGGCTATCCACATAATTACTTATAATTTGGAAAAATGTTTGCAGATCAGTTTGGAATATATGAGATGCAATTGGTGTATAGTGTATTTATTGTATTAATCATCAAATCAAAGGTGACATACATTTAGTTAAAAGTCCAGTTGACTGAAGGTAGGCAACCAATCTAACATAAATATGACGAACTGTTTACAAATGGAAAGTGTGTAAATATTTGAGGTAGAAACTAGTATATACTATACAGTACTTATTAAGAATAGTAACAAGTTTTAATACACGACCGTTGTTTGCAGACTAAGTGTGGGTTGCATTGAAGGAAGGCGTAAAAACTGTTTACACGTGCTGTTTTTTACACTGATATTCTTTGATTAATGCATTACTTAACCTTGAAAGCACATCAATTACTTTTGAATTCATCAACATGTATCTTGGTCGATAAAGCGATTAACTGTCAGTGATGAATTTCTACTCCGAGCAGTTTTTCTTTCATTTCTGGTAATCAGGTTTACTATATTTCATTTTTTTTAAGAAGAATCTTTAGCTTTGGAATTATGTTTTTATTATCGTGCCGACACCAGCACTTTATTCATTTATTACTTTCAGAATAGCTTGGCTCGTTACATTAAATTTCTTCACCATCTCCAACAGATATTTGTGTCCTGGTATTACCTTGTCAGACAAATGGAGCGTTCTAGAGTAAATGTACTGGTGTTTCAGGCTGAATTGGGTTGAGATGGCATGAAATTATAAAATCAGGTGACACCAACCCCCTATATCTCACTTAGGTGCTAACAACCTATCTTACTGGTGACTTCTAGTCAATCGTAGATAGGTTTAAGTTGAAGTTGTGATAAAAGCACTAGTTAAACTAAAAGTACTTTTACGATACACGACAATTATCAAGTTTGTTTATAAAAACAGACATATCTTTGGGTTATGACAATTAAAGATTCAAATGATTTCAGGGAAATATGCTGATGTGTATGTTTTATCGTAAATAACGTGTATCGTTATCTTTAAGCCAATTTCAATATGTTCATGTTTAGGATTTACCGTAAATAATACCCAAAGTTACCTTAAAGGCAATTCCATGAGTGAGCTATGAACAATTGTGAAGTAAAAATATGGAATTATTGGGTGTGGCATAACACACGACCTTACAACATACTATGAGGAAATTAAAAGGTATGACAACATATTTTGGATAATTAGGCAATGTAATACGCTCAAATTAAAAATAGGCAACATTAAACAATTAACGCCAGATAGATAGATTGATAAACACACAATACCCACAACAAACAGACGTACGCACGCACTCACGTACGCATGCACGACACACACACACACATGCACACGCACACCATACCACGCTCACACATGCAAGCACTCACGCACTCACTGCACACACACACACATGCACACGCACACGAAAACATACACGCACGCGTACCACACACATACACGTACGCAAGCACTCACGCACGCACACATGCACACACCCACACACACATGCACACACACATGCACGCACACACCCACAGAGTTCGCGCACGCTGCGTTTGTGCGCACGCACGCACACACAAGCAAACAAACAAACAAACACACACACAAACAAATAAACAAACAAACAAACAAGCAAACAAACAAACAAACAAACAAGCAAACAAGCAAACAAACGAACAAACAAACAAGCGAACGAACGAACGAACGAACGAACAAACGAACTACCGAACGAACGAACGAACGAACGAACGAACGAACGAACGAACAAACGAACGAACGAACGAACAAACAAACGAACAAACAAACAAACAAACAAACACAGTCACAGCATTATGGTCGATGTTGGCGAAACTGTCAAATGCCGAAAAATAAAGCAATACGTCGATTTAGCGATGTATCACTCCAAATCGAATACATCGTTCTAGAAATCTAGATTATACTACTAGAATATACATCCATAAACATTTTGTATCGCTGTGGACACCGTGAGGTATTACATTATCGTACCTTACATTTAAGCAGGATCTAGGCCAATTATTTATTCAGGTGGAATAAAATTACAGCTCTCAACTGTATGTTTTTAGTTGAATGGTAATCATATTATACAGATGTAACTTTTTTTTCAATGAATGCGTTATCGATTTTTGCTTTTTTTATGGTTGAATTCGGGTTTCAAATAAAGGTACCTTTGGAAGGCGGAAATGTACATTTTCCAGAGATCTCAAAAACTTATAAGACCTTAAAAGCACTTTTTACCACCCTTTTAAACATTTAAATGTACGTAAAAAAGAATAGAATTTTTTTTAGAGATAATTAAATTTTATGTTTTTCATGAGAATTTTTTCGTAGGAAGCCTTAAAAATTACTTAAATAAACAAATTTGATGTGCTCGTTACTATATGAGATTCCTCGTGAACTCTCAATATGGTAAAATTCAAATGGCTTGATTACCTATTAATATTTTACACATTCGTACATTATTTTGTATAATGCATTAAGTTCTTATACAAATGTTAATGCTGTAAGTGTATTATTTTTTTATAATTCTAACATTAATAAGAATACAATTTTAGTACTTTGTACTGTGTAATTACACTAAAGAGCTTAATTACACTCCTAAGCAGAAAGCTACATTTACACTTATGCACACTTGTAATTTTGAAATTGATTAGGTAGATATAAGTAAGAAATAAGATTATACTTTGTACATTTCATGCAAACTAAAATATTTTTGAATTAAAACAGCTGTTCTCGAACATACAAACGCCCCCTTAACGCACTTGCCATGGGTGTGGTATAGCAAGATGTTCTATCTAGTCTTTTTTCCAAGTCCGTGAAGTTAACACGGTCATTGAAAGCACTAACAACAGGACCAGTACTAATCGTTAGTTCTTTAAACCTTGCATCAGCGAAACCGACAGTTTCCAAGAGGTAGATTCCTCTAGACGTCTCATAATTATTGAAAGCGCTAAGACCATACATATACAATCGGTTAGTGCTTCATTAATGCTTCTCAATGCTTTATGTCGTGCATCAGCGAAACCGGCCGTCCTCAACAAATAAATATCTCCTGTGCATTGATGACGTCTCTCCATTATGGAAAGAACTAACGACTGGGCCGGTGTTAATCGTTAGTACTTCTTAGGGCTTTATACCGTACACTAGCAAAACCGACCGTTTCTAAGAAATAGGTATCTTCTAGTGTGGTGTTGACGCCTCACAATGATTGTAACGCCAGCGACCGGACCCGTTAGTGCTCTACATCGTACAACCGGTCGTTTACAAGAAAGGATATTTCGTAGTGCAGGACTGAATGTACAAAGGGTTATCTATTTCTTAAAAAAGGTCGGTTTCGCTAATGCAAAGAATAATGCACTAAGTAGCACTAACGATTGGCACCGGTTCGGTCGTCAGGACTTCTAATAGTGGTGAGACATCAGCACTGAACAAAACGGTATCTATTCCTTGGAAATAGCCCGTATTGCAGATGCAAGGTATAAAGCACAAAGAAGCACTAACGATTCGCACCAGTTTATTTTCAATGACCGTGCTAACTTCAGGGACCGTTTTGCCCTTTACACTTTTCGGTAACACAAGACACTAGCATGAGAAAATCATGTGCTAAGCACACTAGATTTCTTTATTTAAACCTTGTTTAAAGCAAATTTTAAAAAGTCTTTTTGGTTTATTATAAGGAGGTACTTCTTTCTTTCGTAGATATATTACAGCAAAATGACTTTAAATGTCAATAAATGCAGCAAAATAGTTATTTTTATCATGAATTGAGGGTCAAACTTTAAAACATACATTTGACGACACATATTAATAGTATATTGTAATACAAGTGTATAAGCAAGCCCTTTAAGCACACACAACAAGTTTGAATAAAACAAGTGAAACGAGTTTTCTTTAATGTTGTAAGTGCTTTAAAACCGCTTATACACGAGTTTTATACACATTTTTTAATACGCATTAAAGGATACTTTCTTAGAATGATTACCATTTCGATTTTATTCCTTAATTTTTATTCTTTACAGAGGCTCCTGACAATACTTTTTGTTTTTGAAGGTACATCGACTACTTTGACTAATTTATGTAAGTAATAAGTTTATTTCCCAGGCTGTATCTATTTGTGGTGTTTTTGGATCCTGTACAAGGTGCGATTTGCGTTTGACTGACATAAAACAAGATGGTGCCCTTTTCTTGATTAATATACGACCATCTGAAACTGAAAACGGGAGAAAATTTGCGGTTGTTGATTGTCCTGGAATACCATATATAAAAATGTTTAACAAATATTTGTCGTTGCGTCCTGAAGATGTAGCAACGGACAGAGTATTTTTAAAGCATGTAGATGGCAAGTAGTTAGCATTAATACTTTTGGTGTAATTCCTTCTCGTATAGCGCGCTACTTGAATTTTTTTGGACCTGAAACATATACCGGCCACGCATTCAGGCGTACATCGGTCACGATTATGGCCAACAGTGACATGAGTACTGAACTAAAACGTCAAGTTGGGTGGAAGTCTTCTAGTGTTGCGTCAGTGCATATTGAAGATTCTAGTGTAAATAAAGTTACAGTTTCTGGAATCATGTATTTACAAATTGATAAATATAACCTAAAAACTTATAAAACAAATATAGGTGGTTCGGTGTATAGGGTACTCGGGGTTGAAATCAATATCCTAAATCTTGTTTATGCATCTAAGGTCTTTTTGACAGAAGCTGTTTTCAAACCAATATCTCAGGTTTGAATATTGACGGAGCTAAGTTCTTTTGATTGAAGTTGGTTTCAGATCAATACCTTAGACGTCTAATGTCCTTTTGGCAAAAGCTGGTTTCAAATCAATGTCTTGGTTTTGCATCTTGGACTTGCAACTTGAATCGTGTTTGTCAATCTAATGTCCATTTGATCGAACCTGATTTCAATTTGAAATCAATGTTTCCGTGTGCCTTTTGGATTGGTTTTCAGTCATCTCGTTTGCGTGGTCTTGTTTTCTGCACTGATTTAGCTTTCTGCGATCTTGTCTTTTCTGCTTTCGGTAGCTTGTTTGCGCTACTATGTCGCCGCATTCCTTTTGCCTTTCCGCCGTCTTGTTTCTTTTGTCTTTTGACTTTTCGCTATTTTGTTTCCTTGTGCCTTTGTATTTCAGCCATCTTGTTTTCTCCATCATTTTATCTTATGTTTATATATTTAATGTTTGTGTTTGTGTTTGTGTTTGTGTTTGTGTTTGTTTGTGTTTGTGTTGTGTTTGTGTTTATGCTTGTGTTTGTGTTTTTGTTTGCGTTGCGTTTGCGTTTGCGTTTGCGTTTGCGTTTGCGCTTGCGCTTGCGCCTGCATTTCCGTTTGCGTTTGCGTTTGCGTTTGCACGTTTGCGTTTGCGTTTGCGTTTGCTTTTGCTTGTGCTTGTGCTTGTGCTGCTTGTACTTGTGCTTGTGTACTTGTGCTTGTGCTTGTGTGCTTTTGCTTGTGCTTGTGCTTGTGCTTGTGCTTGTGCTTGTGCTAAGTGCACTGCTTGTGCTTGTGCTTGTGCTTGTGCTTGTGCTTGTGCTTGTGCTTGTGCTTGTGCTTGTGCTTGTGCTTGTGCTTGTGCTTGTGCTTGTGCTTGTGCTTTTTGTGCTTGTGCTTGTGCTTGTGCTTGTGCTTGTGCTTGTGCTTTTGCTTGTGCTTGTGCGTGTGCTTGCATTGCCTTGCGCTTGCAGTTGCTATTGCGGTTGCGTTTGCGTTTGCGTTAGCGTTTGATTTTGCGTTGCGTTTGCGTTTGCGTTTGCGTTTGCGTTTGCGTTTGCGTTTGCGTTTGCGTTTTGCGTTTGATTTTGCGTTTGCGTTTGCGTTTGCGTTTGCTTTCGCTTGCGCTTGCGCGCTGCGCGCTTCGCTGTGTTTGTGTTTGTGTTTATGTTTGTGTTTGTGTTTGCGTTTGCGTTTGCGTTTGCGTTTGCGTTTGCGTTTGCGTTTGCGTTTGCGTTTGCGTTTGCGAGCGTTTGCGTTTGCGCGGCTTGCGCTTGTGTTTGTGTTTGTGTTTGTGTTTGTGTTTGTGTTGTGTGATTGTGTAATGCTTGTGCTTGTGCTTGTGCTTGTGCTTGTGCTTGTGCTTGTGCTTGTTCTTGTGCTTGCGCTTGTGCTTGTGTTTGTGCTTGTGCTTGTGCCTGTGCATGCGCCTGCGCCTGCACCCTGCGCCTGTGCCTGTGCCTGTGCCTCTGCCTGTGCCTGTGCCTGTGCCCGTGCCCGTGCCCGTGCTCGTGCCCGTGCTCGTGCTCGTGCTCGTGCTCGTGCTCGTGCTCCTGCTCGTGCTCGTGCTCGTGCTCGTGCTCGTGCTCGTGCTCGTGCTCGCTCGTGCCAGTGCCCGTGCCCGTGCTCGTGCTCGCTCGTGCTCGTGCTCGTGCTCGTGCTCGTGCTCGTGCTCGTGCTCGTGCTCGTGCTCGCTGTTTTTTGTTGTGCTTGTGCTTGTGCTTGTGCTTGTGCTTGTGCTTGTGCTTGTGCTGGTGCTTGTGCTTCAGTGCTGCTGCGTGCGTGCGTGTTGCTGCGTGCTCGTGCTCGTGCTCGTGCTCGTGCTCGTGCTCGTGCTCGTGCTTGTTCTTGTGCTCATGCGTCTGCTAGTGCTTGTTCTTGTGCTTGTTCTTGTGCTTGTGCTTGTGCTTTGCTTGTGCTTGTGCTTGTGCTTGTGCTTGTATTGTGCTTATGCTTATGCTTGTGCTTGTGCTTATGCTTGTGTATGCTTGCTTGCGTTTGCTTTGCGTTTGAGTTTGCGTTTGCGTTTGCGTTTGCATTTGAGTTTGTGTTTGTGTTTTGTGTTTTTGTGTTTGTGTTTGTGTTTGTGTGTTTGTGTGTGTGTGTGTGTGTGTGATGTGTGTGTGTGTGTGTGTGTGTGTGTGTGTGTGTGTGTGTGATGTGTGTGTGTGTGTGTGTGTGTGTGTGTTGTGATGTGTGAAATTATTGTGTGTGTTGTGTGTGTGTGTGTGTGTGTGTGTGTGTGTGTGTGTGTGTGTGTGTGTGTGTGTGTGTGTGTGTCAAGGTGTGTGAATATATGTTAATAGTCACGAAAACACGTACGTACTTAAGATATTGTCTTAAAGCTTGTTTTCATTTCTCTTGGCGCTGATTAGATTTTGTTTGAAGTTTAGCTACGGGCGGTGGTGTTTTTGATTTTTATCAAATCTTTTTGAAACGGCTGTACATGTCAAAGTTAAAAATTACTAATATATAGATCTTAATCATATAGATTAATTATGTTCTACGCAATTTTTTGATACCGCGCATAATTTAGCGGCAAAAATATTCCTAAGGTGGATTTTAAGTATTTAATGATTCATTTTTATAAAAAAAATGTTTAGACATATTCAATAAAAAAACTTTAATTTTACATAACTTTTCTTGTTAAGGTTTCTTAATGTAAAGCATTATAGGTGTAAAAATTACATAAAAATGGTTGAAAATGCTTAAACTGTATTGTCAACATTTTTATTGAAACGGGCCGCTTTGAAACTTTTTTAAGCTGGCATCTAGATGTCCATTAATCTCTATCTGACATGACGGTTTGAACTTTTGTTTGACATCGATTATTGATTTTGTTTTTGCAATATTGGCTATTTTCGTCATGAATTTATCATAAAGTAGATTGCATAATTATCCTAAAATATCAGGTGTGGAGCACCATACTATCTTCCGACCTACAAAATGAAAATTAAAGGAAATGGAACAATTTTAAAATTTTTTTTTAAATTTTTTTTTTTTTTTAATAACTATGCAACATCTTTTATAAGAACCTCATTACAAATATAGGCAACAATGTAAACGCAAAAACAATAATCTATGTCAAACGTACGTTTAAAACTTCATGACAGCCAGAGGTTAATAGACATCTGCTAACTTAAATTAAAAGAAATGAAACATTTTTAGTTAAAATTTTTTTTGCATGTTTGAGCTTTTTCGTTTATTTACAATATCTGTTTCCAAGACGGTAAGATATGTTTACTGGTTGCGAGACCCAACTCATCGGTATGTATTTTATTTACCGACGTCTTTTACTTACCAACGTAAAATTATATATACCCACTATATTTCACAACAATAAGAACAAAAAATTTGGACATTTCTATTTATATAAAACAAACATGGCGTCGACCGGTAAACGTCCCTTACTGTTCTTAATACTCAATATACTATATGATAACTATGTACCGTCTTCTTTATACGTTGATAACGAAAACAAGCAACATTGTAAAAACAAAAACAGTAATCTATGTCAGAATGACGTTTAAAACTTCATGTCAGATAGAGATTCATAGACATGTCACGTAAAAAATTCCAAAGCCGCCCGCTTCTATAAAAATATCGATAATACATTTTTACATTTATTGCGCTTTGCATTAAAAAACTATTTAAAGAAAATTTATGTAAAATTTAATTTTCTTCAAAAAATACGTCACACCTATTCTTATAAAATTAATCGTTATTCAAATAATGACAAAATTTGTAACACTTAAATTCTACCTTTGGGAATTTTTTTGCCGCTTAATTACGTGTCATATCAAAAAATTGAATAGAACATAATTAATCGACATGCTAAAAGTCTATATTCTGGTATTTTTATATCTTTTAAATATGCAGCTGTTTTAGACATATTTTACAAAAACCGAAAACTACCCCTAATAAACCCCCTCTCCGCCGCTGGATTTCTCCCAAAATCTAGTCAGCTCTAAGCCAAGTAAAAATAAGCTCACACGCACACACGCACACACGCACACATGCACGCACGCACTCCCCCCCACACACACACACACACACGTTGCAAAACTTGGCCAAAAGTTGTAAAATGAGCTAATACGTCGATTTAGCGATAGTAGTTCTATACCTACATATGTAAGGTAAACACTGTTATTAAGATTATTTCATTTAATTGCCATTTTGTGCTTTGGATTGTCGTGTGTTGTTCCATACCAGGTATTTTTTGTTCCATCGCTCTGAAATCACGTACTTACAGGAATTTTAAAAAGGTTTAAATCCACAATATTTTGGGGATAAATTGGGGGCCCTCGACTCCGTGGACCTTACCCCTCAGATACCTAGTTCACACTTATGGTTCGTTCGGAAAGCAAAATGCCGTGCTCCAAAGAGTAGAAAGTGTTATTTTTAAAGACGGCACTTGCTCAATCAAAAGCGATTAGAACATTATAAACAGGCTAACGTATGTTACGGACTACCCGAAAAAAATTGGACGAACGGCATAGGATGATCCTGCAATATCTAGCAATATTAAGCACAACTTTAACTTTAAAATCAAAATATGTGACAGTGTTTTTTTTTATAGAAACGCCCAAATATATGTGCTGTGAGTATATATAGTTCCAAGACAAAAAACGAGCAAGTAGGCAATTTGAATTTCATCGAATTTTTAATATAGGCTGTAAGTTGGAGCTGTACGCAAACGTGGATGTTCGACAAACCACAGGAGTCATCTATCGTAGATTTGGTCCATAGATTGCAATATTATTTAAACTTTCAATATTATTACACATAATTAAAATACTTAGTTTTTAGTGTTTTTTAATGGTGTATTTTTGTATTTATATTTTACATAAATCTATTCGTAACAATTACAGTTATCGTCCTCAGTAGTGGTAATTATTAAAGAATTGTTTAAGATGTTCATTATCATCTTCCGGAGTGTATAAGTTATCTTGTTCTTGTGGAAAAGCATATATTGGAGACAAAGTCATTCTTATGTTCGTAAGCTATTGAGATATATGAACATTCGAATAACTTCAATAGGCAAGAAGACGGTCTCCGTTTAAATAGGTTTTGGCATTTTATAATTGAAAAAAAGGCACAATGATACGTCGTAATTCTAATTTTAGCTTTTGATATGTCTAGGTTTTTTGCTGTGGTTTTTCTTAGACCTTAAAGTAAATGTTTTTCTAATTATATGTTAAGTTATAAAATATGTGGTAATGGTAATCGTATAAAAAGTGTTTTAATAATATAATAAAGAAATAAGTGTAAAAATATTCTCCGAAACAAATAAACTTAATTTCACTAAAATAATGCCTTTGGCTCAGTCGGTTGATTAACGTACGATTCAATTTTGATTTGCAATTTCTGCTCGATTACTGAACACTGACATGTAATAAATAATGATCTCGGACGCCAAGTTATTTTTCAATTATGCTCGGAATAACTAAACCGAGGTTGTTTACAATAAAAATTCTACCAAAATGTAAAAAAATAAAAAATATACAAACTGTGTTTATTAACAGTTAAAATGATAGGGTTAAATAAAATATATCTTAAAACTGGTTATTGCCTTAAATTACTAAATAATGGTTATAAATATAAATACCTGTACAAAATATAATAAATCTTCTTGAGAACCCCTGGTATTATAAAAAATAAATGCAAAAATGCAAACCAAGGTGATGTAATCCTTGTATCAATGTCGCGCAATATCTCGAAATAATACTTTACGTCGTAAACCACACCCAAAATGGAATTTTCCTTCTTATAAATTTATCTTCATGAAATTGAATAATGCGTTTATTGCATTTTCTCGAAATTCAGATAAAAATTGGGATCTACATTTAGATCAGCATTAAAAGCAAAATTGCAATCATAAAATGAAAGCGTACGTAAAAGTAAAATTAAATTCGTACTTGAAATGTAATTAAAATAGAAAAATAAAAGTAATAAAAGTGTAAATCAAAGTGCCTGCAAAGAAAAAATGTTTTCATTTTTAATATAATGCGTTAAAATATATCTTATCAATGACACTTTTCACAAAATTTAGGTGGAAACCCAAAAATATGGCTTCCTGCATCTAACAGCGTAATACAAGAAGTGAACAAAATGGACGCTCCGAATATCTGGTCATATAGCCGTGCGCGAAAAAATTTGCGCAAAGAATTGAGTCGACGATGACGCATTGCGTGAAAATATTGAGCAGAAAAAATAATTTAAAGAAGTGGGAGTATAAACTCTTACGAAAATATGCAACTTAAGTTACACCAAAATGCAAATTAAGTTGCCTACCTCATACTTACAAATCATTAACAAATACAAGTTTTCTTATATTTACAACTAAATGAACGAAGAACATAAATTGCGGTATATTTTAATACAACTAAAAATGGGTTGTTACAAGGTGATCATAGCATTATAATAATTTAACATATATAAAAGTTAAAATTAGAAATCATATTAACGTACTACATGTGTTTTCACTGTAAAACGACAATTACAATTATCAACAAAATCTATTTCTTTGTTAGGTTTGACTATATTGAGTGATTTGACGAGTTTCTATTTGTGAATGCTTTTATCAAGTTGAAATTTCACAACTCCAAACTTACATCATAATTTGATTATATTTTGTTAAATTTTCTCTCTATGTATGATATTTTCACCGTTAGAGGGTCTTCTTATTTATCATCTTTAAGGCAGTTTAATAATATTTAAATTGATTAAGGATCTAGCTATTTTTTTACTAAAATTAGATTCCATGGTTGGCTTTATGCGTTTTTGTAATTTTCTTCCGTTTTGATTCTTTAATAGACATATTAAGAAACGCGACGTCATCATCTCCGATGTCTTTATAGCCATTAATTCATGGAACATTTTACGACAATTTTTAGGTTGGCAAAGCTTGATCCGGAAATATGTCATGCATGTCACTCAAAATGTGCCAAAAACAGGATGCGTCCAGTAGAAAACTGATGTGAGCAAATTCGCGACCGTATTTTGTGTTTTGTGAATTTGGATAAAACCAAAGGTGACTAGATCAAATTTTCACTTTTAAAATTAAGACATTACCAACCGCCACAAAAATCTCTAAATCAGCTAAAGTGAAAGTTTTTTGTTTAAAAACAAAAAAAGGGCAAATTACAAAAAATAGCATAAAAAACGTGTTTTAGAATACCTTGCACTCATTCTTTAAAATACCCGTAGCTAAGCTTACTCGTTTTTTTAAACTTGAATTCATGCTTCAGGACTGGTCTTATGAAACTTGTTTTTTAATATACTATTATCAAACTGTTCTATGAATAGCAGTCTTATGCTTGCGTTTTCATATTTCATGAATTCATTCTAACATCTTAAACAATTCTTAAAGATATATGGACGATAACTGTAAGTAATTGTTATCGAAACGTATGGATTTATGTGAAATTTTAATTTTTTAATTATTGCATTATATTATGGATTTTATCAAAGCGTCGAAAGAATATCCAAAAATATTTTTGTGACCAGTATAGCGGAACTGTGATAAATAA
This sequence comes from Vesta saturnalis, assembly GCA_036346205.1. Lineage (NCBI taxonomy): Eukaryota > Metazoa > Arthropoda > Insecta > Coleoptera > Lampyridae > Vesta > Vesta saturnalis. The sequence goes on along the minus strand of JARFJB010002002.1, from coordinate 1,079,184 downwards.
TAGTCCTTCTAATGGTATAAAAGGCTAAATATGGTTATGGATATTTATCCTTTAGATATAGTAATTTTCACGAGTCAGAGCAGTTGCGTCATTAATATTAATACTGTCAGAGGACGCCGATGTTGCCAGATAGTGAAAAATAACGGTTTGACGACTGTCAAATCTCAGCTTCAGGGGTTATGTTTATTTTATCACACTAATAAAGTTTAAGTTTTACATTCCTTTCTTGAAAATATGTGTTTAATGTCAGGAATGCCTGACAACACCGGACAGAATTGCCAACCTAAATTAGTTCCATCTGCATCCTCTTGTGCACAATAGGCGGGTTCTAAAGGTGGTAAAGAAACAAAGTTAGTTATAACGCAACTGCTCTTACTCGTGAAAATTGGTATAGCAACTACATCAAACTGTCCTTCCTCTACACGCATTGTTACAGTATTTGACCCAAATGTAACTAAAGGAACTTTGCAAATACGAATCACGCCTTCTGAAGATGTTTACGTAATTTCTGTACATAAAACATGAAAAAGCAGAAGAAAAAACAACTATAATAGATTTTTTGTTGTTATTCCTGATAAAAAGGCACTTTTAAACTGTCCAAATTGTTTTTTCAGGATATAAGCTATGAGAGACCAAAAGAATCCATCCTAAAGCTCGTTCTCCAAGAAAAGTTTAACTTTTAAAATCATGTTATAGACCGGAAAAAAGTGCGTGCATGCGTACTTAAGTGGTCAGTATCTTAAGAACAAAACTCCAGCCAAACTGCATTTCCAAGATTAATAAAATTTTGAATATAGAGTTTTCAACGAAGTGGGTTAGTAAATAGGTGTAACTATTTTTTTTAATTTGACAACGTTACAAAAACGATGAATCTTTTCTCGGATGTATGGCTTAAAAAAGTGTTCAGCTCGCCCAAATATATAAAATATCTGTCAATATTCTTACCAGCTTTGTTGCTCTTGATTTATTTTCGTTTCCAGTTAGTTCTAAAATGAATTTTAACTTTATACATTATTTAACTATAATCGATGTTTCCCCCTGGCGCCATTATATGCACTGGTACAAAATTCAGCTTGTTATGTTAACTTGTTATTGAGTTATCGTGTAGCCTTCAAATCTGTTTTCCTATTTATAATTAGTAGACATATAATGTGAAGAAACGTGAAAAATGTGGAGGTTAAAAATTTTGTACTATTTTCTTGCGATAAGTGCGGGGAAAAACTATTTTCATAAACAGATCGGGTCATATTTTTAGAGCGCATAGGTCTTTTAATACATTGGTTTTTATGAAACTTTCCCACCTCTAATAACATAATTCATGTTTAGATCTGTCATGTTTATTTTATGGTAAGCCTTTGACATTAAAAAATTGCATTTAGAGAGTAGATAACAAAATAATTAATACAAAATAAAATGCCTCATGCGGAGTACACCTTATCGGAGAAAGTACAATTCGTAAAGTGGTATTTTAATAGTCATTCGATAAACGAAACAATTAATTTATTTATTGCTGCTTTTGAAAATAGACCACGACCAAGCGCGGCAACAGTTAGGGCCATTGTTAAAAAATTTTTGTGAACGCCAGAGGATCTAATACGTATGAGGAGATATCTGTATGACAGATTTGGTTACTGTTTAGTGCAAGGAGGTGGATTATTTGAGCCCTTGATTCATTAACTATTCTTTTGGTTTCATTAAAATGTTTGTCTGTTTTTCCATGTTTTCTAAGATTGGCTTTAGTGTTCAAAAATTTTAATTAGATTGTTTATTTTTATGCAAATGCGTTTTATTTTCTATTTCTATTCAGATTAACACAAAGAAAGATATCAATTTTATGTCAGTAGCGAAAGTGAATCTGAGCAATGGAATTCAATACTTGAGCATGTAAAGTAGAGTAGAGTAGAGGTGGGAATGCGCGTTTTATATACACACTAAAATCCTGACCAGATCTGTATAAATATAACTTGGGGCCCCTTTTGAGGAGGTGGGAAAAATTGTTGGTTTGATTTCTTGTGCCTGCGATTTTTTTTTAAAGTGAACGACAAAGAAACAAAAACAAAAAGATATAATTTACAGCCCCCTTTAAGGGATGGTCAACCGCGATATTAATGGAATATTTTGTGATCCCAAAATACTAATCTTGTCAAGAATTCAAATTAATTAATCTATTAGTTGAAATATAAGCTCAAAAAAGCGATAGTGCGAACGGGAGTCCACTCCTAAGGTGGTCCGATATTCAGTAAGACAATAGGTGGAACTTGCCTCCATAATCCTTCCAGATTTTGAGACATATTGTATTGTTTCCTTGTCCCATAAAATTTGTTTTATTACACAGTTTAACGGAAATCATATACGTATTCGTTGTGGAGCACTTGTGCCAAGAACCTTCAGACTATAATAATCCAATTTTTTAATTACTTATTTTTGTGAACTTAAACTTAAAAATTTGGCGATCGTCATAAAAACAAGTCAAACCCAATGTTCCTGTAGGAGAAATTTACGTATATTAAAGCACAAACTGTATACATTGAGTTATTCTTAACATGCTTCGCTCTTAAACAAAAACCAAGCAATGCAATTACAAGATAACCATATTATAAAATAGAATTAATACTTTTTCCACTTCATACTCCTTAAAGCTCCGGTCCCTAACTTACCAGTATTTGCCCTTTGGAATCTGTTTATACGAAAGAGTGTTCACTCTGCATGGAGCAAAAAATTAATCAGATAGAGACTCCATTGGTAGTTGATGCCATCTACAATCGAGAGTTTGTTAGAGTTTCTACTATAGAAAACTCTCCGAAATGATCTGAAATCAGTGAAACTGCGCCATACAAGCCAAACTCTTTTACCGGGAAAGGTTTCTTCGCGCCCACGCTTCGAAAAACGCGGCTGTAAATCAAGCTGAACCTGAAACGGATGTTAGCCCTTAATGGCTAACAATAGTATAGTTTGGGACATAATAAAATTGAAATTCAAGACATAACACCTCTATGTACGAATCAGCCCAAAACGGAAAATAATAAAAACAGAACATTAAATACCTCTAAAGTTTTAACAGCATTTCTCAAAAAGGTAGAATTCGGAAATAAAGACAAAAATTACGAGACATAAGAAAAGAAGCACAATTATTGGTGTTAATGAGATTGAAGCTCCTCCAGCTAGTCATGTTGTGGGGAAAAAACGTTTATAATGAGGAAATCCTAGACCTGTATAGGAGTGCAATCGTCGAAATTGGGTACATGTAGATTATCAATAAATTGACTAGGTTATAATGCACGTCGCATTTTTTACTTTAATTAATTGGAGTAGTCGCAATTGCAGGACTTGGTATAATGCCTCGTCCCGCAACTCTACTCATACTGGCAAAACTATCGTTTCTGGCCTATTGATAAAAATAACTATTTAACACGTCTTACGTTTTCATAAATACGTTAAAGCAAATTTTAATAAAAGTTAAATACATAATATATTCTAAGTGATTTACTTTGGTCAAATCGCTTGAATTTATTAGTGATATTTTTGCAACCATTTTTAATACTCCACATACATAAAAATACAGTACAATAAATTTGTATATTTCCAAACATGCAAATCAAAATTGTTCGTTACATTACAAACTTCTGATTGTAAAGTTTTACTTTTACGGCGCAAGAGCAAGGCACAATTGATTTTTGTACAGGCGGATTGAGTGTAGGTGTAATTATGACGTAGCAGGTATGTCGTCATATGCACGTAAACTTCTCACTCGTATATATTATTTTGTTTGGTATTCCGTCTATACATATGTTTTTCCCTTTCCTTATACATTTAATATCGTTAGTTTTAAACGTATTTATGTGGTTTACTTGATACTGTCAATAATCAAGAAGAGGGTAATTTCTCAACTATGGGTTTTAATAAATATAAAGTACTAGTACTTCTAAAAGATATTTGACGAAATTCTAATTTACCACAACTCTTTCTATTGGTTAATTCAATTAAGACTAATATTGGTATTTCTGTTTATTTCTTGGAATAACCAATGTGTAGATTGTTTTTACGTAGGATGCAACAAATGATTTGAGATAAGAATGATAATATAGTTGAAATGTTTTGCAAAATTTTGATTTTTATACTTAAATAGGTTAGTTAAAACAAAAACAACGCAAGGGAATTAACTAATACCCTGTTATAGATCTGCAGGCTATCCACATAATTACTTATAATTTGGAAAAATGTTTGCAGATCAGTTTGGAATATATGAGATGCAATTGGTGTATAGTGTATTTATTGTATTAATCATCAAATCAAAGGTGACATACATTTAGTTAAAAGTCCAGTTGACTGAAGGTAGGCAACCAATCTAACATAAATATGACGAACTGTTTACAAATGGAAAGTGTGTAAATATTTGAGGTAGAAACTAGTATATACTATACAGTACTTATTAAGAATAGTAACAAGTTTTAATACACGACCGTTGTTTGCACACTAAGTGTGGGTTGCATTGAAGGAAGGCGTAAAAACTGTTTACACGTGCTGTTTTTTTACACTGATATTCTTTGATTAATGCATTACTTAACCTTGAAAGCACATCAATTACTTTTGAATTCATCAACATGTATCTTGGTCGATAAAGCGATTAACTGTCAGTGATGAATTTCTACTCCGAGCAGTTTTTCTTTCATTTCTGGTAATCAGGTTTACTATATTTCATTTTTTTTAAGAAGAATCTTTAGCTTTGGAATTATGTTTTTATTATCGTGCCGACACCAGCACTTTATTCATTTATTACTTTCAGAATAGCTTGGCTCGTTACATTAAATTTCTTCACCATCTCCAACAGATATTTGTGTCCTGGTATTACCTTGTCAGACAAATGGAGCGTTCTAGAGTAAATGTACTGGTGTTTCAGGCTGAATTGGGTTGAGATGGCATGAAATTATAAAATCAGGTGACACCAACCCCCCTATATCTCACTTAGGTGCTAACAACCTATCTTACTGGTGACTTCTAGTCAATCGTAGATAGGTTTAAGTTGAAGTTGTGATAAAAGCACTAGTTAAACTAAAAGTACTTTTACGATACACGACAATTATCAAGTTTGTTTATAAAAACAGACATATCTTTGGGTTATGACAATTAAAGATTCAAATGATTTCAGGGAAATATGCTGATGTGTATGTTTTATCGTAAATAACGTGTATCGTTATCTTTAAGCCAATTTCAATATGTTCATGTTTAGGATTTACCGTAAATAATACCCAAAGTTACCTTAAAGGCAATTCCATGAGTGAGCTATGAACAATTGTGAAGTAAAAATATGGAATTATTGGGTGTGGCATAACACACGACCTTACAACATACTATGAGGAAATTAAAAGGTATGACAACATATTTTGGATAATTAGGCAAAATGAAAATAGGCAACGCTAAACAAAAATAATTAACGCCAGATAGATAGATTGATAAACACACAATACCCACAACAAACAGACGTACGCACGCACTTACGTACGCATGCACGACACACACACACACATGCACACGCACACCATACCACGCTCACACATGCAAGCACTCACGCACTCACTGCACACACACACGCATGCACACGCACACGAACACGTACACGCACACATGCCACACTCATACACGTACGCAAGCACTCACGCACCCACTCACGCACACACCCACACACACACATGCACACACACATGCACGCACACACCCACAGAGTTCGCGCACGCTGCGTTTGTGCGCACGCACGCACACACAAGCAAACAAACAAACAAACACACACACAAACAAATAAACAAACAAACAAACAAGCAAACAAACAAACAAACAAACAAGCAAACAAGCAAACAAACGAACAAACAAACAAGCGAACGAACGAACGAACGAACGAACAAACGAACTACCGAACGAACGAACGAACGAACGAACGAACGAACGAACGAACAAACGAACGAACGAACGAACAAACAAACAAACAAACAAACAAACAAACAAACACAGTCACACACTTATAAGCATTATGGTCGATGTTGGCGAAACTGTCAAATGCCGAAAAATAAAGCAATACGTCGATTTAGCGATGTATCACTCCAAATCGAATACATCGTTCTAGAAATCTAGATTATACTACTAGAATATACATCCATAAACATTTTGTATCGCTGTGGACACCGTGAGGTATTACATTATCGTACCTTACATTTAAGCAGGATCTAGGCCAATTATTTATTCAGGTGGAATAAAATTACAGCTCTCAACTGTATGTTTTTAGTTGAATGGTAATCATATTATACAGATGTAACTTTTTTTTCAATGAATGCGTTATCGATTTTTGCTTTTTTTATGGTTGAATTCGGGTTTCAAATAAAGGTACCTTTGGAAGGCGGAAATGTACATTTTCCAGAGATCTCAAAAACTTATAAGACCTTAAAAGCACTTTTTACCACCCTTTTAAACATTTAAATGTACGTAAAAAAGAATAGAATTTTTTTTAGAGATAATTAAATTTTATGTTTTTCATGAGAATTTTTTCGTAGGAAGCCTTAAAAATTACTTAAATAAACAAATTTGATGTGCTCGTTACTATATGAGATTCCTCGTGAACTCTCAATATGGTAAAATTCAAATGGCTTGATTACCTATTAATATTTTACACATTCGTACATTATTTTGTATAATGCATTAAGTTCTTATACAAATGTTAATGCTGTAAGTGTATTATTTTTTTATAATTCTAACATTAATAAGAATACAATTTTAGTACTTTGTACTGTGTAATTACACTAAAGAGCTTAATTACACTCCTAAGCAGAAAGCTACATTTACACTTATGCACACTTGTAATTTTGAAATTGATTAGGTAGATATAAGTAAGAAATAAGATTATACTTTGTACATTTCATGCAAACTAAAATATTTTTGAATTAAAACAGCTGTTCTCGAACATACAAACGCCCCCTTAACGCACTTGCCATGGGTGTGGTATAGCAAGATGTTCTATCTAGTCTTTTTTCCAAGTCCGTGAAGTTAACACGGTCATTGAAAGCACTAACAACAGGACCAGTACTAATCGTTAGTTCTTTAAACCTTGCATCAGCGAAACCGACAGTTTCCAAGAGGTAGATTCCTCTAGACGTCTCATAATTATTGAAAGCGCTAAGACCATACATATACAATCGGTTAGTGCTTCATTAATGCTTCTCAATGCTTTATGTCGTGCATCAGCGAAACCGGCCGTCCTCAACAAATAAATATCTCCTGTGCATTGATGACGTCTCTCCATTATGGAAAGAACTAACGACTGGGCCGGTGTTAATCGTTAGTACTTCTTAGGGCTTTATACCGTACACTAGCAAAACCGACCGTTTCTAAGAAATAGGTATCTTCTAGTGTGGTGTTGACGCCTCACAATGATTGTAACGCCAGCGACCGGACCCGTTAGTGCTCTACATCGTACAACCGGTCGTTTACAAGAAAGGATATTTCGTAGTGCAGGACTGAATGTACAAAGGGTTATCTATTTCTTAAAAAAGGTCGGTTTCGCTAATGCAAAGAATAATGCACTAAGTAGCACTAACGATTGGCACCGGTTCGGTCGTCAGGACTTCTAATAGTGGTGAGACATCAGCACTGAACAAAACGGTATCTATTCCTTGGAAATAGCCCGTATTGCAGATGCAAGGTATAAAGCACAAAGAAGCACTAACGATTCGCACCAGTTTATTTTCAATGACCGTGCTAACTTCAGGGACCGTTTTGCCCTTTACACTTTTCGGTAACACAAGACACTAGCATGAGAAAATCATGTGCTAAGCACACTAGATTTCTTTATTTAAACCTTGTTTAAAGCAAATTTTAAAAAGTCTTTTTGGTTTATTATAAGGAGGTACTTCTTTCTTTCGTAGATATATTACAGCAAAATGACTTTAAATGTCAATAAATGCAGCAAAATAGTTATTTTTATCATGAATTGAGGGTCAAACTTTAAAACATACATTTGACGACACATATTAATAGTATATTGTAATACAAGTGTATAAGCAAGCCCTTTAAGCACACACAACAAGTTTGAATAAAACAAGTGAAACGAGTTTTCTTTAATGTTGTAAGTGCTTTAAAACCGCTTATACACGAGTTTTATACACATTTTTTAATACGCATTAAAGGATACTTTCTTAGAATGATTACCACTTCGATTTTATTTCTTAATTTTTATTCTTTACAGAGGCTCCTGACAATACTTTTTGTTTTTGAAGGTACATCGACTACTTTGACTAATTTATGTAAGTAATAAGTTTATTTCCCAGGCTGTATCTATTTGTGGTGTTTTTGGATCCTGTACAAGGTGCGATTTGCGTTTGACTGACATAAAACAAGATGGTGCCCTTTTCTTGATTAATATACGACCATCTGAAACTGAAAACGGGAGAAAATTTGCGGTTGTTGATTGTCCTGGAATACCATATATAAAAATGTTTAACAAATATTTGTCGTTGCGTCCTGAAGATGTAGCAACGGACAGAGTATTTTTAAAGCATGTAGATGGCAAGTAGTTAGCATTAATACTTTTGGTGTAATTCCTTCTCGTATAGCGCGCTACTTGAATTTTTTTGAACCTGAAACATATACCGGCCACGCATTTAGGCGTACATCGGTCACGATTATGGCCAACAGTGACATGAGTACTGAACTAAAACGTCAAGTTGGGTGGAAGTCTTCTAGTGTTGCGTCAGTGCATATTGAAGATTCTAGTGTAAATAAAGTTACAGTTTCTGGAATCATGTATTTACAAATTGATAAATATAACCTAAAAACTTATAAAACAAATATAGGTGGTTCGGTGTATAGGGTACTCGGGGTTGAAATCAATATCCTAAATCTTGTTTATGCATCTAAGGTCTTTTTGACAGAAGCTGTTTTCAAACCAATATCTCAGGTTTGAAGATTGTTGTTGCATTTAGGATCTAGCTGACGGAGCTAAGTTCTTTTTGATTGAAGTTGGTTTCAGATCAATACCTTAGACGTTCTAATGTCCGTTTGGCAAAAGCTGGTTTCAAATCAATATCTTGGATTTGCATCTTGGACTTGCAACTTGAATCGTGTTTGCCAACTTAATGTCCTTTTGATCGAAGCTGATTTCAATTTGAAATCAATGTTTCCATGTGCCTTTTTGGATTGGTTTTCAGTCATCTCGTTTGCGTGGTCTTGTTTTCTTGCACTGATTTAGCTTTCTGCGATCTTGTCTTTTCTGCTTTCGGTAGCTTGTATGCGCTACTATGTCGCCGCATTCCTTTTGCCCTTCCGCCGTCTTTTTTCTTTATGTCTTATTGACTTTTCGCTATTTTGTTTCCTTGTGCCTTTGTGGATTTCAGCCATCTTGTTTTCTCCATCATTTTTATCGTTCAGCCTTTTTGATTGTGTCATTGTGTTACCGTGTGCCTGTTTGGCTTTCCACCAGCTTGTTTTTGTATCCCTCTTTAATTTCAGGTCTAGAGATAACATTAAATGTGAATGTCCACGCAACCTTGCACACTTTTTGTACATGCGATTGGGCAGCGTTGTTCAAAACAACTTCTTTAACACCATTGAAGTTTACCCTCTTAATGGATCCATTAGTTGACTCTCTCTTTTTGGATTACAAGATTTGCAAGATAATTATAAATTAACTCGCAACTTGCAAAACCCTTTTGTGGTATAATTAGAAACTGTGCCCCGGGCTCATTTTCAGAGGTTAGGACTCTGTGATGCCTCATTTATAACAGATGCTTTATTTCCAACGCCAGGGACCCCTTTCCAAGAGGTTAACATACGACTTGTAGGATCAACTTGCGATATAAGTAGGAGTTAGCGTACAGTCCGCAGCACAATCTTGCGCTATAATTAGCAGTTATGATATAGTTTGCAACTCTACTTTGTGGCATAATTTGATCTTAGGTGTTATAAGTAAAATATAAGTACCTTGTGATATAATTAGAAGCTGAAACATAGTTAGCTTACCAGACAACTTTCACTAATGGGTTCATAAGTTTTCCGGAGGCTCGAAATAGCTTTCGCGTGACAAGAGTACATTCCAAAGAAGCTAAAACATGCCAAACGTCCAAATCAAAGAAATTAAACAAGTTATTTAACGTGAAAAGATATAATACAAACACGTGAAAGTTGCTTCTAACCACGGGAAAAGCAATATGAATCGTCATTGCAATTATTGTTAAAACATGTATACCTACTTATTACAATATTCTAATCCTGTTAACCAGCTTTAAATTTTCGAAAAGGTTTCTATACTGGCAGAGGTTTCAAGTATCTGAGACGATTTCGAAAACGAAACCTGTTTATGCTTTGTCTACGCTGCTTAATTTTCGAAAATGCCTCTCTATTATCTATGATCACCTGGGTTACCAATATATTAAACATCACCCTAAAAAATCAAATTGCAAATTTTAGATAATTTATGATTAGATACGTACATAATAGTATATTAAAATGGAAATGTCATATTGTTTGTATTACTAGGGTATATATTTTTATAGTATACTCTAGTATTACCGGGCGAGTGTTCCAAAGCATAAGCACGGCAATACACATTATGAAACGTGTGTTTTATACAATTTGTTCTAATTCTGATTGTTATGAAACAATTTTAGAAATTGCAATTTGCTAATTTGCATTAATGTCAAATTGAATTTTTATATGTTGGCTACACTGATAGTGAACTGACATTTAGAAATTGACAATTTTTCACACACTCTGAGTATTCTGAGTGCATATCTTTACAAACTACTCAAAAATGAACACTGTTAACGAAAGTGAGACTCTTGCAAATGAAGCAGTAAACAATTTATTACCTACAAAGTCGAAAAATATAGAAGCAAAATATGATGTTTATTAATGCAAGTGAGCAAACTAAGGTAGATCATTTACCTGGAATTAATATCACAGCAGCTACAGGTTGCAATATTAATGTTAATGTCTACAACAATTGCAAAGTAGAAAAGCATTAAGTTATGTTACATGAATTACTATTATTTAAATCTTCGTTCATTCCATTACAGTTTCTTTCTTTCTTTCTTGTTCATTCGTTATAGTCTACAACTGAAATAGAAATAGGTACACAATTAGGATTAAAAACGTTATCTTCTTACCACTGTTTACACAGTTATGTTTAATTGCTGCTGGGTATGGTTTAGTTAGAAAAGCGCTTTCACGTAGTGCAATGAAGTGTGGCGACGCTATCGGCTATAGGGACAACGTAACGTTCGGCGTTGCGCTAACTTTAGAGGTTAGGGTCTTTTTACATCATGGTTAGGGCTAACAGCTGTCTGGAAAACCTCCAAATCCAGAGTAGCCAATGCCGTAAATCAAAATTCGCCAAAACCTGTAAAATAAAGTTTGCGTTATGCATTATTATCGTTGTTTTCACCCCAAAACAAAACGATAATGTAAACTTTATGATACAGAATTAGATAAAGAGATTTACAGTATAGATTATAGAATGGTATTTTTATCTAAGTACCTAATTTACACATATGGTTTTTTAAGGTATATGGGAATGGGAAGTACTTTATTTTTAAGTAATGTTATATAATTACAATGATTTCAGTCCTTTATTATAGTTTTATGAAAGTAAAAATTAAACAAACACGTTTTTAAGGTTTCAATTTGTATACGCGCCATTGTTAACCGGAAGCACAAATTTATTGTTTTGCCGCCAGATCACAACGCCTCTAACGGAAACTAGGGTAGTTAATTAGTAAGTTATCTTTTATTGTTACCGGCATCGTGTTTAAAATAAAACATAATTAAACATAATTTTTAGGTGATAAGTATAGTATTACCATTTGATGGGTATAGCGATGGGTTCATATTTATCAGAACCCATTACCGAAAAAATTTCTAGTGACGACGAAAATCATAGGCTAATCATTGGTGCAAGCTCTATGCAAGGTTGGCGTGTTAGTCAGGAGGTAAGTAAATTTCAATTTATTTTTAATGTATAATTAAAATTTAATTGTAGCGACTTATACATAATGAATAATATATGCTACTTTTAGGATGCACACAACTGTCTTCTTGATTTTGATGTAAACACTGCCTTGTTTGCGGTGTATGATGGACACGGGGGCCACGAAGTGGCCCATTACTGCTCTCAAAAATTACCTGATTTTATTAAAAATTCCGAACCTTACAAAAGTAACGATTTAGAGAAAGCCTTAATAGATGCATTTTTAGGCTTTGATGCTACAATTGCAACACCTGAAGTAATAAGCGAATTGAAAGAAATTGCATTGGCAAAAGATGAAACACAAAATGATTCTGATAATAGTGAAGTAGAAGAAAATGTAACTAATTTATATGCCGAGGCAACAATGCCTTTAGAACAAGTAATAGAGAAGTACACGTCAAATATAAAAGATCCACTTTCACACTTAAAAACAGATACTGAAAAGCAACCTGTTTCTCCATTTTTACGTGCAAAACGAGATCCTCCTTTAGTAGACGAACCAAGTTCAAGTTCTGGTGAAGGTAGCAGTAAGGTAACTAATTTAAGTGGTTCTGATAGATCTGAAATTATAGTTAATAATGTAAAAAAAGAGGAAGATATGAAAGGTTAGTTTAATTATTTTAATATGTAAAAATAAATGTATAAATTACAAATTTTTTTAGTTGAAAATGAAGCAAATGAACCTTCTAAATCAAGTAGTAATGCAGATACGGAAACTCCAAGTAATTTGCCAGAAGACAAGCTAGTCACTTCATTACAAAATGGTGAAACAGATGCAGTTAAAGAAGAAATTGTAAATAATGTTGATTCACATCAGGAAAATGGTGAGATTGTTAAAAAGAGTAAAGGAAAGGCACTAACAAAAACTAAAGGAGTTGAGAAGGCTTCACCTAAAAAAACACGTCCAAAACGAAGTGCACGACAATTGTACAGTAAATTATTAGAATTAGAGTCTGAGAGTGATTCAGAAGATGAAGAAGATAAAACGTTTCAAGGACCAAATGGTAATATATGTAAAAACTTAAAATTTAATTAACAGTATTTCTATTATAAAAAGAAAATTGCATGTACTTTGATAATATGATTGAGAATCTGTGAAATTTGAAACTGATTATTTTAACGCAGAGAAATTAACTCTTGTGGTCATTGCCATAAAGTTTGTATTACAATATAAATTGATTAATACGGTTTGTGTCTCGATATGTAATTTAATGATAGTTTAGTTTAATATTTGTTATCAACACATTCAAGCTTGTTTTCTGTGGCCATTAGTGTTATATGTGTATTATGTAATTTTAATTTAAAAGTGGGACAAATATTTATAAAACAAGATACATATGTATCAGCATAGGCTATCGAATATCTATACGTCTGACCAATGTATTAATTTTTTTGGTTAGTGTGTGACGTGGACTATCTACGGCGCCGCTGTCTGTCACAATGTTGTAATAATCAACACACTATGTCCTGCTAGGGTCACTATCTGAGTGAGAACACTACTGTGTAAGTAGGTCTTTTCTCAGTGCGGTATTTTAGCTAATAGCCTATTGCAATAGATAATGGCACAAAGTTTTAAAATTTACCCAAAGCCCAAACCATGCTAATTGTAGGTAATTACTATGTATGTTACTATCATTATAGGCAAATATAAGTTTTGTTCGATAATGTACATTCAAATGATTCTAATGGGGATATAATTGCATTTTCTAATCAGGAAAAGGTAAAATGTGTTCTTCTAATTCTTATTATTGGTTGTATGGTTGTATACAAAGCTACTTAACTAATTGATATTTTGTTGTCCACTCCACCCAAAAAATATTTTGAATTACCTAGTTATTGCAAAGGCCTTAGTTTTATCTGTGACTACTGTCTGAAGACATTTGTCATCATCCTTGCCAACAGTCAGTGGTTTTTACAAGCTTCTACTGTACATTGTTTTAAAAGTAGTTACCAGTATTACATAATTGCAGTCCCTCAAGACATAAGTGTTCATACAAAAATTGTGAAAAAACCAATGGACTGACCCAGGTCTTCACATGTTTGGCTTTTCTGTGAAAATAAAGAAATAGCAAACGGTGGGTTATAAATTTTGGAAGTAAAAATGTATGTTATTATAATTATTATTTTAATGGCAGTTAAAGGACCCCTCAAAACACAAAAATACATTTACTAACATTTTAAAGAGCGTATAAAGTAAATTAGAATTTCGTGTTTTGCCCAACCATGCAAGATACATATAAATTTTGATACATAGTTTTCATTCATACGAAATCTAGAAAATGCCATTTTGATATAACTTGATTAATGGAAAGGGGGTGAACAAGGTAGCACGATTGCCCTTATTTTTTGGAATTCAAATTGTATGTAATTGACAGGTGTAGATAATGTAGTTATAAACATTCTTTATTTCTTTTGGAATAATAATGGTTTTCGATTTAATAATCAAAACCTAAAATGCATCCCTATAGTGTTGCTTTTTATTTTATTTAGTTTATTATTAAATACATCGATGATTATGCATTATTTTAAAATGTTCAAAGAGACATACAAAATTTAGATTGGATTCTCTACAATATGCGATATTTGAACTATTGAAAACTATTTATCGGAATATGTGACTATTTAAGTTGCGTTAGTCAAAACATTTGCTTGAGTATGTGTAATTTGTAACTACTTGTATTTTAAAATAGTAAATTAAATTATTTCAAGAGATACAGATTTATGACATGTCGCCAAGCAATTTGAAAAACAGAAGGATCCGTGAAAATCATTTTGAAACTTCTGTCTTTGTGAGTGTAAATTGCAACAGCGTTCGTAGACCAATCGGAAATTCAGCTGATAATCCAATAAAAAACTCAGTTGAAGAAACTGTTTCATCATGGGAACTTCTTCGCAAAGAACCAGAGAAACGTTCAACAACTACCATCTGCGATGTAGAACCATTTGTTTTAAGATGTACTAAAAACCCAAAAACATTGCAAAGATCTTAGTACAATTAATACATCAAATTTCTGTTCGTCATCTGCAGATATCTTCATGGACACAGCTGCCTTTTCCCCTATGCTGCAAACAATTTTATGTCTAGATGGGAACATACCAAAAAAGCAAACACTCCCAGTTAGTCACATGCGAAAATTTAACTCGAGTGAAAATTAACACTTGCAAACGCTAAGAAGACTTTAAAAATAAAAACCCTGAAAACATAAGCTCTACGTTTGCGAAAAACGTTAAGAAATTGTTAAGCCAATTCAAATGCAGTCAAAAAAATAATAACACCTTTCTTAAAATGCAGGTTTGCCATAAAGCTCATCAACGTTGGAAACCAAAAATGATAAATTTGATTAAGAATATTTATTATTCTTCTCCGTCATCTTATAAAACTTTGAAAAGGCACGGTTTGATTCTTCCCGGTGTCTCGACTTTACAATCATACCTAAATAACATTGTCATTATGACACTTACGGTTAACTCTAACGAAATTTCAATTGATAATATTTGTTTTAGAGACAAGTCGACCTTTTTAAATGGATTAGTCAATCGGCATAACTGTTCTATTGCGATGATACACATATTTTTCATGAAGGTCGTTCCCAAGCACCTTCAAAAATAAATGTTTGGGTTAGAATTTTAGGGAAACGCTGTTATTGGGCCAGTATTCATTGAAGATTTAACAAGTGAAAAATATTTGGAACTTTTAGATGACGTTATCGAACCTTTAATTGTTGATTGTTTGGAAAACCAACTAGATGACCAATGAAATTTTTTGATTAATGAAAATAACATATTTGCAGCAAGACGGGACTCCAGCACATTTTGATCTCCGTGTGAGAGAGTGGTTAAACCATAACTGTTTAGGCAAGTAGATTGGTCGAAGAGGTGCGATGGAGTGGCCACCTCGATCTTCAGTATGAACACCACCTTTTTTGTGGGGATATTTGAAATCTGAGGTCTACAATACGCAACCAACATCTCTTGATGATTTAACACAGCGCATTATTCAAGTTTGCAGGGATATGAAAAAGGAAACATTCCAAAATGTGCGACAGGAATTTGAAGACTTTACTATTGCCTGAATGTTAATTGTCACTGTGAACACATATTAAATGCTTTTTTTGTTAACACTCGTCTTTTTAATTTATTCGTAACCTTTTTGTCATATCCTTGAAAGGTTCTTTATGTCATAACATAATATGGGGGCATGTGATAAGTTGAAAGAGACTATTTTAAACAACGATTAAATAACAATGGAAGACAAACACATATGATTGAATGGAGATTTGCCAGGCCTTTTAAATGAGGTATGGCTTGATACCTAAAGCCATTTGAAAAAATTTTATGGGTGTCACCAGTTGGGAGAGGGTGAATCTGACGTTTATAACATTAGCGCCTAAAAGTGTCCCCCTCAAGTTAAAGATTGATATGTTTTGGTATTTCTTTCCAATACGGCACATGTCTTAAATATTAAGTGTGGGTCCTTTCAAATGAACACATGATATAATGATGTGGTATGTATATATAACATACATACAAACTGCTGGACAATTCAAGTGGGCCACCAAAAAAAATTTTTTTTTGTTTCTTGATGTATATTTATTGTTAGTTTAGCTTTTTATTTGGTAACGTCAGTGTAGCTGCCTTCAAAACCGATTGCGTTTTACAATTATTTTTCCTTGCTAGGCTCAAAGAACGTAAATTTATTTGTTTCAATAAAACGTACAATGCTGCACCATTAGTTTTGGTTACTTTAAGCTTGGTGCAGATAGGTTTATTCTAAGTTTTTAGTTTCTATTACTGCGCTTGTGATACAAAACATCTTTTAAAACGCCAAGTAACAGATTAAGCGAAGACAGTTTAAATACTGCATTGCGTATGGTTGCAAACGGTGGTTCGCTACGAAAAGTTGGTAAATTATTTAATGTGTCCCATAGCGTTATAAGCAGGGCACTAAAAAGCTACAACGAAACTGGCATTGTTGATTTTCGCCATGAAGGAGGCCGCCAAAGAAAAACTACACCAGCTGAGAACCAATATTTACGACTACCCTGAGATATCCAACCCATACTTCAACTCAAATTAATAACGCGTTAAGGGCATCAACAGGTACCATTATTTCGTCAAAAACAGTTAGAAGGAGGTTGAGGGAGCACAATCTAAGAGCCAGAAAACGCACTATTTGTCCAATGTTAAATAGGCAGCAACGTGTTGCTCGTAGAAGGTGGGCAGAGGTTCATCGGAATTGGGATACACGCCACTGGAGTAGGTGTATGTTTACCGAAGAGTCTAGATTTCTTTTGCACCATTCTGACGGACGTATTTTAGTGTGGCGTAGACCAAACGAGCGCTACAACGAACAATATATGGCTCCTCAGGTAGGTTTTGGAAGTGGTAGTGTAACTGTTTGGGGTGGGATCATTTTAAATGGGCGCAGCGAGCTGATTGTTTATAGAAATCGATGTATTCTACCTATTGTAATTCTGTTTGCGCTAAATTTTGGCCGAGATTTTATTTATATGGACGACAATGCTCGTCCCAATCGTGCAGCATTGGTGAATTGAGAGAATGGATTGGCCTGTCTGCTCGGCGGATTTCAATCCCATAGAACGTCTGTGGGACAGGTTGCAATGTCAATTATCCAACCGCCCAAATACTTCAAATACACTAATTGAACTTGCAAGTGCATTATTAGAGGAGTGGGAGCACATACCACAGAATTTCATCAGCAATTTAATATTAAGCATGCCAAGGAGATGTTTAGGAGTTTGACGTGCACAGGGAGGCTCTACACGTTATTAAGTAAAAAGAACTTTTAAGTTTCGTTTCTGTTGCAAACTGAAAAATTTATTGGTTCGAAATTAAATTAACTTCTTTATTTCTAAGTTTTGTTGGTTTTGAGTTGTATTTCATCAAAGTTTTGGGAGTTACAGTTATAAATTATTGCAAAATAGTTGAAAATAATATTTTAAGGGTAATATAGTGTATTATTGTCAAGAAATGTGTTGATAAAAAATTTGTTTCGCTTTTTTTATGGTCCACTTCAATTGGGTTATTGAACAAAAAATTATCCATTGGTTTTTATGTATTTTAAATTTTTACCATAAATTGTATTAATAGTCGATGCAAAAAGTCTTATAAACATTTTTTTTGACTTATAAGCAATTTTAAATTGATACAATTTTAAAAATAATCACGCGACTACAAACGCGCCACGATTGGTCGACATGTTTGTGACGTCATAATGTTCAATTAATTCTCAATAGCAGTGTCAATGGCTTCTACATGTAAATTGACTAAAAATTTAAATTTAGTGCAAAAAAAATTATTTATAATAGCATGTTTAGTCATGTGTGATAGTTTACGGTTAGGTTGACAACTAAACTTGTGCGGTACATCAGCTTTAATTGTTGCTCTACTTCCCATTGTAGTATAATAAATATAATTCTTCATGTCTTCTTTCAGCTAAAAAAACATCAAATCATGATAATTATTTAAATGACATAACAACGGAAGAACCATTATATATACTTTCAAAACTTCAATTTCGTATAGTACATAACCTAACGCGTAATTAAAATATAAAATACTAAATTAAACCGAAACCATTCAATAACCGTGTACAAATTTATTATTTAATCGTTTTAAATTATTCATAGAATTTTTTTTGATACTATGATTTTTAAAAGTTATGATTCCGGAGTTTAGTTAAAAAATTTTATTATCGAATTCTATTTATTCAATTTATACGTTTACATAAATAATTATACTATATTATTATAAAAAAACTTAAGGTTTGACATTTTTGATATATTTATCAATATATTGACGATAATAACAAGATTTAATCGATTAAAAGTCAAAATACTATATCAGCTGTATGCTACAATGTATTTTTAATGTAATATAACTTCTGAATTAGAGCGAAAAAAATTACTAAAAATCGTTTTGTTATAAAAGGTATATATGATCTTTCCAGCAGTTTATATGTCTATATATACGGAGTGGTTATTATTGCTATCTTTGTAACAGTAAGACTTGCCAAATTGTGTATAGTTTTCGAGATATTAGGGAAAATGTGCAAAATTTTTAATCTTATCCATATGGATCTGCTTTTTTTAAATCACTATTGTAAAGGCATTTTAATTTTAAATTGAACTATGCATTTTTCGACGTTTCGCTGTCAAAAAACATATCAGTATTTTTTGATATTGGGTCTTCAGTGCGGTCCTGCATCATAAGTTTAGTTTTGTAGAAACATCTTAAAAGTACGTTTCGATGTCTAGAAGTGAAAAGAGGTGAATTTGTCATTTGAAAGCGAATTACAATTCGTATTAACCTCATAACCCTATTTTATGAGGTTATCTCATACCAATTACCAACAAAATGGTCTCCAGGCACTTAGACAAATTTTCCTAGAGAATTCATTTCCGACATATTTTCTCAATAAACTACTTTTCACACTAGTCAAACTAATTTACAACAACCCATTGCACATGATACTAGTCACAATCCGACACAGATAATATATTATTTGGTTCATTACTTTATATACCTCTTCTCACTCCTCAGATACTAAAAGTATTCAAAGTACTCACCCATGAAAAACGTTAAAACTGTACGCAATTAATTTGGTAAATTCTACGCATTACTTATCCCGGCTATTTTACTAAAACTTTAATTCTTGTGTACATGTTTTAGTATTGTAATCTGTATGTAATTGTAAATTCAAGTTTAATTCTATATCACTCTTATCTAACATTGCAAAATTTTAATATTTGCGATTCTCGACATTGCAGGTTTAAATACATTCTGGCAATGATATATAAGCACCCACATTTTACATAATGGTTATTTTATCGTTTACTAACTGCGATGTTTTTTTATATATGTGTTAAAATTTTATTTTGTATATTGAACTTTAATTAATGACTCCCGTTAGGTATGTTTTTAACAATTATTAAATCCAAACGCAAAACTTTTAGTTTGTCTGGATAAAGGAATAATGAATTCCGAAAGCTTGACACAGCAACAAAGGGTAGTTTCATGGCCTTATTTACGTTGACTGCAACCTCAATTAGTATTTAAGTATTTAATTATATAGATAAATAGTAATTTTAGTGTGTTTGCAGAGCATAGTTCATCTGATGAGGATGAAACTGCCAATGAAGGTGATAATTCAGAATTGAGTTCTGAATTGGGAGAAGAAGAAACTGATGATGTTTATGAAGAAGAAGACATTGAGGAAGAGGAGGAGGAGGAGGGAGATATGGATGAAACTGATTTAGAATTTGCAAAAAATATGCGTGAAGAACCTGGCTCAGACAGTGGTTGTACAGCTGTTGTTGCTTTACTAAGAGAAAATCAACTGTATGTTGCTAATGCTGGAGATTCTCGTTGCATTGTGTGTAGAAATGGTAAGAAATAAAATGGGTGAAATATGCAAACAAGTAAGCGCCTTATTTTTTTTAGCCACACTATGGCTACTACTTTCAAAATATTTTTCAGTAATATGTTTCAGGACATTCTCTACATGATGGTGATATCAGATTTTCAATTGGACGAATTATTTCAAAATGGCGACTTGCAACTTTTTTTTTTAAATGGAATGCAATAATTTTTTTTATATTATTAAGATCCTAAATATGTTCTTTTTATGATAGTATTTAGTTTTTCTTAAAAATTCATTTCTTTCCCTATCAAAAAGCAAACTAACATTTTAATCTAGTTAGCACATGAATGTTTTACACTTGATGTTATTTTTATCCAAATATCAAGTAGCGGTAAACACAAAAGAAACAATAAATTTTAATCTAGTAGTCAAAGGTCAATCAATGCAATTTAGTTGTCAGTGCTTGTTAATAACAATTGTATTATTGAAGATTATAACTGTTAATTTAAAATTAATTTATACGTGGATTATAAGAAACTGGTACATGAAAACCTACCTGCCTGCAATGACGACAACGAAAACCAGGTAATGCTACACGTTATTGAGAATCCCCATGTCAGTACTAGGGAGATAGCAAATTTGGTTGGAATATCGCATAGTTTGGTCTGGAGGATAATAAATAAAAAAATAAATTTCACCTATTCAAAATGATTCTTTACCAATAATTAACCGAAAATGATTTTCTGTTAAGAATTAATTTTGAATAATGAGGTTTGCAACATATAGGACAAAATAGAAACTTTTTTAACAACGTTTTATTTTCGGACGAAGCAAGTTTTCGAAATGATGCTTTGTTGTAAGACATAACATACATTATTACGATAATGTAAATCTACACTGGACCCGTGCGCGACGTTGTCAACATCAATTGAGTTTAAACGTATGGTTTGGAATTATAGGACAGCACATTGTTGGGCCAATATTTATTAATAGATTAAGTAGAGAATTACCTCATTTTATTAGCGAATGAAATTCAAAATGATCTAAATGAACTCCCACAAAATAGAAATAATTTTTGATAGCAACAAGGTGGCGCTCCAGCACATTATGCCCTACCAGTTAGGGAGTTTTTAAATAATCAATACGAGAACCATTGGATTGATCGTGGAGGACCAGTTGGTTGGCCACCTAGGTCACCTGATCTGTCACCACTGGACTTTTTTTTTCTGGGGGTATGTAAAATCCCAGGTGTACATCATTGAACCAACAACTATTGAAAATATGCAAGAGAGAATCCGTACTTGCATAAACGAAATTTCTCCGGAAATTATCCATCAGTCTATTGGCTCCATTGGATGACGTTTCAATTTATGTATTGAAAAAGAAGGAAAACATTTCGAGCTCTTTTTGTAAATACCTAATTTTTATTTGATGTAAATTTTTAATTTTGAATTTCAAAATGTAGATGTTTATTACAAAATAAAGTTTAATTGTTTCTTTTGTGTTTACTGCTACTTGATATTTGGACAAAAATAACATCGCGCGTAAAACATTCATGCGCTACTAGATTAAAATGTTACGTTTGCTTTTTGATAGGGAAAGAAATGAATTTTTAAGAAAAACGAAATACTATCATAAAAAGAACATATTTAGGATCTCAATAATAAAAAAAAATTATTGCATTCCATTTAAAAAGAAGAAGTTGAAAGCCGCCATTTTGAAATAATTCGTCTAATTGAAAATCTGATATCACCATCGTGTAGAGAATGTCCTGAAACACATTACTGCCAAATATTTTGTACCCATAGTGTGGCTAAAAAAAAAATGAGGCGCTTACTGTGAAACAGGCCGTATATGTAGAATTTTAAAATTTAAACCATCACTTGTAATGATTGATCGAGAAAGATTTCATACAAGGGGACTGTATGAATTCTCTTGTTTAAGCTTGACGCTTGACATGATAATTGTTTTTTTTTTTTTTACTAATTCGATATTTATTATAGTACTAGAATATACGACTTAATAAGAAATAATTGGTATGGTTAGTGTTTCTGCAAAAATTGAAGTGTGACGATTTTATGTAGACACTCGCAAATTAGACCGATCGTTTAAAAAATCATACAGGCTTAAAGATGATGTAATGTGCGGTCAAATCAGCCAAACTGATCAATCATAAATGTTAGGGTATTGAATATGTTCTTATACAAAACCTTCAAGTACAGCATGCGCTCTTATGAACTAAATATTTTTTAGTCATCTACAATAACACTTTCCTCGCTTTTAATTTTAATAATGCATAGCCTTCTTGTATTATCAAATAATTCCTCATTTCTTCTACAATATTTTTCAAATTAAACTAACACCATTTATTAAAAATTATTTCTTTCAGAATGCTTAATACAGTTGTATAACCTAAGAACAGACAAGAAAACAAATAAAAATATCAGTCTATTACAATACATCACTTACTAGTTTGCAACAAAAAAAATTCCTGAAATGAGTAAAAAGGATTTGTGTGGTAATTGCTTTTGCAGTGGCAATTTACTGAACTTGTGGGGTCCACAAACCCACTGTAATAATTGCGCCGTATCAATAAACACTTCTTTTAATTGATAGAACTTTGTGGCATCTTAACCAAAAAAACAAGGAGCGTTATGAAATAATTTGGACACGTTTAATTGACAAAAAGAACATTTGTTAAATACACGTATGTGCTGACTGTACAGCAGTTGAAAGCTGACGCACCCTCGTCCGATCCCTTTTATTTTGCTTGCTCTTTCGAAATCTTTGGGCTACCGTTATGCAAACAATTCGGAGAATCGGAAATTCTACACGATTCTCAACATCATTTTCAATTAAAAATTGTTTAGGAGTGCTTTTAAATTTAGAAGGTATTTTTTTAATACCAACTGAAATACAGTTAAAAAATGTTTTAGTCTGGTACACTGAACCTTTTGGAGAAGTTGTCGGTTTGCTGTAATGTAATTGAATGTCACATTAATTAGTATGTGTATTGTAAGAATGACTCAAACACATCTGTTAAAATATGGATTCCTTGTTTTTAATATAACACATCTCTTCCAATATACCTGAGGTAAACGATCTTATGGCCACTCCTGTAAACAGTAATTAAATATTTATCTTTAAAGTTATTAGAATGAACTTTGTATTGTATACAGTTCGTATTATGCAATATTTTGTCACTTTCGGTTTTGCGGGAAATGGCATTGCAACTTTTAATTTTTAAATGGAACAACCTGTATATTTTCGCATTTTTCAATTCTACTTATATACACAAAGTTCGATTAACAGATGTAGGGGATTGTTTTCTTGTTGTTTTTAGAATTAAGTTTATTTAAGAAATACATTGTTGTATTTCAATAAAACAATTTATTTTGTATCATAGGATAGGTGTTTCATTTCTCTATGAGAAGCTCTTAGTGGCCCTGATATTGTATGAATTACTTTAGAAAAACAATCTTTCACCAGCTAAGGGTCCGTTATTGATATAAGAAACAGCAATTGTTTATAATTTTGTAATAAGTACCTATCTAATATGTCTATATTTAATGATTTAATTTTTTGTTTGACAATGACACTTTTTTGTGTAATAAACATAAGTACTTACATATAATGAAAAATTTTGAGAAAAGCAATTACTACTATTATATTATATTGGAAACAGCCTATGTTAAATAAATACAAAGTCAAGACAAGACACTTTATTTGAGAAGTTTTTGTGCGACTGTAGTAATAATATGGTTATTTCATCCGTAAACATGCAGAAAAATGTTTTTAATGTATTGACAAACGAAACATAAATCACTACTGATATGTGAACGTCCTGCGAAGTTATTACCGTTAGTTTGTTAACGTTATCTCAAACTATTTTTGAAGAATTTGAACGATTTTCTAGTTTTGATGTTGGGTGTCAAACTGTAAAATGTACACAATTGTACTTGTTTGCTATTTACTCAGTAAGTTTTCATTTAGTATCGTATTTTCTTCTTTCCTACTATATAGACTAGATGAGACATTTTTTAATTTTCTCCTGTGCTTTTAAAATATATATGGAGGATCTATACACCTTTTCCTTTTGGGACTTTTTGTAAAACAATTTCCGGTAGAACACAATTTAATTTTGGTAACATGGTGTTTAACAAAACTTGTCATCTATGAATTATTTCAATAAATAAAGGCACTTTATCGCCACTATAGATTACAAAAAAGTATCTTTTGCGCTTGGTGACATTTAGTTGACCTTGAACCTAAAAAAATTATTGAAATCCCAGGCATTCAAAGAAGTACCCATATTTACTTGAAAATAGTCATTATTTCTTTTTAATTTTATTTCCCCATGTTCATCTCTTTTTACACACAAAGAAGAGATTTTCTAATTAAGTGCTTCTTCTAAAGATATTTTTTTTTGATATAAGTGAAAATAAATACTTTATTTCCAAAATTGAATCATTTCCAATTAAGCCTGAAAAAAAAATGATAGATGATAGTTATTATTTACTAGAAAACTAAGGTGTATATTAGTGCATGTAAGTAGGTACTATCAGGTGTTGCCACAAGATAGTTGTCATTTTCAGAAATAAAAAATTCACTATCAACGACATTGATGTTTTGTTCTTGGGAAAATCGTTGCCGGACCATAAATTCTGTGGCTTTTCCAAAGTCCATGACTGCTGAGGAAGTTGAATTGCCATATAAAATAGTTTTTACCAAATTATGACAAGTTTCACCACATCACCAAAATTTGAAGACGTCATTCGGTTTTTCCTTGTGTTTAAAAATTTTTCATTTGTAAACTAACCCGTTGTTTCTAAGGCCAAAATTTTAATACTGTCGGAAGTCATCTAAAAATATTTTTTCTTACGTATATAATCGAGTACATTTTATACATACATTATAGAGGGTTCTGTAGTTAAGCTCCTGTCTTCTGTAGGACGTTACCTATATACTACGGCGCATTTTAGGAAAATGATTTAGACTATGCAGGGTGCACCAAAAAAAGGTGACGTCTGATGACAAATTTTTTTAAATTACATGCCCTGTATCTTTTGCATATTTAGGTACCTTAAGTAGATGGCTTTGAATAACAATTTATTGACATTAAAAATATACAAGGTATGTAAGTTTAAAAAAATGTATCGTCATTGATACACTTTTCTCGCGCACCCTGTATAACCACAACTATTTTCCTAAAATGTGTCGTGTTCTATAGGTAACGTCTTAAAATATAAAAATTTTAGATTAATTAATGAATTAGCTACAGAAGACGGGAGCTGGGCTGCAGGACCCTGTATATTTATGAAGAGAAAAAATTTAAGTACAAACCGATAAATTTTTCAGAATTCTCTTGCTCTCTAATTCAAATTCTGTGTCTCAAATTTCTCGTTCATCAGCGTAGACGCCGTAATCTTTGTTTTCTCCTTTCCGTCTTTTGTTTTGATGTTTTAAATAATGTTTCTTTGCAATATCTGGTCTGGTTATCCATGTATTTTTTTAAATGTTTTCTGGACTTTCCCCCATTACCTGCTTGCAAGGTGTACTATGCCATTTACGCCCAGTATTATATTTAAGACCTCTTAAGTATGACCATGTTTGAAAGATCCCCGTTGAATTAAATTTAATCGTTTTTCACAATTAAATCTAGCCAGTAAAGACATAAACAATTTGGCCCTATTATTGATTTCGTTTTGAATTAGTTTATGTGCTTTCTTAATCAAATTATTTACAGCATCTAAGGTAAATTCAATGATACTTACAGTCTATGTATAAATATCATTAGGTAAATACGTTACCTTCTACCTAAAATATCAGCCCAAAATCTTGAAAACGTAAGTTGACTAAATCTCAGCCTTCTATGCAATAATAATTGGCACAATTGCGATGGTCGCCAAGTACATGGTTAATGCTTTGAGCTAATTCATTTTTCAAAGTTTCTACATAACCATGACTTGTTATATATAGCAGATTAGGCAGATTTTTCCAATTCTAAAGTTTTCTGATTGGTAAGGAATTTTTTCACTTCGTTCTTTAGCGAAGTTTTAATGCGTCTCAAGGATATTTCATAATTCTTGATCGCATGATTAGTGCATTCGATTTTTTTCACGTCTTTGCCATCGTGAACTCCGTCGCGAATACGGGCAAAAATGCTAGAATCCCCATCCGCTACCAATTTTAAATATTTTGTTCCATGCATTTCCACAGACCAACGGAACCCTTCAATGAAGATATCTGTTTCCATTGCAGATGAACTTCCTACATATACAATGTGTAATAGGTAGTTTATTTTTTGCAAAAATGTTACGTGTATGAATTCTTACGTTTTCAGTTCTCGAAGCAAAGATGTTCACTGGGTGCAGTCCGATTTGTAGCGCATGCACAATACTGCAGTATTTATTGCGGACACCCAAAAATAAAACTTCTTTTTGTTTCCCGCCCAATGATCACCGCCTAAAGTATTATTTAAAATTGGACACCTAAACACTTTTTCTTTTTTATTAACTGACCACAGGGCTAGCTACATTGTATGTATGCCCACAAGATCTCTTGCCCCAGTCTCCATCTAAATAGACGGTAATATAGGGTATGCCTTCATTATCAACGTGCCCTTTTTCCTTATCAATTGCTGCTTCTTTAAGGCCAGCTTCCTCCATACTACGATATAGGGAATCTTTCTAAGTCTAAAACATACATTAGTGATATTTTTTCAAGAAATACTTTTTTAAGAGTACCAGAGTACCCCTGCCAATTCTTGTTCAATTGTTTTAAACATATACTGGGACATAGGAAGTATATCCATGTTTGACAGAAATTTCTGTGTGTGACCAAAAGTACTTCCGATTGCTAAGGTGCCCCATATCAAACCGTAGTTTATTTTTTATTTTTGTCCAGGATCTGCAGTGTAGTGTTTCAATTGCAACTTGCAATAAAAACATTCAAAAATCAAGCAACTATTTAAACCAAGACCAAAGCGAATTTCTTCTTTAAAACACATTTCACCACTTTTACAAGTTTTTATGTGTTCTAGTTGCATATTCAAAGCCCAATCTAATGCGTACCGTAAGTGCACAATTCTATTTCCAACTAAAACATTAGGTTTCTTTCGGCAATTATCGGTGTCTACGCATAACACGTCTCCCATTATTCTGAATGTAAACATGTTTTAAGGTTTATTATTTAACAGGAAACAAGCAAATTAAAAATACCTCTCATACTGCTCGTCAGTAATAAATGTATGTGATGCTTTAGGAGTATTTGCATCCGATACATTTAGTTTTTTAACATATAAATTGTCGCAAACAAAGTTGTGGTGAATTATGAACAGATTGTACATCATTTTTGGGTGCTATTGGATCAGTAGAAGATGTCTTAATGTTTCAACTCTATAAAAAATGTGAAAAGGTAACTACAGTTTACATCGCCAACGTTAAAATATTACAGTTGGGACATAGCTTTCTTTTGTAAAGTAAGTGGCATCAATGTAGATCGCTCGGGCTTCTTGTGTGTACGACTTGGATACAAGTGATTTTCAGATTTGCGTTTCCCATTATAAGAATCTAAAGTAAAGAAAGTATGTTTGGGTTCTAAAAATTCGTAGTATATAAAAAATTCCTTGTGCATTTTTGAATACACCTGAACCATTTTACTCATAATATAACACATGCATTATTAACTAAGGTACTTGTTTGTAATAAAGGTGTAAAGTTCTCTTCGTTAATATGCTTTCTGTTGCAGTATTCTTCTCTACAATTGACATGGTTGACAAAAACATGGTAGGGCATATTCCTTAGATCTTCACATAAGTATTTTGTCGCACTTGCTTTTGATATAGATTTTCTTACAGCCACACTTAGTCTCGGTAATCTACATTTTAAAATTCGCCTGACTGCTGCTTCAAATTTCGTGTTCACTGCTAATTCATACATGTTTGAAGTGAAAGCTCTGCTCACTTGATTCACACACTCTAGCTTCAGTACGTATCTTCCATAAGTAACATATAGTATTCTTGCATAAACACTTGAGTCACCATCACCAACTACTTATTTACATCTTAACTTATATTGTACTTCACTCTCGTTAAATCCTTGCACTATGGATGTCTTGTTCCATGCTAGAAGATGGACCATTGTAGTTTTTAAAACATTTATGGGCACTTGGTTCCAATTTTTTATGCTCAGCTCTAACCCAACTTTGTTACGAATGCCCAAGTATAACAATTTCTTAGTTTTTTCTCCAATAGTACAACCAACTCCAGATAAAGATGAGTATCTGTGTCCATATGAACGCTTTGCCCATCCACCATTGACAATGATTGTTATAAATGGAATTCCGTGTTCTACATCACCTCTTTCAATAGTCATTGCTTGTTCCTCTTCTGCAGCTGCTGCCATTTGCGTTTGAAGTTTTCTTTCCCAGATACCCCCCAAGTTCATTTTCCAATTTTCTGTGATACTTTGCAGACATAATTGGCACATTAAATAACCGATAGAAATTGATCTGCTTGACCATACCCCATTCCAACGGATGTTACACCCCAAACAAAAGTGTCATTTAAATTGCTGTTCGGTGGATTCGATGCCAAAGCAAAGCAACGATATCGACCATTCGATTTCCCAAAGAAGTAGGACGACTGGAAAAAGATGTTTCCGCTTCAACTTCCACTTCTAGAAGGATTTCCTCCCGTAAACTAAACCATAAAATACCATAAGTAAAAAGCAGAAAAGTAGTGTGAATATTGAGGATGTTACAGAATTGCATGTACTACGTTTCACACATATTTCGAAATGCACCCTCATCTCTTCGTATGACTTTCTGAGACGTCCTATATTATTATAATATTATTAATTCTATTAAATATATACATAAATAAAAAGTTTACCTCAAGTAGGATTTGAACCTATAACATCTATATTTAGCATTACTACAAAGTAGATGTCGTAGGTTCAAATACTACTCGAAGTAAACTTTGAAGCAGTTAACAATATTTAATTTTTATGACCTAGTTATTCTTTACTAAAATTTTATAATTGGCTTTATACGTTTCTCAAACTGTTTTATATTAATAGCAGGCTTATGTTTATGTTTTAATTTTCAAATTTGACAAAATTGCTTACATTACAACATCTTTAACAATTTTTAACAAACATTACTACTGACGAAGATAACTGTAAGTGTTATCGAAACGTTTAGATTGTATAATTTAAAGTACACCATTAAAAAACCCCAAAAAGATAAATATTTTATTATTTTTATTTATGAATTTAATAAAATTAATATTATTTATATATTTACTTTTGAACAGATTCGTTCCTAGCAAAAACTTATAATAATCCTGTTATTGTCCAAATATTTCGACAAAATTTAAGAATTACCCACATCACCCATTAGAACGATTATTTTCTATTCTATAGCAAACTTACTTTTTATAATATTTCACATGTTTGTCCTTTGAAATATAGTCGTCAGATTCACAAAGATGACGAGTTATTTCGCGTACTTGACGACGCCGTGGGCCCATTGATTTCTTCCCGTAAGAATTGATCATTAAAGAAACAATAATAATATTAAAGTGGTAAATACTTCAGAAACGCAGGTAGGTAGATGCTCAGAACAATATAAGGATTATCTTTGAGTAGAAGCAAACACCTTTACTTTCGGTTCTTGTCGTACGGATGTTTTTCTTTCTTTAATTACTTGTATATATGTATTTTGATAAATTTAATGATTTTCATAAATAGCTTTATGTAGGATATTACCCTGTGCAGGGTATAACAAGATTTGAAAATAATCGTAATACAAATACAAAACGATTTTTGTATTAGAATTTTATATAACATTCAAATTTCAATAAAGTCATACTTCCGTATGAGCGACCACCTTTAAATTTTGTCATACCCTAAAATGAATATGTATTCAACTCTACACGAAATATGCATTCCATACACCCACCAGGTCCTAAAAGGATTACTGTCAAGACTCGGTAAATCCCTGCAGCTTCTTAAGTTTCCGTCTTCTTTTTTCGTTTGTTGTTTCGTTCTAAATTTATGTGGACTGATTTACATATTAATATTTTAGACGTTTCAGGTCAGTTTTGATCACTGCAACTTTTTCAACATACATACTTGTTCGTAATTGCACATAGCAGAGTATGACAAAGTTTGAATTATTTCGATACACAGGATAAAAAGTTATAGTAAAATTTCTCAATTAATCACTGATTTTACAAATTGTATTCAACAAAACCACTTAATTACCAGCAATCATGTTGAAAATTTGTCATACCCTAGCATACATACGTTTGTACCTATATTCAGAAATTCAGCGTTCTACTCCATAATTGTGCTTAAACATATCTAGAACGTGGCTCTTCAACGATTAATCAGATTACTTTTTTATGATTCATAGCAAGTAATAGCATTAATCTCTTAATAAGTCCTCAGAAACTCTCCAAATAGTATATGTAAGAAAAAATGGGTTTTAAGGTAATACAAAGCAGGGTATCTCTTGCCCTTAAGGGTACTTGAACTCAATTTAAAACTTCAAATTTTCTTATAATTTCCTACTCTTTATTGTTGAGTTAAAACATTTCTCAATAGCACATATTGTGTATAATACAAGGAACTTGGACAGAAAAAAATTATTAATTTTGAATTAATTCAATTAATCAAACTTTCGTAGTAAATAGTGGCTTTAATATACAAAATGTAGAGAAAATTTTAGCCACGTGTTCATTTAATACTAAACTGTGCTTGGACAGAAAGATATTTTTTCAGTTAAGATCTCCATTATCACCCACCAATCTGTCGGATGAACAAGCTAGGAAAGGAAATCTGTGTCAACTATCAAGCCGCGTTTTCAACCTTGAACATCAATTTTGTTCAAATAACGAAATAGCAGTGGTTTTGTGAATTAGACCAAATTTAATGCCTTTGGTGCCAGAGAAATTGGAATACAGCAATGCAGCAACAATTTTGGCAGTCGATATTGTTTTTGCATCTTACAAATTCTGCCAAAATTTGATGCAGTAATGCGTTTCTTCCTTTTGACTTTCCATCACTGCTTATTGATTCGTTTCTCTCTAAATTTTTTGTCTATCGACATTTATTAGTTCATCCATTACTTTCAGAAGCTTATTTGAATATTCGTCCAAATTCATATCCGGTACTAAAATTGCTTCAGCATCTTCAGGTCCATAATGTTCATCTGCAACTTGGAGTAATTTTTGTCTTGGATCTTGACCTATAATCTCTTATTTACTACAAAATACTCTTATATGTAAGAATTCTTACATTTCGATTTAGTTTGCATTTTAATTCTTGAAAACGCGAAGAGATTGCGGTAGGCAATTATTACCAAAGAACTTTACATGCAAACTGTATTAAAAGTTTTCCTCGGGATCCTCTTCTTGAACTGATAAATGATCTTTACATTTCTAGTTCTTCATCAGTAAGATTCTTACTATCACGTATATTCAGTAAATCACTCATATTTTGTTTATAAATACAAAATTCGAATAAAGAATGCCATACTACACATAGTCACTGTAGACAAAATATTATACAACTTTTAATTTTACTAAATACATAAATAAAAGTTCACCTAGAGTTGATTTGAACCTCGACCTGTACTCTAGCAAAGTACAGGTCGTTGTTCAAATCCTACTCAATGAACTTTATATTATGTATTAATAAAATTAATAATAATTTTATTTACATGTTTACTTTTGAACTTATTTGTTCATAACAAAACTTATAATAATTATAAAACTTTTTCTGTTATAAAAATGCTGCAGATAAAGATGGTGAAAAATGTTATGTTGACCAATCACGAGTTATTGGAGGTGGAGTCTGTAACTGCCATAAGTAAACTTTTCCCATTTGTCTTTTACGTTGGGACGAGATACAGTGCTGTAAAAAGTATGTAATATAACCTAATTCGGTTCAGAGAAATGCTGAGAAATAGTGTTAAGTACCAAGTTGCTACAAATGCACCCATGACTAAAAATACCAATGTTTACGGACCAGTAAAGATTTTACAATACGCTATATATAGATATATTTTTGAAAGTGTTATTCACAAGTACTAAAATACCACAATAAAACAAAAAATCAGGGTTGAGATGATTTAAATCAGTTGATTAAAATCATGATTTTACTCAACATGATTTTTTTAATAATAAGTTGATTAAAATCATGATTTTACTCAGCATGATTTTTTTAATAATAATCTTGATTAATTTAGAAAAGCGGGCTCAAATTTGAACACTTAAAATGTATTTGTTCATGAAAAAATAAAACCTTGATTCATTTTTATGTGGTAATCAAAGAAATTCAGCATTCAGCTACTTTTTACAAAGATAAACTATTGAAAAATGTTTTTGTTACAAAAAACAGAAATGTATTTAAAAAAACAAATATTGCTGAATGTCTATAACCTAAGTGTTATAATGTAGAAATACTAGTTTAACTGCTTTGTCACTGCCAAGTTTGTTTCTTATATCTGAATGTATGAATCCATAGGTAGAAAACATCCTCTCAATATCAGCAGAGGATGCATAGGCACCAAAACAGAAATCACTATAGGCAGCACTTGCTTAATTTCTGGAACATCTTCTTGGGATCTCCACCACTGTACTGCTGTTACATTTTTATTATTTCATCTGAAAACATAGTTTTGTGAAAAGGGTCTGACTGGCTTCCAATTTAATTAGTAATGGTAATAATCCTGTGTCTGCAAAATATTGGCAATATCTAAAGCATTTCTCTTTTCTTCAGCTAGTAATGGATATTCCTTGTGTATATTTATTGTAGGATCCAACATATATGCCAAACAGTGAAATGGGGTTAGACCTTGAACATATCTTTTATTAAATATTTGATACTGACGCAGGCTTGTTTCTTCTACAAAACTGTCAGTGTCAAAAGTAGCCATTATCATTTTCCCTGTATAAACTGCTCGAGATAAAACTGCACCTTTTTGTTATATTATGTCAAGTGCTATAGAAATTGGTTTTAGCAACTGTAGAAAATGTTCAGCCATCCTTTTAATCTGAAACATTTTAAAAATCATTGGACCAATTTCTTCTTTATGCTCTTCACATATTAATAACAATTTCGGCCATTCATTTACATAGATCTCAAGACAATCTGAAAGTGTATTCCATTGAACATCTTGAGGTAAGACCGATTTCTTGCCCCTTTTTCTTTATATCAAGCATTTGGCAATGGGTGTTTCTGTTAATATTTCACAATTTGTACTATATTCTTTTACCTGTGATGTCTGCAAATCTTTGGAGATCAAACTAAGCAAGTGCGCCGAACAACCATGTGTAATTATAGGATAACTGAACTACTCTGAAATTTCTTCTGCATACTGACCATGTTGGACGCATTATCTGTCACAATACTGGTAACTTTACAGTTATATTCATTTTACAATTATTGTTGAATTAATAGCCAACGCAGCAAGATAGTCTACTGTATGGGGATGACCGGATGTATCTATGCTTTTCAAGAGAACACTGTTTCCATGCTCTGCTATCAAAACGACACAGATTATCGGCTCATTATGTACATTTGACTATCCATCTAAGGACATGCAAACAGATTGTTAAAACATTTAGATTTTTCTTCCTCAAATATTTTATTCAGGAGCGTTGACAACATTTAGATTTTTCTTCCTCAAATATTTCATTCAGGAGCGTTGACGATAACTGAAATCTAAATGAAGGAACGTAACCGGGTTTTAGCATTTCTTTTAGCTTTTTCGAATATCCTTATTTTCTATCGCTCTAAAACTACAATTTGTTGCGTAAACAACACTTTCACCTACACAGTTCTCGCTTCTCTGTTTCTTTTGCAACTGGATAATGATATCACTAGTTTTACTTTCACAGATTTCTCAGTGACTTTTTAGTCTGTCCATTAGACCTAGCAATTCTTTACCACACTTTTTACACACTGCTCTGTAACCTAGTTTGCCAACCACTTTCTTTGTTACAAAATGTTGCCAAATACTAAATTCCTTTCTGCCCGGCTTGACTCCAAATGTCTTGTTAGATTACCCACAGAACCAAAAATATTACTAATAACTAGAATAAGTGCGTGTCATTTATATAGCGGAGCGTTTTCTGCCAGTTTCAAGTTTCAAGAATTTCCCAAACTCGCAAAACTGAGTGAACAACACTTTCACGTTAAGACTTTCTGAGTTTTGCTTCCTATCTTTACTATTCCTGTCTGCTAGGGTTGCAATAGATTTTATTAAACGAGTAGAAACTTATATTAAACATGTTACTCGCGTTTAAACGCCCACCAAATAAAAATTTATGAGATTCTTAAATATCTCTGCTAATAAGACTAGGAGAAGCATAAAATCTGCAAAAATCGTGATGTATAAAGGTATTTAGTTACGTAAATGATAGTTTTTATTACAAGTGAAACTCTATCCTAAACTACTAAATGCTTCAAAATAAAAACACATTTTCATTGTTGTATATTCAATAGAAATAAGATTTTTGACCCCACATGCAGTATACAGTAAATAAAAAAGCTGACCTAAATTTGTAAGGTGGGTATAGAAAAAGACTTCTGCTAAATAGCCAAATTACATAGAATATAATTATTTGAATCATCACAATTTCAAGAGTAAAGAATAAAAATTATTCTAATTTAGTAATTTATAGTCTGAATAAAAATGCATCATCACAATGAATGAAATCTGTTTGATTACCTTATCTTGTTTGTTGCAGTTCTAGTAGTTTTATAGTGGGTTTAATACTCCCATTGTATGGCTTGAAATATTGCTGACATCAAAAGGTTTTGACGTTTAAACTTACAACATTTTATCTACGCAAGGACGTTTAAACATATAACTGTAAACGTTTAATCGCTGCAACCCTACTTCCTACAAATATTTGTTTGTTTAACAAAACAAAACGTAAACAGTTAGAATTATTTGAAAATAATATATAAATAAAAACTAGTTAAATTTTAAAAAAAGTCAAACAAATCGTGATTTTTTAAAAAAAAATCGATTTAGGATTTACATATGTTGCACTGGAAGGCGCAAGTATATTTGGAGTAGCTGAAAATGAAAAGTAACCACTACACTTTTCACTGATGAATGCATCTAAAAATGAACATATTATGTTGTAATGACTTCTATTGCAAAAAGTGTTGTATATCAATTGCTCATGATTCAAGTCTTACTCATAGAAACCATCCATGCCACATTCATCAAACGATAAGGGAAGGATCGATTTTGAACATACGTTAGGGTTTGGTGGTAATAAGAATGATAAAATTAAAATGTCTTCAGCATGATTATTTGTGTCAAAGAAAGTACTGTGTAATAACATAACAACCTTCTCACCATTTCCTTGCGGGGTAGGCAAAACAATCCCCGCCTCTTATTTATTTTTCATTCACAATCTTTCTCCATGCTTTCCTATTTCTGCATACCTCCCTAGCTTCTGCAACATTCATACATTGTCTCTGTCATGTCCTTTTATTTTTAAAACTCCTTATCTTTCTTTTATCATACATTCCACTACATTCAGCCAAGTTTTTGGCGGCTTATCAGGCCCGACCTTACCTCTAACCTCACCCACATATATTTGCTTCGTTAATCTTGCGTTGTTCATTCTCTCAATGTGACCAAACCAACATAATGTACTACTTTTATATTTATGCATTATCGTCTTTTCCTTGCCACACTCCGTCATTATACACTTATTCTTTATCTCATACCTTTCATGTTTTTTTTGACATACCCGTGTCTCACTTCCATACAGTGCTGACGACAAACTCGTCCACTTGTTCCACAATTTCATCTTGCAGAGTACATACTCTACTGTCATTTCTACCTTCCCGATTGAACACCACAATCTTAGTTTTGTTCACGTTTACCTTTAGGTCCATGCTCTCACAGGCTGTATCAAACTTCCTCAGAGCAGTTTGTAGCTCATCCGCACTGTCACTTAATAAGACTGTGTCATCTGCATACACCAGAACTCGTAGATTTACGTCACCAACCATTACACCATTTGTATCGGTACATGCTTGCCTAACACATTTATCCATGTATACATTGAACACCACAGCCATGTCGCATTTCTTGCTCAATATTAAAGTATTCACTCACACCTCCTCTCACCATAACACATGCCCCATACTGTCCTTATTCCGTTTATTAGACCTTTATTTACTCCATATTCATTTAATATTTCCCACAGCTTCTCACTATTCACTGTCGTATGCTTTCTTCAGATCTACAAACGCACAGTACAGCTTCCTTTTTACACTTAAACACTTTTCGATCACCTGCTGGAGAGCAACCATCTGATCGACACATCCCCTCCCCAACATGAAGCCAGCGTGCACATCTCAAATCTTAATTTGTGTAGTTTCCAGTACTCTATCAATCAGTATTCTTCCAAATACTTTACCAGGTACACTGAGCAAACTTATTCCTCTGTAATTCTTGCAATCACTCTTGTTCCCCATTCCCTTATACAGTGGTGCAATGATCGCGCTCTTCTGCATTTTCTCTCCTTCCTCCTCTTCATGGGTTATTCTCACTGCCTCCTTCGCTTCTTTGTTTCTTAATCTGTACACCTCATACAATCGCTTTTCTTTTATTTGTTCGTTTCACATTCAACTCTTTACTCACAGCATCTGGCTATTTCATTCTCGCACCATTATTTACTAGTTTGGCTACCCTAATTCTGGGCGTTAGCACTACGTTTGTTTTCCTTCTCCAGACCCACTTTTGCTCTAAACACACTCTCGATATAACCAAAAAGTGGTCCGGTTTCTAAGTCATTCATCTTACTCTATCAAGTCAATCTTACTTTTAGATTCACCTCTTTGCCATGTATACATATGCACATTTTTATGTTTAAACCACGTATTAGATACAAACAGGCTTCTCCACACAGATGTTCACCATTGACTCTTTGGTCTCCGAACTTCCCTACAAGTCGTTCAGTATGTTCTCTCTGTACAGTCACCCATCCGTTCATATCTCCCAATATCATCACTCTATCGTTTGGCTTACTTACGCTCAACGCGTTTTCTACATTCCAGAAATATCTTCATTAGTAAACAGCGCCCGTGCGAAGCCGGGCCGGGTCGCTAGTTATTAATATTAATAATAATGGATATTAATGTATTAACTGGTGGGCCAATTAGAGTGTGCACAAAAGAGTGTTGAATAAAATTTTTGTTTGTATTTTTCATTGATTCATTTATAATGAAGTGTTTCATTGATCGATTGCAATTATATATTAAAGATAACATCCCCCACATGTTCTCCACTTCTTCGACATCATACGTCTATTCAATGGTCTAAATTTCGGATGACATCTTCGCATAATTGCTCGTCAACTTTACCAATACAGCGGATAATCTCGTCCTTTAGCTGCGGCATTGTTGCGGGTTTATTGGCGTAGTCCTTACTTTTAAGAACACCCCAAAGAAAGAAGTCTAACGGGGTGAGATCCCAAGCGACCAGGAACTATTTCACTCACTACAGCCAGTGTAGTTTTGGCTGTATGGCATGTGGTGCCGTTTGTGGGAACCGCATAGCGTCCAACGAAGGCCATACAAAATTTGTTTTCATGTCACAGTAACGTTCGCCCAAAATGCGCACCGAACTGTGGTTTTTTGGGGTTACATGGGAACAATTGATTTTGCGTTGTCATCAGCCCAAATGTTTAATTCCTGGGATCGATGACGTGTTGATGTTTCGGGGTCTTGGCCCACACTTACGTACTACGGCAATGTTTTCACCTGAACGACCTGGGCGAGGACGTACGGACCTTGCCACATCTGCTACCGACCGGGTTTGTGCAAATTTATGCACGATTCTCACAATTGTAGGCTCATTTGGTCGAGTATGTTCACCGAAATCATCACGTAATGCGCGAAACGCGTTTTTTTTTCTTGAAACCCCATTTTGATAATAAGCAATAACAATTTTAACGCGTTTTTCAATCGTGTATTTCTCCATGACTAATTTTGGCTATGCTTGTAGTGGCTCTGTCAAAAGACGCCATGTTTTTAGTTGTCAAAAACAATTTTAAACATCGTTTACATGTAACCACTGTAATTGGCCCACCTGATAAAACGTTTTTCCGTTGTTGGAGATGTGGGAAAACGACCCAGAGAAATACTTAACTTTTTTAATAGAGCTGATTAGCCAAACAGTCTCATAACAATACCACACTATTAAATGGGCCCACATAACAGTCTTGAAAGAATTAAATGCTAAAAGATATCTAACAGCCATAAATATTACACACGTGTGTATGATACCAAAACTACAGTACAAAAAAGATGAAAACTCCGTAGTTTTTAGACTAACTTTGGGTAAAGAAACAAAAAAGCCTTGTTCTGCACACAACACTGCAGGCCCGAACCTTAATCCTCTTGTACTTACTAACTTAAGCTTTCCTCAAGAAAAAACCTTTCTGTGAAATACCAGAAAATTTAAAAAATACAATTTTGGTTGTAGCTTTTTGGGAGCGAAATATAATTAATACTTACTTAAAAGAAGGTTTTTTAAAATGAAATGGATATATTTTCTGTATTAAATTATATTTAGAATTTACATCAGTTCTACATACATAAAGACAAAATTTACATCGGTTGGGCTTGATTAATACTCAGTTGGTTAGAGCGATACTCTAGCAACACATGTTGTAGGTTGAAATCATACTCAAGGTAAACTTTTTATTTATGTATTTAATAGAATTAATAGTGATTTTTAAACTTGCTATATCTTTGTCTAATGCCACAGACTAACTATTTGTAATCTATTAAATGACTCGAGGTAGTGTAACAAACCATTTTGAGTTGTATTAAAATATACAGTAATTTAGGTCTTTCGTTCATTCAGTTGTAAATATAAGAAAATTTTTAATTTTTGCATTTTAGCTATGAGGTAGACAACTTAATTTGCATTTTGGTGTAACTTAAGTGTATATACTCCCCCTTTAAATTATTTTTCTGCTCAAATATTTTCGCGCAATACGTCATCGTTGACTTAATTCTTTGCGCAAATCCTTTCGCGCACGACTACATCGTCTAAATTCAAAGCATCCATTTTTTTTCACTTCCTGATGAAAGTTGTGTTGTTAGAAAGCGTTTTTTGGTTTCCACCTAAATTTTGTGAAAGTGCCATTGATTTAGTGGTAAGATATATTATAACGCATTATACTAAAAATTAAAACATTTGCTCTTTTCAGGCACTTTTATTTTCTTTTATTTTTACTTTGATTTACACCTTTATTACAATTTAAGTACGCATTTAATTTTACTGTTGCGTACGCTTTCATTTTATGTTTGCAATTTTTATTTGAAAATTTCAAGAAAATACATTAAACGGATTATTCAATTTCATGAAGATAAATTTTTAGAAGAAAATTCCAGTGTTG
The DNA here is from genome assembly GCA_036346205.1 of Vesta saturnalis. Taxonomy (NCBI): domain Eukaryota; kingdom Metazoa; phylum Arthropoda; class Insecta; order Coleoptera; family Lampyridae; genus Vesta; species Vesta saturnalis. The sequence goes on along the minus strand of JARFJB010002002.1, from coordinate 1,039,347 downwards.
GTGTGTTGACAACATAAAAGCATTGTTATTGCAATATATTGCGCAACATTGACACAAGGATTACGTCACCGAGGTTTGCATTTCTGCATTATTTTTATAATACCAGGGTTCTCAAAAGATGTATTATATTTTGTATGTTGAATGATTTTTAGTAATTTAAGGCTAAAATTTAAGATATATTTTATTTAACCATATCATTTTAACTGTTAATAATCATAGTCTGTATATTTTTTAATTTTTACATTTTGATAAATTTTATTGTTGTAAACAACCTCGGTTTAGTTATTCCGAGCATTAAAAAAAAATAATTGCGTCGGATCATTTTATTAGTGTTACATTTCATTTTATTATTTATGTTCAGTGGAAGTAATCGAGCAGAAATTCATAATTAAGCAAATCGAAAGAATGAACCACCCTACTTTAAACTACCAACTGGGACAAAGGCATTATTTGTGGTGAATGGTTAGTATCTCCAGTTAGTTTAACGATTTGTTTTTGGAGAACTTTTACACTTATTTCTTCATTCATTTATTTACAACCAATTTATTATATTATACGATTACCATTTACAACACCTTTATTATAAACTTTATTTATGTATTTAATAAAATTAATAATAATTTTTTAATTTGCTATATCTTTGTCTAATGCTCTAATGTTCTAATCTACTAAATGAAATAAAAAACATTCAATCAAAAAATATTTTAGAATTAGTCAATTAATAAAATATTTCACATTTATTTAGTGTTTTGTCCTAATACAAAAATTAAATTTTTTTATTTAAATATCTATTTATTAGACAAATTACAAATATGAAAAGATTTAAGTGTTACAGATTCAGTTAACAGTATAGATTGTAACATCCATTATTTCTGATTTTATTTTGCAGATAGCTATTAAAATTGTTTGGTTATTGCTGTTTCTATTGCTATTTTCTCATTTAACATTATCTTAAATAAACTATTTTCCTAAATTAAATAAATTATTTTTATGGTTGATAGGCACTCATACTTAACATGCATTTTCACAATTGAGAACCACTGTTTTACGGTTTGTAATAATGACAAAGTTACTAACTTCATAAAAGAACACTTTTTTCTTCCTTTTTGTCTCCACAAGTAGGTGCAGATCACGTTTTATTCCTAGAGAAATCAATTAGTTGCTGGATATAATAAATCCATTGACTAGGGTCGGATTTATTCCTCATTATTTGGAATGATTAAGTAGTGTTAATTATTTCCTATTCGCCATGCGGATTTAAAGGTTAAAACGTCAGACTGCATTATAATAACTTTAAGGAAAAAGGTTCGGGAAAAAATTTTATAACAAAGTGGCCTCGAGAAACGCCTGGAAATTATTTTCAGAATTGTAGGTCCACCGCTAGAGGGCGTATTTGACAGTTAAAATTTTAGAAAACAAAATTTTTCAAAATTTAGTCAATTAAGGGCATATTAAATATTATAATCAGATTCCTCGACAAATTCTGCATATTTTTGACAAGTTGTCTATCTCTTCAAATAAGGGTAGGGGAGGGAAACCTTGTTACGAAAAACGCCTTTAATTCAGGTTCTGCTTGACCGATTTTAATAAACTTGATGTTGTTTGAAAGAGCTTTTGTTAAACAATAGAAAATTTGTAAATTTGAAGCATCTGATTAATAACATAAATGCTAGAGGGCGCTGTTTAATATTTTTTAATTTGTGTTTCTCTTTACAATTTTAAATGGAAGCATAAAATTTAAGTAGGTCTTTAAAATTAGTAATAAAACATTGATAACTGCAAGTCATATCTTTTTCCTATCCTGAGATATCGTAAGAAACAGGTAAATGGCGGAATTGTTCTTCCAACGTCTAGTAGTCTAGTTCGCGTTAACGGAAATTAAAATTTAGCCTGGATGATAAGATCTTACATTGGTCTGCAGTAATTTAAACTGTTATCATACTAATGTTATGATTGCCGCTAAATTACCTAAATGTTCTGTCGCTACTAACAATGAGAACAAATTATAAAATAATAATGTGATAAATCTAACAATTAAAACCTTAAATAAAACTACGTAATTAGTGTCGCCCTAGATGTTCGAAAACGTCGTCCATCATTTTCAATGCATGAAATCAATCGCTGACTGAGAGAACACCAGTTTCAATTTCTGCCCTTGAAATACCATTGTCTGTCGTATTCTTTCAATCATGTCAGCTCTTGTTGTGGGTCTATCGGCATAAACGAGATCTTTTATTCCCCCACAAATAAAAATCTAAACAAGATAGGTCTGGAAACCTTGGTGGCCAAATAAATAAACTTCCACGTCCTATCCACCTTTCAGGGTATGATTGATCTAAGAAATTGAACATCTCTAGAATAATGTGCGGGCACCCATCATGTTGCAAGAACATTACGAATGCCAGGGTATTTTTTTCCAAAAGAAGTGGCAACGTTGCTTAAAAATCTAAATATCTTTCTCCATTAACAGTCTTATTTAAAAAAGGCCCAATTATTTCTCCACCTAGAATCCGCAGTCTATTAAATGCAACACAATGAATAATTTTGACATATGCGTGAAAATCATAGCTTGCTTGTTTTCAACAGAATTTGTTTATATCTTACATGGCCCTCTTTACTAATTTTGTTGTAATCAGTAAATTGTAATTCATATTTTAAACTGTATTTGTGTTGGGCAAATATCAGTTTTTATTGATATTTTATGCTTTTGATTTACTAACTCACATTGCTTGAAAACAATTAACATTCTTGTAATTAAAAAATGTTAGATTTATCACATTATTAATCTAGCGGCAACCATAACATTAGTGTGATAACAGTTTAAATTACTGCAGACCAATGTAAGATCTCTTCATCCAGGCTAAATTTAATAATTTCCGTTAACGCGAACTAGCCTATTAGACGTTGGAAGAACAATTCCGCCATTACCTGTTTCTTACGATATCTCAGGAAAAAAGATATCGACTTGCAGTTTTCACTGTTTTATTACTAATTTAGTCTACTTTTAAAGACCTACTTAAATTTTATGCTTCCATTTAAAATTGTAAGAGAAAACACAATATTAAAAAATATTAAACAGCGCCTTCTAGCATTTATGTTGTTAATCAGATTGCTTCAAATTTACAAATTTTCTATTTTTAACAAATTAACAACATCAAGTTTATTAAAATCGGTCAAGCAGAACCCAAATTAAAGCGTTTTTTCTAACAAGGTTACTCTCCCCCCTTATTTGAAGAGATAAATAAAACTTGTCAAATTAAAATTATGCAAATTTGTTAGGAATCTGATTATAATATTTTGCAATTAGTAAATTTTGGAAAATTTTGCTTATTTTAAAATCTCAGCTGGATACAATTCTGAAATAATTCAGGGTTTCTCGAGAACTTTTGTTTAAAAATTTTCCTGGAATGGCCGACAGCCTTCTTTTAAGACCGAATTTTTGTTCCTACCTGGGTATTAATAAATTAATGCTCAAACTTCCATAAAATACTTTTATCTTGGTAACCTCTGCATTATTGGAAATTATAACTTTGATATATAAACATAAACAACTGGATACAGAAGATTCTGTAATTGAATCAATGTTCATAACTGAATTGAAACCTATTTTAATTTTGTGAATGTAATCACGCCTAATACTATTTATGTACATCTTTATTTTGTTACGCTAACCTTTAATAATTTAGAAATGTTGTGTTTAAATTTTAAAAATTAAAATTTATTTTTTTTGAACTACGTATGTTACAGTATTCGTTAATTTAATCTAATTATTTTTATAAACATAGGGAACAATCTGTACAGGTGAATTATTCTTTCCTTGAATCTTCTTTATGTGTTACTCTTATTGTTATTAACCTCAAATTTTTAAGTATTTTTCTATTAGGTGTAAGTAATTTCTTTATAGTTTATGTTCATTAGTTTACATACCGATACATACAATCTAATCAACTAATATTAGAAAACTTTTAGAGATATGCACGAACACTAAATTTAATAATATATTAAAATTTTTTAATTTTTTAAATACATAATAAAAGTTTACCTAGATTTAATAAATAACATTAAATTAATTTGGTATTCCAATCATTAGGATCAGTGTTGTACCATTTCAACTTTTCTTTTGCTCAAAAACTGTTGAATTCACTTTGCAATATTCTTAACTAACTTTTTACAATTTCAGCAGTAAAAATTCCAAATTTCAGTTAGGTTCTTTCTAATTTCATTTACAACGTAACTTCTTTATGTTTGCCAAAGTTGTTCAATATTGATAGGTCTACTGGATACCCAATCTAAATTGAAATATTATTTTGCAACATCCATTCCTTGCTATTTTACAGTATAAAGCCATTTCTTGTTGAAAATATGTAAACTATTTTTGTGTTTTAAAGGTGTCAGTTATGGCATTTAAGTGTTCTTTTAATTAACAAAATTAATATCAATTCCCAGGTGCAACTTTAACTTAGCCGACACTGCCCAAACTCATTACAGAAGCGGAAAAATTTACTTTTCCGCGCAAACAAATGGTATGGTTAATTTTGTCCTTAATATTATGGTAATCTCCAATTAAGTTTAACAATTTTCTTTAATCTAATATAAAAATTTCTCCACTATTTTATGAAAAAATTAAAAAATAACTTTTAAAATTTTTATTTCAACATTTTAATAAAATTAGATCTTTTATGAACTTTAAAAAGTCCTATTTTCCAATTAAATTGGATAGGTAATTTTTAAAAGAAATTTCAGAAGTAGAAAATAAATTTTGCGTCCTAATAAAATAACAATCCTTTGCAGCTTTAATCCCAGCTTAAATGTATTTATTTCATGCTTTAAAAGGATGTAAGACCAAATATTGTGGGTTCGTAAAATATTAAATGTTGTAAGGCTTATTTAAAATTGTGAAGGTAAATATTGTTCTAATTAAAATTTTTAATAATTTTGATGATACCCAAAAGATTACCAACTGCAGTTGAATTTTAAATTCTGAATAGTCCACAACTGATCCCAAATTTACTTTCTTTCGACTTGAACTGGAAAAAACAATAGCTTTCTGGTTCCTTGATTACTGAAAATGCATAATTATTAATATTTGCTTAAATATTTATTTCAGTTTATTTTCCAATTTTAAATTAAATTCAAATTTTGTTCTATAAAATTATGCAATAATATTTTTCAAAAAATAGTCCATATTATTTTGTTAATTATTAATAATCTATAATTAAATAAAAATTTGAATACTTTTGGCCATTTTAATTTTCAATTTCCTATTTTCAATAATATGTATAAGTATTAAAATTATAATAATTTTTTATAGAAATTCTAAAAAATACAATTTTCTTTAATAAAAGTAATTTTTTCCCAACCCATTTGATTTTAATTTCATTTTTCCAACATTACGATCCAAGTAATTTAAATTGACTAATCGCACTATTAAAAACAGTTTTCCGTGATTAATTTTCCAAAATTTTCATTAAAATAGTTTAAAATAAATAATTATTCTTTAAGATTTTGATATTTTTCAATAATTTTTGAAAATGAAAATTTTTCCTCAGAAGCCATTCCCAGGCCATGTTGAATTTCATTCTTTGAATCAGATTCGTAAAGCGACTATCTCCTCTTGTTTTTAAAACTTTCAATCTATGTCTGTTGCGCCACTTGCTATATTGGGACAAGGGACATCTCAACCCTTTTTTTCGCAATATAGATCTAAATAAGAAAAATTGCAAATTTTCATAAATCCTTTGATAAAAATTCCTTAACAAAATGCGATTTTATTCAGTTTTCCTGGCCTATTATTCATTTAAAGTTTAACATTTCAATTTTTCATCTTCAAATTTGTTAACGTACTATTTGTGAAAATACATTTAACTGTCTTGTCATTTTTACATTATTTTGAAATCGTTTTAACTTAAACAAAAGTTAAATGAACAATGTGTTGGTTTAAATTTTATTTATTATTTAGTAAAAATTTTACAAATGTTTCAAAATTACAAAATAATAGGTGACATTCAATAGATTTTTTTGTTTTATCAAGCCTTTAAAATAAATAAAACAATACTGGGCCAAAATAATTTTGATCAGATTAAATTTTGGGGTGGCCTAACAGAATTAGTATTTAAATTTAATTTCATATTAATGCTTTAAACCAATTTTATTAATTTGAATTTCAAAATTACACTTTGACACTCGATCTTCGTTTCGTCCGCCTATTGGAAAATGCTAAACAGTTTTTTTTTATCCCTTTCCAAATATTTTACGATGAAAATAAAATTATAAAATAATAACTTAAACAGAGACCACAATTTCCGGAAAATTTAGAGTAACCTTTTTTGGTTAAATGAATAGTTTCAGGTACATCAAATTACTCCAAAACACGCGTGCCAAATTAAATAAATGCTTTGCCAGATCGAACTCGTTGCATTGGAACTTTTTAATTTCTCCAAAGTAGCTGGTGCTTGGTATTTTTTTTCATGCACGATTGGTTTACTGCATTGATATGAAAATTTTGAACAAGGTCAGACGTTTCAAACAATGCTCGATATTACGAGCACGTTACAAGCAAGTGGACATGGCCTGTTTTTTGCTATAAACTTTGATTTATTGAAGCCAAAAAAAATGTATCTATAAGATTTTTTATGTGATTCACAGTTGTGGATGTTAGCCGGCAAATCGCCTTTTCTCAAACTGAGAGATTAAATTTTTATCTTTTGAAATTTGTGAACCATATTATCTAGTCCTCAAATTTGACCTTGTTCCTTTCCTTGAAATTATTGCTTCTAAATACTAACGACAGTGAACATTAACTTGTATGAGATTTTAAGAATTTTCATCCGTCGGCAAATATTCATTAGAAGTAAAAAATTTTCAACGCGTAGTAAAATCGTTTATTATAGGAAACCTGTTGGTGTAAATGTATTATTTGCGGCAGTAGGCGAAATATTCAATTACAAAAATTGCTTATAATTATGCAAAATTTCGTCTGAATGTCAATGTCCATAACGAAACAAATGCCATTTATAACGGATATAGTTTGTATATTCCTCAAATGCAAAGTAAAACCAGTTCCATGCAAAGTTGCTAAACCAAACTCTTTGGTTCAAGTATTAAGTTTCGGTTAAAGGTTGTTTTGAAAATTTAGACAACATGTTTTACTTTCATTTGAATTTATTTGACATCAACTATTAAACCGTATTAAATTTGATTTCCAATTTTAACGGAATTGCCATATGCTAAATTATTTATTAATAAGTAACTATTTTTAAAATGATGTAAGGATAATTTGAAAAATTTTTTTGACCCCTTTTAAATATAGCCGAACGTGTTGGCAATAAAAATTTGAAAAACACGTCAATCTAAAATGCATTTTAAACTTCCGGAAAACTTTCCAAATAACTTTTGAGCACCAAATACCTGTATAATGGTATAAGGGTATTATTTTCATTTTAAGCATTGCATCTGAAACTACAAGAGTTAGAAATTTGGTTAAATGGGAAAGTTGCAGTTTATGAACAAATTAAGCACTCAGTTGTTGGAAAAGTTCATATACTAGATATTTCAAAAACTGTAAAGGAAAAAATGGTAGTTTTTTAATCTTATACTGGCATCGCACTTTTGTTCTATCTTTTGTTATGATATAAACTTTAGTTTTTAAATGGAAGGTATAGTTGGCTGTGCCTATCAAATGCCATTTTTATTTAAGCTTTGTAAGGATATCAGATATGATTGATTTATTTTTAAAAAAGAAGTTATAACGATTTATAATTGATTTACAGTTGGCCATGGAAAGAATGAATTTATTTTATGGTTTTGTTTTGTATAAATAGTTTTTTACATTTCAAACTTTGATGAAGAAAACAAGTTTAGTGATTTTTCTTTTAAATGTTGTAGAATTATTATTATTAGGAATACAACAAAATGACACGAATAAAAATGTTCGACATTTTAATGCGTAACATATTGTTCATACTAATTTCGTGCTTGCTTGAGTTAGAACAAACTTAGATTTTTCTAAGTAGCAATGATAGTTGGCTTTGACATTTGTAAAAAGAACAAATTTTTTTCTTTATAACGATTCAGCACTAGTGTATTATTGAGAGTTGTAAAAACAGAATGTACCACGGAAAAACAGTTTTAGTCGGCTAGGTTAATAACTCAGTTTATTATAACATTTCACCCAAAAATTAGGGCCTCAAATAGAACAAGAACTCAAAGAAACTAGGAATTACTAAGTTTAAATTTTGACTTTGAAGTAATTGCATGCACAAAAATTAATCTATCTCTGCAAATGTTCAAAATGTCCACCATTATTTACACACAAGCGGTATCTTTGCACAATGGAATTTACAGCTTTCAGTATTTTCCTACCATCTAAATTGCGAAAGGCATGTATCACAGCGTCACGTAGTTCTTCTTTTGTCGCATAAGTAGTTCGCTGATAAACCAAATCTTTTAGAGTACCAAAAAGAAAAAATCTAAAAGTGAAAGATCTCGCGATCTTGGTGCCCAAGGGACCGGCCCGTTCCTACCTATCCAAGAATTTGAAACAGTTGGTTTAGATACTCACTCACTTGCAGTTGGTTGTGCGGCGGAGCACCGTCGTGTTGAAACCAGCGTAAATTACGTCTTGTTTCCCAATCTAAGGTATCCAACATATCTTGAAATTCATTTTGTAGAAAACATCTTTAATTTAATTTACAAAGTTACAAAACTGCCAAATTTCAACTAAAACAATGAGCACCAGTACTTTGTGTATTTTTTTTTCATGGCACTCTCAATATGAAAATTCCTGTATCGCGTTTATTCATCAAAGTAAATGTAGCAAACCTTATATCGTTATAAAGAGAAAAATTTGTTATTTTTAAAAATGTCAGCCAAGTATTACTGCTAGTTACAAAAATCTAAGCTTGTTTTAATTCAAGCGAGCAGGAAATTAGTACGTACATGTTACACATTAAAATGTCTAAAAATTTTATTTGTCATTTTATTGTATTCCTAATGATAACGATTCTACAACATTTAAAAGAAAAATCACTAAACTTGTTTTCGCTCATCAAAGTTTGAAATGAAGAAAAACTGTATTTATTGTGCCAAAAACCATAATAATTAATTCATTTTTTCCATGGCCAACTGTAAATCAATAATAAAATCGTTATAACTTTGTAATTTTTAAAAATAAATATATCATGTCTGATATCATTACAAAGCTTAAAAAAATGCGCATCTAATAAAGGCGCAGCCTACTAAACCTTCCATTTAAAAAAAAAACAAAAGATAAAGAAAAACACTACCATTTTTTCCTCTACATTTTTTTTCTTAAATCGATAATAACAGAGTTATTTAGAATTAAATAAAATGCAAAAATTTAGTTTCTTTGAAATATCTAGTAAGCCATGAACTTTTTCCAACAACTGAAAGTGTCATTAATTTAGGTTCATAAAACTGCAACTTTTTCCCCATTTAACCGAATCTCTATCTCTTGTAGTTTCCGAGAAGACAATGCTTAAAATGAAAAAAAACTCACCCTGTATATTATAAATTAAACATTAACTTCATGCACTGAGTTTATTCTTTTGAATTTTATGCAATAGTTCTCAAGTTTCAATTGTTAATTTAATAATAAGATGTCAAAGTAGGCCAATGTTGCACCAAATGTTTCTTATATTTCTTTGTGTTACACTTTCAATTTAATTGAATATTAATTCAGATACTTAGGTTAGTTTGACATATTTAAATTAGGCATTCACTTTTAATTCTTGTTATCCCATTACATTACATTGAATACATCAAACTATTTAATTTTCTCTGTACTTCGTTATATTTTAAACAAATATTAATTTAAACATTTAGTTGTCTTTAGGAGGTTACTTCAGTATTCCGGTTTAATAAAACTTTTTTTTTTGGTACCATTTTGTTGTCGATTATTTCCATATCTGCATATTTGTATGTATAATCTTCTTTTTCGGAAACCCTAGTTAAATACCTATCTTGTAGTGTATAAATACTTCTTTGTGTGGTAAGGTACCTTTCCTTGTTGAGAGTTTTGAGGAAAGTGCTCCTTTTTTATGTACATACTTAAAAACTTTTGGCGTCCAAATTGCTTTCTTCCGATCTACCTATATACATTTCTCTCCTTTCTCTCTGACCTCGATGTTCTCCATACATCCAAATGCTCTCTAACTGGTGCTCTTTTCTCTCTCTCCCTTTCCCTTTTCTTTTGTATACGTGCTCGACCAAAAAACAATCTTTAAAGTTAGGACTGTCCTTACCAATGGCAAGTGGTAACCCCACTATTCGATTAGTTTTAAAACTTACCAAAACCTGTTCTTTGTCCAGCAGTACTTACCAATTTTAATATAAACCTTTTTTCTATTCCCTTAGGTAAAGCAGTCGATATGAGTGTCGATCACAAGCCCGAGGATAAACAAGAGACCCAAAGAATTGTAAAAGCTGGTGGAAGAGTATCATTAGATGGTCGAGTAAATGGTGGGCTCAATCTTTCACGAGCTATTGGTGATCATGCTTATAAACAAAAAAAAGAGTTATCTGATCGTGAACAAATGATAACTGCACTTCCAGATGTGCGCACATTAACTATAAATCCTGCCGAAGATGAATTTATGGTGCTTGCATGTGATGGAATTTGGAATTTTATGTCTAGTCAACAAGTTGTCGATTTTGTTAAATCCAAATTAGAAACATCACCTGAAAAACTTTCCAAAATATGTGAAGAGGTATAATCCATTTTACTTTTTTTGGTTTGTGTTTATTTTGCATTTGTAGATGTTTGATCATTGTTTAGCACCGGACACTATGTGCGACGGTACTGGCTGTGATAACATGACTGCTATCATCATTAAGTTTAAAAGTAGTGTATGTAAAAGAGCAGCATCAAATGATGAAGAATCAGAAAATGTTAAACGTGTTAAGACTGAGCAGGCTGAATCTATTGCATAAGAATAATTGTTGTTTTTCACGAAAGTTACTAGTTGTATGTAAGGGTATTATTTTGAATTTTCTAAACTTATGGTTTTTATGTTCTACTTGGCAACAGATATCATTTTATATAATAAAACAGTTAGGTATGTTCATAGTTTTATAATAATATTACTTAGACAATCTGATATTCCTTCAATGAATTGTTTTGTATGTTTTTAATTAAGAAGTTATTTGAAATACAAAAAGCATGAATGTGTCATTTTTTTAGAGATTTTAAACACCATGGTATAGGTGCCTTGATTTTATAATTTACAAAACTGTGGTGGACTGTAAATAAATTGTAATTTTTTATATTTATCCGGAAGTGCTGTAAAGTTCGCTTACTATACCTTAAGATTTATATGTAAGAAAAACAAACAAGAAAACCATTTTACTTTAATGTGTTATGAAGTTTAACAAAAACCATACATTTATACAAAATTGTTTATTACAATTTGTTAGAATTTAAATGACATTAATTAAATATTATAGGTTCATTTCATCAAATACTTCACATTATAAGTATTTTATTACACAATTACAATAAATTATTTCCATATAATAGAACTATTGTGTGTGAGTTAGCCTGTTGATTATCTCATTCTGTTCCATTTCGATTTTTTCTAAGGAGGTAAGTTGAACCTTCAATCTCTCTAATTCCATCGATTTCTCCGAGATTAATGCCTACAAATAAAATTGTAATATAACTGGAACTATGTTTTAACTATACTGTAATTTGTAATTTTAACCTTAAATGTTTGACTTGTTTTGCTTATTGCCAATCACATTAAAAATGGAGGATTGTGGTTATAAAATGTCAATATTGCTTTAGCCAATTCTGGAAGTTAACCTTTGTAACTCTACGATGCATGTGCAAACATTCCTAATTTTGCACAACCTAGGCTTGTGATTTTTGACCTAATATTATGCTACCAGCTACAAGTAATATATTTTTAGAGTGGTCTCCTTTTTTTATGAACAACAACAGAGTGCATCATGTATAATGATAAACTAGACGTCATGTGGATTTTGTTTTATATTAAAAACATTAGGCACAAATTGGTGATAAATACAAATACAGTGTTCGCCAAAATAAACAGTACTGAAATATAAAGGGCCATGGAATGGCTTGGGCAATGTCTGTTTGTTATGTTTGGCTTGTTTGTCATTAACTGTCATAATAATATTACGCTTGTGTTAAAATGGTTCTGACAACTGAGGAAAAGGTATTTATAGTAGAATATTATTTCCTTTCATACGGAAGTGGATGGGGCAATGGCCCAAATTTGAAACAAGTTTTTGAAAAATGTTGAGAGCAATTTAATAAAGCTGTGCCCAATAAAAGCGTAATGTTAGCAATTGTTGAGAAATTCCATCGTACTGGTAGTGTTTTGTAGCAGCACAAGCATAGACTAATGAATACCTAGACATCTGACCAATGTATTAATTTTTTTGGTTAGTGGAGTGCTGGCTATGTACGGTGCCACCGTCAGTCACAATTTTGTAACAATCAAAGTACTAGGTTGACGAACTGAGTGAGAACGCTACTGTCTAAGTAGGTCTTTTCTCAGTCCGGTATTTTAGTTAATATCCTATTGTAATAGATAATGGCACAAAGATTTATAAATTTATCCCAAAGCATGCTAATTGTAGGTAATTACTATCTATGTTACTATCATTACAGGCAAATAAAGGTTTTGTTTGATAATGTACATTCAAATGATTCTAATGGGGATATAATTGCAGTTTCTAATTAGAAAAAAGTAAAATGTGTTCAAATTACGAAGCATACTTTATTGAAAAAATGAGAAACTCTACACATACTTAATGGTGATTATGTATTTAATTTTACAGTATCTATTACTAGATTACACCAGGTTGTTACATAACTTTAAATGAAATGTTAATAAAAAAATATATGTACTTTGCAAATTTAATTTTGATATAATATAATGTAAACTTGAAAATTAACGTTACAATTAACGCAACAATAATAATCTATTATTATGTTTTTATAACTGTCACTGTAATGAAATTCTTAATACTTAATGGCCACTTGTCTATAATAGAAGCAATAGCAGTAAAAAAAACGATTAAAAAAATAAAATAATCATTTGGGGATTCGAACATGTGAAAGTTTGTTCGGGTTTATTTCGTTTATGTGTTGAAGCGATAAACCAACTACGGTTCCACGGCTCAAGCACTTGTTTTAACTAACGCATCTTAAATACTGACATATCCGGATAATTTAAAAATATTTTTATTAAATGCGTAATTGTATTATACAAAAATGTATTTTTGAAGAACTTATAGCAATGGTACTCTCTAATTGCATTCATTGTCCTGTGAGTAGGATTATTAGGGACTTTCCTACCTGGTTAATCCATTGTGTCCCAGGTATTGATGTAGTGATTTGTATTCAAAAGGCGTTTGGCCCTCTGTAGACAGTAATAATAATAACTTTTGATCAGTAAAATTATAACAACTTACTCCTTTACATGAAAAGTCAAGGTAAGGAGAAATTTAATGATCCATCTACTTCTATGAGGACAATGATACTGACTGTAGCACCTAAATCTTGGAGTGAAAATAAACTTGCAGAAGAATTTAAAACTTTGAGACGACAAGCGAGAAAAGCAAAGCAATTAGTAGATCAGTTTGACTTTTTATCATCTCCTAATCCACGAGGTGACCGTAAATTATCCGTCGATACAGAGAACTTGGTGAAATCCTTTTATCTACGAGAAGACGTTAGTTTCATCATACCTGGTAAAAAAAGATTTTATATCCCTGAAATTACATAATGTAAAAAGAACACACATCCAAAAACAACTTCTAATGTGCAACATTGACGAACTTTATTAGAAGTTTAAATGTGAATATCCTAAAGTTCAGGTGGGCTTAACAAAAATTTTTACCCTAAGACCCCCAAACAATGTATTCTCACCAGCGATTGTGAAACACATATGGTATGTGTTTTTGTTTACCATCAAAATGTCAAGCTGATGTTGAATGGAGGAGACATTGTCAATCTTACCGCTGGAACTGCCATGGAACTTTCATTGTATAAAGATTGCCTTCGCAATATGATCCAACATCGACATGTCATTTAATGACTTCAAAGACGTCTAACAGAATGTTGTAAATCGTGTCCTGGCTTGAATGCGATCGTGATCCGTTGAAAATAATATTTGATGACAATCAAGTGACAAACGTGCGGTTTGAAAAATGGGATGGCACAGATCACTTCACGATGTCTACTCAACTAGTTCCATCTAATGATTTAGTAGATAGTTTGTGTGACACTTTGGATAAATGGAAACCCCATGCCCACATTGCAGTAGAACAAGCACATTATTTCAAACGACTTAAGGAGAACATCGCAGAAGGTGACATCATAGTACAATGCGATTTCGTAGAAAATTATAGTTTTGTTCAAGATGCAACTCAAACTTTTCATTGGAATAATGGGCAGTCAACACTACTAACATCTTGTCTTTTATTATAGAATTGAAAGTGAAATAAAACACAGTAGCATTGTAATGATTTCAGACGATTTGAAGCATGACAGCTACATTCTATGCTTTCCAAAAAATATTACATGAGCATCTTTTAAAAAAAGCAATAGTTGTATCGAAAATTATCCATATCACAGTTGGTGCCTCACAACATTTTAAAAATAGATTCAATTTTACAAACCTATTTTATTATAAACAAGATTTTAAGTCAGATGCAGAGTTTCATTTTCACACAACCTCTCACGGTAAGGGCCCATGTGATGGTCTTGGAGGAAACCTGAAACGTTTAGCGACTCGTGCAAGCCTGCAGTTACCTCCAAGTAGAGCAATTATTACGCCAATGCGATTGTTTGAATGGGCGAATTCAAATTTAACTCAAACAGCCATTTACTACTGCTCGAAAGATGATATAATCATCAGTAACTATTCCAGAGACAAAAACGTACCTCTGTTTTGTTCCAACTACTGAAGGCATGCTTATAAAATGAACCAGTATTGATTGCAATAGTAAAATTGTAAAAATTATAAAATGAAATATTTTTCTTTTGATACAATATTGTTTTATTCAGTTATAAATTTATTATTAAGAATATATAGGTATCAAATGTAAAACTAGTTTAGAGTATGTATGTCTTGATGCATAAAAAAGTGTCCTCACATCAATTTTACTATGTATGCATGCCCTGTATGACATGTACGTACTCTAATTGATTTATCTCGTAAACTAATTTAGATCCCATTCTGCAATTTTTACGGTAAAATTTATAAACGTTATTATTTTGCCGTCAAAAAAATTAAAATGGTCGAAGTTGTCAAAATATTTGAAATATTTACTTCCGGTTTAATACTGCAAAAAAATTCAAATTTAAAATCTGATTGAAGAATCAAAAACAGCAGTAAATTTCCCATAAAAAACATTGCATTCATTATTTTATTATAATTAACTTCAATATGAAAATAAAATTTCATAGAAACCCTTCCGTCAATCAGGTGAATTCTATAGAATCCCCTATCTTAACAACTAAACCTCAAATAAAAAAAATATATTTGTAGGAATTAACAAACATTTATTGATGCCACACCATGTATAGAACCTTTTTTTTTGATGACGCTGCACAATTAATGGTAGGGGGTTACGCTATGAGAGACGAATGGTGGTATCAACAAGATTCGTAGATGGTTATGGTTATTTTTTAAGGCCATCTAAGTTATGTAAATTAAAAGAGAATAAAAATACAGTTACGGTGGAAGTTTGTTTTATTATAGGAAACGACTCCCATGATATAATACCTTGTATCACCGTTAAACAGGTTCCGTCAATATGGCCGCCGTTTAAATATGTCACTAAGTTATTTAAAACTATAAATTAGATAGAAGAGACTTATTAGTACGGCTGTATGTATACATACAAAAAGAATGAATCATACCAGTATTCATCTTCATAATCATCATTTATTAATGGAATAACTAAGCTAATATCGCCGACATCAAAGATGCGTTCTTTTTCCCAATAATCTAATATTATCTTAGTGTGATTCACATAATCCTTCCATTGGGTACTCGAAACGGTTTGAATTGCTTGATTCCAAGCTTGTAACAGGTCTTTTGCCTCTAAAATAATAGATTGTTTCGCTATTTATATTTAATTAAACATAATTTGGCATTAAAGTGCAATTTTTATGCAATTGAGAAATTACATTTATTAATACATGTATTTCATCCCTTTACAAAACGTACCGTGTACGCTAATGGGTTAGAACTAAATTCGTAAAGATATTTCAAGGACAAATTCAGTGAATGTTTAGTTTTTTAACAAACACATTAGTTAACATAAGATACAACATACTATACATGTTTGCCAACTAATACCTGTTTGTTTTGCATGTTATATGTTTAAGAGAGTTAGTGACTTTCACTTGAAACGACGGCCATGTTGACGGAACCTGTTTAACGGTGAGACAAACTATATGAGCATGTTCATATCCCCTGGAAGTATAAATATGCCCAATATGAACGAATTTCAGAACCTTACTTTTTTTTCCTTATCCGTTTCACGTGAAATGCCCAAGTATAACTTGCTCGATAAAAATTTAAAAAGTTTGTCACAGTAAATTAAAGATAAAATTGTACCGCGTGTACAACTCAGAAAGGCAGCCGGCCAATAAATATTTGAGATTGAGCAGCGAAATAAAAAAATCTAATAATAAATGTGGCCAAGAGAAAATGCAGCAAATTATTTTTAATTTCCTACCATTACCGCCAGAGGGTACTTCACTGATTTCGAATTAAAATTCCCATCTTTTGGGCAATTTTCCTTAGTAATGTATTTAAAAAAATATATCTAGTGATTAATATGTAAAACTTATTTTAATGAATTTTACCAAACAAATCCAAAACCACAACAACTTCTTATCTCCGTCTACCAATAGAGGGCGCAACTTGAAGGACCAAAACTGTCGACTTTTCTAAAAAAATTCAAGTAATACCAAATGTTTTTTTTTCACTGCTATTGGAAGGAAAATTAGTAAGGGAATATTTAAGGAAAAATTATATCAATAGCTCTTATAGAACCGAAGTTGTCAAAAATGAGGTAGTGCAACAGACAATTGGAGGTATAGACAAATCGTACGCTTAAAATAAATAAGTAGGCTATGACAACTTTAGTTTCTTTCAAAATTTCTGTGGTTCTGAAAAGAACCGATTAATAAATAATACTTTTAATGACGTCCTAAGTGCTCAAACTGCCGACCATCATTTTCAATACACAACTGGATTTTATCTCTTGTGGACTGCACTGCACATTCAATTTCTGGTACCGGTATTGAATTCTATTTCGTAGGTCTTCTCTTGCTCCTGCCTGGAAATGCTCTTTCGTACACCACTGGTCCAAGAATTCTTACGGCAATTATTCCACATCAAACATTAATTTTCCACCTCCATTGGGGCGTAGCCAGTGAGGATTGTCTCTCGATCAGTAATGCATTTATGGAAATTTACTTCTCCGTCATGACGAAAGCGGCTTCGTCTGTCCACAAAATTCGAGATACAAGTTGAGGATCCTCTTGTGTCATATTTAATAGCCAGTTGCAAAAAGTTCAACATTCTATCAAAATCTTGAAGTATTAAAACTTGATGAAGGACAATATGTATGGATGAAATCTAAAAAGGTAGGAATATTATGCGTGCGAATGTAGGAATAGCGTCGAGACCAACCTTTTTTGCAGTAACACGTTATACAGTTCCCCCGCCATTTATTTTGACAGCATTCGTAAAAATTCATAAAACAAAATTATACATATTACAATGGATAGGTATATATTTTAGATACATTTCAATTTGGAATCAGTGAAACGCCCTCTGTCGGAAATGGTAGGAAATTAAAAATAATTTCCAGCATCTTCTCTAGGCCAGATTTATTATAAGATTTTTTATTTCACTGGTCAATGTCAAATAGTTTCTGAGATATGGTAGTCCGCCTTTCTTACTTGTACACCTGGTACATACAAAAAAACAACTGATTTTTTTTATGATTGTGGACCTGAACAGGCTAAATTTGGTCTATCGTGCTAAAGCACTCAGGAACACTTAGGAGGATCGATAGAGGGATAATGAATTGCCAATAGATGCCTATGAACAACTACCTTAAATTTTCTCATATCATAAGTGAGAGGAAAACGGGAACTAGGGAGATCATTCCAGAGTTTAGAAGCCGTGTAGAAAAATGTGGATTGCGCCCATTTGGTACGACAAGTGGAGATTTGTACTGCATACTGATGATGTGAATAAGCGAACAGAGTGTTTCCCGCAAAGATAGCCTGAGATGGTATCAAAGAATATAATTCAGCAGCACAATAGCCGTTGTAATAACGATAATACAAAGAAAGAACTGAAACCATCCTTCTATGCTCAAGGAACTGTATGTGAGAAGTTAAGGACGGGTCATTTATAAGCCTAATCGCTCTCTTTTGAATACGATCAACGATATCGAGAGCGTATTGGGGAGCACTAACCCAGAGGTGAGAATTATATTCCAGATGAGGCCGAATTTGGGCCTTATACAGCAGAAGGAGTTGTCGAGAGGTAAAGTACTGCTTAGATCTGTACAAAAAGCCTATTTTACGAGCAGCTGTTTTGGTAGCTGACAGAAGATGGTCAACCCATGAGAGATTTGAAGATACAGTCATACCCAACAGAGTAATAGAGTCTGAAAACTTAAGAACTGAGCCATTCATACTTACAACAGGAAATGATCGATCTTTTTGGCGGACACAAGGCAACACTGAGTTTTGTTAGCATTAAATTTAACTAGATTATTGCTTCCCCATTCGAGAATACGTTGAATGTCTTTGTTGATTGAATTTGCCATTTCAGCTTTAATTTCTTGATTTGACATAGAAGTGGATTATCACTATGAGTAGACTGAGATGAACTACAGTGAAGAGTGCTATCGTCAGCAAAGCAATGGATGGGGTTAGTTGTTGAAGAAATAAGGTCATTTATGTACAGCAGAAAAGTGTAGGCGCTATAACGGATCCCTGTGGTACGCCCGCGTTAATGCTAACTTCTTTTGAAAAAAGCCATCAACTACGACACGTATTCGTCTTTTATCAAGGAAACTAGAAACCCAGTTGATGAGCGTATCATTTAACCCAAACGAGGTGAGTTTGGCAAGTAAACACTTATGCCAAACTTGGTCAAATGCCTTTGAGATATCTAAAGCGACTACAACTGTTTCACCGGACTGCTCTACTGTATTGTTCCAAACTTGGGTCACATATGAAAGAAGATCACCTGTTGAACGACTTTGCCTAAACCCATATTGGTGGTCACTAAGGAGTTTGTTAGTTTCAAGGAACGTGAGCAGTTGCTGATTGATGGCTTTTTCCATGATTTTAGACAAAATGGAAGTGATGGCAATTGGTCGGTAGTTTGAGGGATCGGTCTTATCGCCTTTTTGGGAATAGGTTGAACATTTGCTAACTTCCATGATGAAGGGAATTCCCAGAAGACATAGAGATCGTATAGAGCTTAGATAGGACTGGTACTAGTTCGGGGAACATTTCTTTAAGACAATAGCTGGGATACCGTCTGGGCCAGTCGCCTTATTGAGATCAAGCCTACTGATGATCGATTCCAAGAGCTTGTACCGAAAATGAATTGGTTTCATAGCGTATGAAGAAGAGTTGACTAGGGGCACATCTTTTCCAGAATCATTGAGACACGAGTTTGATGCAAACAAATCTACAAAAACAATTGCCTTTGTTACCAGATCAACAACTACACCTATCCGTCAATAGATCTCGGGGGGAAATGAAGATGTTCCAAAGTTTTCACTAATGGCTTTAGCTAAAGACCAAAATTTACGACTGCCTAAAGGAGATGTAGCTAGTTCATTACATTTTCGTTGTTCGAACAACTTTTTAGTTTTAGTGATTTCACTTTTGCAGATATTACTAGCACCAACGTATTCTACAAGACTATCGACTGATTTATTAGGTTTCCATTTAATGTAATATTTATTTTTTAAAGATATTGCATAAGCACAAGCCTTATTGAACCAGGGTTGGGAACGTGAATGACCTATACGGTACTGTTTTTTGGGAATGTATAACTCCATTCCCATGAGGATGACTTCAGATACTGAAAGAGCGATGTCCGAAGAAGAGGACGACTTAAAACAATATTCACGCCATGGAAAAGTTGCAAATAAATCCCGTAAATCACTCCATCGAGCTGACTTAAAACACCACAAGGTTTTGCGAACAACAGTGGAATTAGGTACAGTAGAAATGATTTCTATTAGACAATGGTCGGAAAGACCTAAAGGCGAAAGAACGGAAGTTTTATAAACAAGAGGGGTTGATGTAAGAAAGAGATCTAGAAGATGTGGAGTATGGTTAGGGTTATCAGGGATTGTTGTGGGTTCAGAAATCATTTGTGTGAGATCACATGAAATACCAACTGTTTCTGCACTATGACCAGCGGGATTTGTAGTAGATGAAAACTGATGAAAATTATGGTAATTGATGTGGTTCACATTGTTATTAGGTCTAGATTTAGTTAAGTATTAATTGTACATTGTTGTCCATAGGAAATTGTTATATGAATTTAATTAATTTGGAGTTAATAATTAATATACACTGTTGTTAATGTAGCAAACTGCTAAATAAATTCATATTATTATTATAATATAACCTGTCTAGAAATAGAGCGCATTAAATTTGGTGGTTTCCGACTTGAAGGTTAACAATGCATGCAATCTAAAGATGGGTGAAAATGAATATGTGAACATGCACTTTGGGTGGATTTGTTTATGCTAGCAGAAATTTCTAATACATTTTTCGCGTATGTACCTCCTGTCATCAGTGTGGTTCAAACTGTGGAGAACCAGTGCATGTCTTGGTATCAGTAGTTTAATTAATCATTCATAATAGATTTGTGTCCTTAATAAACATGTGGTTTCTACAATCGAAACACATAAGCTGAATATACTAAAACTAATCAAAGATGTCATAGTCATTTTGACAAAATGTGTCAGCTATAATGCACGAATCTACACTTTTTATTATAAGTTAGACAGTAATTTAATTAAACGCTAAACAAATATTTTTGTAGTTACATTTTACGATTTCCGGTTCTATTAAAAATAACTGAAATAAATTTATTTTACCCATTAAGTACTTATAAGATGTTATACAATGTTTAGTAATAAAATTAACACTAATTTTGCTGAATTTAGTTTTTTTTAATTTCAAAACAAATGACAGACTTTAACAAAGTAATTTTAAAGCTATACTTATTGTTTGTAAAAATTTGACATTGTACTTACAGGGTAATATCGGTTTAGGAAATATATTTGCAATTTTTACTTTTGTTTAAATCCTAAGATGTGATTATTGTTATGCAGTTAAATGCAAAATTCTTACTTGTATTTGTTGAGAATGAGCTTCCTTTTCTTTAGTCATACTTTGTAACATATTTCGTGCTCCTATTGCTTTCATTTTCTGTTTTTCTACTTCGCTTGCTAAATTTGATATTATCAACAGAAAACCATCACTGATTTTTTGAAATTCAGTAATTTCTTAAATAAAAAAAATTAAATTCGAGAACGTAATTTGAAACTTACTCTCGACATATATTTTGCACTGTTCTTTTAATTCATTTGTTTGATTTGATACTTCTGGTTCCAAAATCCTTATTTTATCAATCTCATCAAAGTAAATTCCCAATTTTGATAATCCATCCATTTTTAAATCCCACAAGTATTTAACATTCAATATCCAGTGTTTACTATCTGTTGTCATGACAACAACTTGATTTGTTGACATAGAACTTTAAATTTATATTGAAAAATCAAAGTAAATTTCCACGAATATGCAAGAAAAGATGGTAACATTTTTCTTCTTTTTAGTTTCTAATACCCAAAAATTAATGTACCTATTGCCTTTATGAAAAAAATTGTGTGTTACTGTATGGCCACCATTCGGTTTTCCAACTGTACCTTGTTCACTAGATTTGAAAATTTTGGTTGGTATGGTCATCAGACAAATTGCTATAGAGGAATAATAATAACAATCGGAAAATGTTCCCTACAACTACTAGAGAAAGCAATTAGTATTTTTTAACATGCCAGTCTGTGATAATTTCACACCCAAAACACATGAGTAATTTTTGCACGTAATTATATATGCTTGGTTTTGATAGGTTAGATTTGTTTGTGTATCCAGCGGTCAACAAACAGTCACTTCACTGTCAAGCTTAATAGAATAATTTAAAATATCTTATGACTATTCACATTTATCAACTTTTACATTTCAAACCAAGGTAAACGTTAATTACTGACATTTTTTTGTATCACATCTCATAATTCTTAATTCAGTTCAAGAAATATTTAGATTTCTCTAAATTTAATAACATAAAAGGGAATAATTGCATACAAAACTTTTTAGTAGATCTCGATGAGCTACCAGTTCTAAATCATGTCCACCAAACAATTCACCGTTTTAAAAATGTCAAATTAAAAAATTTACTAACATTTATTGACTGTTACATTTAAAGTGGAAATTATAGGCAGAGACAGAGTAATCATTAACCAAATTACTTTATTGCACTAAAATAAAGTTACAACACATTTTACATCAAACTTATTACAGATTTTTATATCTAATACCACGTTGACAAACTGCTTTTATTGGCAGGTTTGTGCATTATTATTCAACATTATTAACATCAAATGTATAAGATTAGAACACTTTTTGTGGCCTAATGATATAATAAAAACTTCGGCCAACTGTTTGCTGGTACAAATATAGTCAAAATGCTCTTACTAAATTTAAAACAAAATGCAAATTAGCATCAATATGTTTACATTTTTTATTGTTCTCAAAATTTTGTAAGAATTTAACTGTACTTTGATTGTCTTCAAACAGAAAAATTGGTAGTGTGCAATTAACATTCAGACCTCTTAACAAATTTTTAATGTACAGTAATATTCACATGATATTGTATCTACAAATTACTACAAATTCTGATTGTGTGTTTGATAATAAGTTACAAGCGTTTGTTGTTTAGAGCTCCAAGAGATTAAATTATTAAAGAACTTGAAGAAATAACTTCTCATGGATTTTAGATATGTCTTACCACTACACTTTCAAGTCTGAATTACCCACTAATCGAGTATCAAAAAAATGTAATCTGTAATTAATAGCTAGTTGCCTTAAGATGTTTAAGAATTCTCAAAAGATAATTAAAATGTTCCTCATTTGGAAAATCTTGGGCTTGTTTCATACTCTGTAGCTTGTTCTTCTTTTACAACATCTATATATACTACCATTCTCGACGTTATCTAAATTTCAACATAACGTTATGATTCCGTATGTTTTAATAATTGCATGGAACTCTAATCTCAACTTTAATATTATTTAGTCAGCAATTGTGTGCCGACTTTAGCTTAGATTTTATACCTCATATGAGGTCATTGTACAGCTACATAATTTGCTGTAGATCGAGGTTCGTTTTTTTACTGTTTTGGTCATTAGTTAGGGCAGAGCGGGGATAGTTTGAACATTTCTGGTTTCTTGTTCAATATTTTCACATTAATCTTTTATTAAAGTCCGATAAATTGAGGTTTAACTAGTTGATTATTTCTCTTCACACTGAATGTTTTGTTTATAACAAAAATTCATTCATATAGCTACAAAACAATTAAACACAATAAATAAAAAGTTACCCCACACAAAAGGATACAATTATGGACATTATACAAAATAAATGACTATACTTCTTAACAAAGAAAACTTAAAAACAATACTTTACTTAAACTTATAATAAACTACATTCTTGTAAATCACGGTTGAAATATACCATATTTGTAAATCTATGGTGCATATCTTCTGGGAGTTGGGGTAGTTTTATTGCAACGTCTTCGAAAAGCACAAAGCAAATCTCATTTGTTTGTTGGAACCGGTAAGATGGAAATGCTTCAAAAAATTGCACTTCATACCCCTTAATGCATTTTTCGATTATTTTGCCTATGAAATGCCTAACATCGCTGGATTTCTGTCTATAAACTTTTATAATTACATAGTGTCCGTTCCAGTTTTTGCATCATTTATAACATCATCGTCCGAATCTCCAAAATATTTTTCCTGGAGCTGCCTTTGGATAAGGGTTAACTACTTCTGGGCTGACGAAGGTTTTGTTTTCGAATTTGATTGATCGAAATTTGTTTGTTTATTTGAATTTGATATAGAGACTTCCGCGTTTTCGAATCCTTTAGAAGTGATAGTTGATGCAGAGCTATCCCTATTGAGGATCTGTATATGAGGTACATCATCACTAGGTGGGCTTGACATTGTAATAGGCGGCCTGTTACAGAGAATGACATCTTGTTCTGTAAAAATATTTTTGTCAAGGACCCGTACATCGAAATACTGATTTAATATTTATAGGGGAGCTGCTCTATCCCAAGCTACTGAGCATATTTTCGGAAGATCGTAGATACTTAAAGTAAGTCCAGGGTATGTCAGCATCCAGGCATCTGCACCTTGATTAAAAAAAATGCTTAAATGACCAAAAACTGTTCGATCTGGTGGCTGAGTTTTGTTTTAGACCTGCAGTATTCAATTGATTCAACAGATACATGTGACTCGTGATTATCCAAAACGAGTAAAATTCTGCTTTCCAAACCACAGTGAGTGTTCTTTACTAGATGTTTCAAAACTAATGAAAAGTTTTCACAGGTCATCCAACCTGACTTATGGATCATTTCCAAAGCACCTGTTTGAGACAACCCTTGCACCATTTTACGCTCAACAAATCTTTATCTTGGAAAAACCCAAACAGGTGGAAGTGCTGTGCCACGGGTAGAAATTATTCCAACCTGGGCCACTAATTTCTCTCTTTCTCTAGAAGTCACTTGTCCCATTTGGTTTCGGCGTTTTTTTCCAACCACTTTCTAAACTCGTTCGACAGTTGCGACTCCTGTCTGTAAAACACAAGATACAGGTAAACTAAAAGAATTCATAGAAATCATTAGAAAGCAATGTAATTTACCTCATCAAGATTATAGATTTCTGAGGGATTAAAGTTATACCGTTGATAGAGCTGCTCAAATTTTCCAAAAAATGAATCAATGTTATGCTTGTTGAAACTCGTCATTCTGGCCAGACTTGTAGATTCAGGAGTTCAGATTGAAAGAGTTGGGTGACGATGCAAAATCCAAAAAACTAGTAATGCCCTTCCATTGCGTTGTCATGTCATGTATGTGGTATATTTATTGACTTCTGTGTAGCATATTCATATGCCAAATTCCTCACTGATTTAGGTGTAAGACCGTAAAACATGTTTGAACAGTTTATTAAACATTCAGCTAGAGAATTTTCCATATCAGTTGAAAAAACCTGTTTAACTTTAAAGTTTGGTACATATGACACATTTTCGATACCCTCTGCTCTGGATTATTTCACATTATCAAATATTCAGGACCTCTTTACATTGTAGGCCTCAGAAATTTTTCTGATTGGTAAATTGTGATTGAACTGCTTTTTTAAGGGATTCTTCTTATATTCTCGGGGCATAATTTGTCTACAAGAAATATAAATTATTAAAATATGTAGATATCCGGACACTAGATGGATAGTTTGGACACTTTGTCCAAACTATCCCCGAGGTGACTAATTCTATTCCAACATGTGTTACAAGAAATAATGATAGGTTACTGGCACGGACACTAACACAGGCACAGGCACAGACTCGAACACAGGCACAGACTCGAACACAGGCACCGACACTGACACTAGCACGGACATGGAGACGGAGATGGAGGCGCACGCACGCAGACACACGCACGCACTCACACACCCAACGTCGCACGTCACACACACACACACACACACACACACACACACACACACACACACACACACACACACACACACACACACACACACATCCAGACGTCATGGCCGATCTTGGCGAAACTTGGCCAAAAATTGTAAAATGAGCTAATAAGTCGATTTAGCGTTAGTGATAAAAAGTCGGTAGCATACCCTTCTATAGCTACATATGTATGTAAGTTAGCATCTAGATGTCTATTAACCTCTGTATGACATGAATTTTTAAACATCTATTTGACATAGATAATGGTTTTTGTTCTTAGAATGTTGCCTATTTTCATAATGAACTTATTATAAAAGAGGTTGCATAATTGTCCTAAAAAATATGTTAAAATTATGTTTTTTCTTATAATTTCGTTTGGTAGGTTGGAAGGTCGTGTGGTATTCCACACCAGCTCTCTTACTATACAAAAACTGTATATGATTATATGTTTAATTGACATGTAGTTTGTGCATTTAATATAAGAGCGTATATGCGTAAGTTAAAAAAAAATAAATAACATCAGATTCTTTATAATGGTTTGTCAAAATGGCAAGAAGCATGTTTGATACTCTTCTAGGTAAGTTACAAAACACTATAGATGAATAATTGTAATGATAATCAATTAATGTATTACTTAGGTGTTCCTTAAAACCGTTAGCACTTAACATTTATTAACCACGTGAGTTTGTGATAATTTCATACACAAAATACTTATGGGTAAGTTGTGCACGTGTTTATACGTGCAACGCTTTTATAGGTTGGATTTGTGTATGTACTTTTAACGAACTGTTACTTCACTGTCAAAGCTTAGTGGGAAAATTTATCAGAACCTTGAATTGATTTAAATATCTAAAGAGTAGGGGAGCATGGAGTACAGTTGGATCACTTTTTTTTCAAGTGACATATACATAATTTTTAGCATCAGGCTGTGAATTTCCTTATGCAGTGAAAGAAGGTATATCTATTTTTGAGGAATAATAGCAATTAGAGGCATTAAGGAACACGTTCATGAAATATAGCAGTTCTTAAAAAAATTGGATTTGATCCGCTCAGACCCCTCCCCCCATGGGTTACTGTGTATTAGAAGATTGGGTAATAGTGGATTGTGCAGAGGGGTACAGTGAATCGTGATTAATGAAAATACAAAATGAAACATTTTAGATTCAACTATTATCTTATTGTGCAGTCTTACAGGTCAAGTTACAGTCTGATAATATTCGTTTTAAAAGAAACTAAAGATTATTACTCATAATTATGCCACGAGATTTAATTTCATACAAAACTTCAACTTTCATGAAAATTCAGTAAGGAATGTGTAAAAAATGTTCCAAGTGATAGATAGTAACTACCTACTAACTCAGGTCTATTTTAGTGAAGTCAAAATCAAAATGATACAGCCCTTGAGCTTTTTTGTTCTCTCAGAGAACCTTGGTTGAGGCAAAATCATCTTAATGTCATGCAAACCGACAGTTGCAGTATTTGGAACATTGGAAAATGGAATTTGTTTTACTTGATAACAGATTTTCTAAGAAAACTTACTTCCACTTCTTTTTCTTTCACTTCAATAACTTTTGCAATGTAATAAACTTTTTTGTCTTTCACTTGAAACCCAACTATTATGAAATTTCCTTCCTGCTTTGAGGTAGATGAAAATCATTATGATCCAAAACATCCATTATTTCGTCATATTCATCAATCATGGGATCTTCTGAATAAATACTCATCTTCTTAACTAGAACTGTCACTTTCTAAAACTTTTCTTTTAGCAACCTCGGCAGATTTTTCTGTTTTTTCGTTTATTCTTTTCTTCGGCTCTTCATTCAATTTCATCTTTATTCGGTGTGCCTATAGCAATCATACTCTTACCCTTACGCCTTGAAAGATTTTCTGTTTTCCTAGGCCCAGCTTTCGGCAAACCTCGAAATACAAATGGACTAACAATATTTTCAGCTTGTTGAATTTTGTTGAGGAGTCCTACTTGTTGGGTCTGCAACAATCGGTCTTGTTTGAGCATGAAGCGACTCTGTAGAAATCAATTAACCCATAAACATAGCTTGGGTTGCAAAGAAAGCAAGGTGAGATAACTGGGATGGCTTGGTCGGAGTATGAAGTTCCTTTGCTGCTAAATCATCAGACGGAATTACAGGCATTTCATCTCTAGGTGACGATGATTTCCTCTGGGACAAGAGAAAGAGAACGGTGTGGCTCTGCTTGCGTATTAACTGATGAGCAAGCCTAGTTAAACGTGGGCAATTCCGATGGTGATGGAGTTCTTGTTCTATTTTCGTTATCTACTTTCCCCCAGTGAATACTTTGTTCGTCTTTTGGGTGCAACACAGTCTCTTTTTCCAGTAGTCTGTCTGTCTCATCACTAGATGCGTAGTCGTCATCTGTGAAGACATCTATATTGAAAGGGAAACCCCTGTGGCCTTGGAAGCATTACAAATATTGTTTGGTGTCATAGCTTTCATATGTGCTTCCTTCACATAACCACCCACTTCATAAGTTGAAAAAGTTTTACCTGGATTCCTCATCATCCAGCTATCAACAGCTTTGTTATATCCTGTTTTGAACGGTCCAAAAACGCTGACATCCAACGGTTGCATTTTGCCAGTTGAATGTGGTGGAACTGTGAGGATTGTTACGCCATTCTCCTTAGCCAAATGCAACGCCTCAATGCACAGATGTGACTCATGATTGTCTAATATTATAAGAGTTTGTTCGTGTTTGTGATGAAATGTATGGTTTTTGAAATGGACCCTTGGAAATACCATTACAGACAGTAATGTATTTCCTAATGCGTTAATTATATAGCAAGTTGTTACAAGGGTGCCGCTTTCTGCACTTGTTACTTTACACACTTGTTTCTGCCCTTTCAGTGCCAATACCTTGGCAGACTTTTGAACTGTCATTGTGTTGGTTACATCAACGTTATACACCCGTGTTCCATTGCTAAATACTTTATATCTTGGCATTACAAGTTGTTGGTTGTCAAAGAACAGCTTCACATTATGTCGGTTGAATGATATAGCTCAACTCAAACTACTGCCCTCAGGCCTTAAGCTTAATGATAGGGTATCTTTTTCGGAGACTGTACAGCCACTCGATTCCTGACAGCCTGGTATCGTGACATTTTGCGCGACTTGAACGTTGTTAATTCTTGCCATTTCATAAGCAAGTTGACGAGCATCTAATGTGGTTAAACCATAGAACATTCTGCTGCATTTTGTCAAATAATCTACAAATTCTTTTTCCTGGTGATCGGTAAGTATCTTACGCACACCATAATTTGGGATCAGCATTTCCGAGTTGATTGGATTTTGAGAGGTTGAACTTTTTATTTTCGTGTGATATCTACACAAGGTCGTGAAAGGAATATTAGTTTGCCTTGAAACGACTGTTATTTTTTGCCCATTCAATATCATTTGTAAGGCATCTTTAACAATTTTAACAAACATTACTACTGACGAAGATAACTGTAAGTGTTATCGAAACGTTTAGATTGTATAATTTAAAGTACACCATTAAAAATCCCAAAAAGATAAGTATTTTATTATGAGTGTTAATGAAAGTTTACATTTTCATAAATTAGATCATGTTTCAATTTGCTTTTTGTTCTTTGCATAACTTTGAATAATTTCCGCACTCTTAAAAATTAAACGTCAAATGCCAATTTTGAGGTTATATTTAGTATGGGCGCACTATCACATATGTTTCGGCAAATGATGATTAATGTCATGTTTCATAAGAGCGGCTGTGTCAATGATTATTGATATGGTATATATAACCAAGAACGTTTAAGTTTTTGAACGATAATTTTTGAACCTGGCTGTCCGACCAGGTTTGATAACGTGACTACTAAACGTTGCCATGGGGCGTTTTTGATGAAATACTTTACTAGATATTCGGGTTTCTAAAACAGAAAGGTTGACTTTACTCAGATATTTGGCGAGAGCTTATCGAACCATTAATGTTTCCTGATATTGCTATGAATGGATTAGTGAACCAAAGCATTCTTAAGATCATACAATATTGCTGTAACGAATAACCTGACATCTCTCCGACAAAACCCTCCAAACCACAGATATTGGAGTTACTCCATTTTCTTTACTTGGATTTTGGAACGTCACATAAAATATCTTTTACTAATTCATTATCAACCTAATAAAAATTTAGAGCCTGCAAGTGTTCTGAATCACATATTCTTGGTAATTATTCAGTGTACGAAAACATGTTACCGCTAAGTAAATGAAAAACAGTAAATACAAAGCTTAACATTGAAAATTACGATACTGTTAAATAAAATTTCTAACAAATAGTAATATTTTATCACATATCAAAGATGGTCCTCAGTAATGTATCTTGTGGTACCTACACATATTAAAATGAACGATATTAGTTCCATTATCGTATTACATTAAATTGACCTTTGCGTGCGACCACAAGGAAGAAAAAATACCTTACACGTAATAGTTATTAACGCATGGTTTGGAGTTGCTTAACAAGTCTTATGAATAAACGATTCTCTGAAAATTTACTTATAGCATCCACGTTTCTGATAATGCTGTTAATATATAAATAAAAGAAATTAAACATAGAAGTACAAAATGTGTTTTTTTTAAATTTATAATAAAGTAAACGCTATTAAACTATTTGTCTTTTGCGTTGTAATCGTTTATTTTTATTTACGTTGCTTACACATCTAAACGTTTCGGTTACATTAAAGTTTCCGTCGTAAGAAATAATAACATTTCAAAAAAATTAATTAAGTAGCCAAATAACTGCATCGAATATGAAAACGCAAAGATAATCTTGTCATACGCTAATTAACTTTTTGAAAAGTGTTTTCATGGTACTGATGTATCTGTAATTGTTATCAAAACATTTAAATAGGTATGTAAAGAATATCTTAATTATCAGTGATAATTTTCAAAATATTGGCATTAGTAAGTAAAATACTAAACAACATGTAATTAAGGTAAGACATGATCAAACAATACGTTATTAATTTTGTGGCGGAAATTTTAAACAATAAAGGTAGTATGGCACCACTGACAGAATACTATAAATGAACATGTTCTGTAGTAGCAACCGCAACAAAGAATACGGCGACAAAGTGAATGTAAGGAAAACTAATTCAAAGAACACATTTCAAATTATACGCACAGGGAAAATTAAACTGTTTTGTTTATTTATTTACCTATTACTGAACAAGAGACCCATTAAAATTAAGCATAGTAAAAAGTAACGTTAGATAATAGTTATTTATGTATCAAGGGAGTTATGAGGGTGTTAATTGCCGAGGGCAACGGATTGCAATCTCGAGGGACGTTATAGTTCCGAAGGATTGTAAGTTAGATCTATAATTCCTACTATAACTCCCTAGGGAGTTATGAACATGTTAACAGTTACGGTAACTAAGGGTTTATTTGTTTATAATGTATTGGTATGAAATAATAAATATAATTAAGCAACTGTTACAGAAATAAGAGAAGAGATACAATACGAAACAACAGTACCTGACGTATATCACTTAGTTTGGTTTGAGAAGTAAAAGCAGGCAAACGAGTAGGGGAACATGAGGTACAGTAGATCGTTGGTCACAGTCAATCGTTTACTGTAACTTCGTATGTATAACATGCACACGCGCGAGCGCTGGTATGGCTGATGCTCTATTCGTTACTCCCCACGCCGAACTAGTTGTCTGCTCAGTGTAGCAGTGGAAGTTAGTGTTATAGGAAATCGCCATTTAGTAAGTAGGACTATATTTCCTTGTGTGATTTTAAAAATCGTTCTGTCTTGACATGGCTCATAACTTTGAAAATTTTACTTTATATCCGCCATCTATAGTATGTGTAGAGATTTTCAGTCATTTAGTTTATTTCATAAACCAAATGAGTGATTTGTTACTATCAATGGGTAACAGTGGATCATTTGAAATCAAGGGTCACAGTGGATCGCGATCCACTGTACCACGCGAGTGTGGGGCAAGGAAATTTTGCGATAACACCAAGAGTAATACCTTTTGAAGATATAATTTCCAACATCGAAAGCTCCATTAGATTATTACCTTTTGATGCTGCTAATGAAGTTAGATATAACACCGTTAACATATTACGTAAAACAAAACCTCCAAAGAGCAACTTATCCTTTCGTCAACGACATGCTTTACTTGATCTTAAACGCAATGAAAGTATTATAATATTAAAATCAGATAAAGGTAATGCAACTGTTATATTAAATATGAACGATTATAACACTAAGATAGAACAATTGTTGGGACCAGAAACTTATCGTGAAATACCAAAAGATCCAACAAAAAAGTTTCTTTTAAAACTAAAGAGCTGATTAAATTATCATCTATTCCTGAAGAAATAAAGAAGAAACTATCTAACTCTGAAGCTATTTCACCAAAACTATATGGTTTACCAAAAATTCATAAACCTAATATTCCTTTAAGGCCTATTGTTAGTGCAATTGGTTCTCCTACATATCACCTTGCAAAACATCTTACATTGTTATTACAACCTCATATAGGAAAAACACCCCATTACATTAAAAATTCTGCCGACTTTGTTGAAAAATGCATAGTTTCAAAATTGAAGAGGGTGATATAATGGTTAGTTTTGATGTTATTTCACTTTTACAAAAGTACCTCTAAAAGAAACTATTGAATACATAGATCATCTTTTTCCAAAGGACATAACCATTCTTTTCAGCACTGTCTTACTACAACTTATTTTCAGTGGAATAGTAAATTTTATGAACAGATTGAAGGTGTAGCAATGGGTAGTCCCCTTAGTCCTGTTATAGCTAATTTTATATGGAAAAATTTGAAACATTAACGTTACAAAATACACCTAAAAACCTTCAGTTTGGTATAGATATGTAGATGACACATTTGTTATTTGGAGACATGGAGAAGAAGCACTGCATGAGTTTTTGTTTTATAAATGGTATACATCCTAGTATTCAGTTTACCATGGAAAAAGAAACTAATGGAAGTTTACCATTTCTTGACATATTAATATCTAAAAATAATAATTCACTATCTTTTAAGGTTTACAGAAAGCCGACACACACTGATAGATACCTTCATAAATTATCCAACCACCATCCACGTCAAAAATTAGTGTAATTAAATCTTTAGTAGATCGAGCAAAACGAATTTGTGACCCTGAATTTTTGAATGATGAATATAAATATTTAAGAAAATCCTTACAAGATAATGGATATTCACTTACAGATATTAATAATGTTATTACACCTTCTAGGCGTAACCTTAAAGAAAAACCAGTTCTTAATGTTGGTACTGCTTTTCTTCCTTTTATAGCTAATGTTACAAATAGAATTGAAAAATTCTAATCAAATATGGCATTAGGACTATTTTTAAACCTACAAGAAAAATTAAAGAACATTTAAGATCACCTAAAGATGTGTCAAACCCTTTATCATCTTCCGGAGTGTATAAGTTATCTTGTTCATGTGGAAAAGTATACATCGGGACCACAAAACGTAGCTTTGATACAAGACGCAAAGAACATATGAGATTTTGTAGATTGGGTCAACCAGAGAGGTCTGCTGTGGCTGACCATGCCCTGAATAATCTAAATCATGACATTCAATTTGACAATATGAAAATATTGTCAAGACAAACCATTATTATGTTCGTTTGCAACGTGAAGCTATTGAAATATATAAACACCCGAATAATTTTAATAGACAAGAAGAAAATCTCCGTTTAAATAGGTTTTGGCATCTTATAATTAAAAAGAGCATAATGATACGCCTTGATTTTAATTTGTTTTCAACTTTTGGTATGTCTAGGTTTTTGCTGTGTTTTTCCTAGACCTTGAAGCAAATGGTTTACCAATTATATGTTAAATTTCCACAGCACTATAATTTAACATAAGTAGTTGAAATTAAATTGAAATTAAAAATTACAAAGAACGTTCTGCATTGTGCTTTTCATTGTTAATAACACTTCCAATTATTGATAAAGATATCTCTTTGTTAGATTTAACTGGGTTATTTTTGATGTAATGTTTGGATTTGTGAATGCTTCTATCATTTTAAAATTGAAGTTTTCACAACTTTACACTTACATCATAACTCGATTAAATTTTGTTAAATGTGTTTTTGGCTGGCAAATTTCATTGTTAGCTTTCGTCGTAGAGAGTGTTCTGGTTTGTCATCTTTGAGGCAGTTTAACAATATTTAATTTTAATGACCTAGTTATACTTTAATACAATTTTATAGATGGTTTATACGTTTCTCAAACTTTTATATTAATAGCAGTCTTATGTAGATGATTTAATTTTTCAAATTTGACAAAATTGTTTACTACATCTTTAACAATTTTTAACAAACATTACTACTGACGAAGATAACTGTAAGTGTTATCGAAACGTTTAGATTGTATAATTTAAAGTACACCATTAAAAATCCCAAAAAGATAAGTATTTTATTATGATCTAATTTATTTATTTTTATTCATGAGTAACACTACAATTATGTTATGTTTAATATTGTTGTACTATAATGTGTTGCGGCAAATGGTTACTAACGACATGTTTCGTAGGAGCGGCGCCACCTTTGTTTCCACTCATAAACATTAAATGTCAATTTTGAGGTTATGTTTAGTATGGACTATCACATATGTTGCGGCAAATGGTTACTAACGTCATGTTTCATACGAGCGGCCGTGTCGGGTATTTTTGATCGCGTCGTACTTATATTATGCACTGTGGTCAATTAACTGACCCACTCCGAGAGGGGATTCACTGATTCAATCGAACCACAGAGAGGATACTTGGCCTTCACGCTCATTACAGGGTTTTTTTGTATCTAGAACTTGCTCCAAGTTTAACTTTATATTTCATTTACGTTAAAATATCCAATTTTTATGATTCCAATGTGTTTCACTTTCAGTAAATCAGCCCAAAACATAAATTTTAAGTTTAAGAAAACATGACAGATGAGGGTGGAATAGTAGCCACTGCCAATATATATGGTTAGTTTACATTGACACCGCCATTTTAACTGTAATGATCATTATTGTTTTTAATGATATTTTAATCAACAATTTTAAATGAATCATCAATGAATAAACTAGTAGTTATTGGTGATTAAGTGCTTTGATCATAAATATTGTTTTAATTTATTTATTATCGATTGTAATTCTCATAAACACATATTGTGCATTTTTACTATATCTTATGGCAGACCCTAAAATGTCTGGAAAAACTGTTATAAAAGGCAATCCATCGCAATATGTAAAATTAAACGTTGGTGGTTGTTTGCATTATACCACAATTGGTACATTAACAAAACATGATACTATGCTTAGAGCTATGTTTAGTGGTCGTATGGAAGTATTATCAGATTCTGATGGTTGGATTTTAATCGATAGATGTGGAAAACATTTCGGTAATATATTAAACTTTCTTCGTGATGGTAGTGTATTCCTTCCTGAGAGTAGTAGAGAAATAGCTGAATTATTAGCAGAAGCAAAATATTATTGTATAGCCGAACTTGCAGATGCTTGTAATCAGGCGCTTTTAAAAAAAGAAAGAGAAGCAGAACCTATATGTAAGGTTCCACTAATCACTTCACAAAAAGAAGAAGAATTGTTAATAAGTTCAACTACAAAACCTGTGATAAAATTATTAATAAATCGTCACAATAATAAATATTCATATACTAGTACATCAGATGACAATTTGCTCAAAAACATTGAATTGTTTGATAAACTTTCATTATGGTATAATAATCGAGTATTATTTATAAAAGATGTTATAAGCACTAGTGAAATATGTTGTTGGATTTTTTATGGGCATGGTAAAAAAGTATCTGAGGTATGTTGCACTTCTATAGTGTATGCAACCGATAAAAAGCACACTAAAGTGGAGTGTCCAGAAGCTCGCATTTATGAAGAGACATTAAATATATTACTTTATGAAAGTAGGCAAGCTCCAGATCAAGAGTTAATGCAAGCTACATCACGTGGACCAGTCTCTGGTATGTCTTCTTACACAAGTGATGAAGAAGAAGAACGAACTGGATTAGAAAGATTGAGATCAAATAAATCAAGTAATCAAGGATAGCTATTGGCCTTGCTTGAGGAATGTTTAGCTGATCCTAAATTAATTGGAGTACATTCTTATTATTACAAACAAAGTGATGATATATAATTACCAAAACATCTAAATATTACTGTGTCATTACACACACAAACTTGAAAGTGTAATTAGTGAACTACATTATCTGTGTATAAAAATCAGGTGTGGTTAATTACTACATTACTTTTTAAAAGTAAATATGCCAGTATTTTAAAGCGGAACTAGGAAGATGTAAATACGATTAAACTTAAATAGACTGTAATTATAAGGATTTTAGGGAAAATATATATTTAATTCATTTTTAATTATTCATGTGTAAACTGGTATAAACATTAAATATTTCATAATAAAGTTTAAAAAACGTTTCATTTTTTACAAATTCAAATGATTTAAATACTGTTACTTATATACAAAGGTGTCAATAATAATTGACAGCCTCTCTTATGAAACGATGTTAGTCACTATTTACTGTAACAGAAGTGATAATGCACCCATATATAACCTCAAAATTGACATTTGACGTTTACTGATAAAGAAATGAAGGAAACATGTTAGTAACCATTTGATAATACGCAACATAACATAATTGTAGTGTTACCCATAATTGTTAGTAACAATTTGTAAAATAAAGAAAATCATGTTTCAATTTGCTTTTTATTCTTTGCGTAATTTTAAATAATTTGGGCGCTGCTAAATATTAAACATCAATTTTGAGGTTATATTTAGTATGGGCGCAATGTCTATATGCTGCGGCAAATGGTTACTAACGTCAAGTTTCATTTTCATAAAAGCGGCTGTATCGGATATTTTTGACCGCGCCGTATTAGATAAGATGGTTTTTGTATCATTTTTTATTCGCCATCAGTCAGGTATAAATTTTTTTCTACAACCCTATACAAAAAGTCGTCATTTTGTAATATAATACATTCAGCGAAAACGTGATTTCCGTCACCAGTGAGAGAAAGTGTCATAACGTTAACTTTCGTCTCTAGTGACGAAAATTAAATTTATATTTTCAATTATTTGCCGTCCTCGTATGTAATGTTTTGACGAATTTTTATTAATAAACAAAGATAGGAATCATTTCTTTAATAGGAATGCATTTTATATCTGGTTGCCAGGTTTCATTAGTTTGACACTGGTTTAACACTTCTTTAATTTGAAAATGTAAACTCAAATGCCTTTTGAAGATATAATTCCAACATCGAAAACTCCATTAGTTTATTACCTTTTGATGTGCTAATGAAGTTGATATA
Source organism: Vesta saturnalis (assembly GCA_036346205.1). NCBI lineage: Eukaryota > Metazoa > Arthropoda > Insecta > Coleoptera > Lampyridae > Vesta > Vesta saturnalis. The sequence goes on along the minus strand of JARFJB010002002.1, from coordinate 1,002,102 downwards.
ACACGTTAACATATTACGTAAAACAAAACCTCCAAAGAGCAACTTATCCTTTCGTCAACGAGATGCTTTACTTGATCTTAAACGCAATGAAAGTATTATAATATTAAAATCAGATAAAGGTAATGCAACTGTTATATTAAATATGAACGATTATAACACTAAGATAGAACAATTGTTGGGACCAGAAACTTATCGTGAAATATCAAAAGATCCAACAAAAAGTTTCTTTTAAGAACTAAAGAGCTGATTAAATTATCATCTATTCCTGAAGAAATAAAAAGAAACTATCTAACTCTGAAGCTATTTCACCAAAACTATATGGTTTACCAAAATTCATAAACCTAATATTCCTTTAAGGCCTATTGTTAGTGCAATTGGTTCTCCTACATATAACCTTGCAAAACATCTTACATTGTTATTACAACCTCATATAGGAAAAACACCCCATTACATTAAAAATTCTGCCGACTTTGTTGAAAAATGCATAGTTTCAAAATTGAAGAGGGTGATATAATGGTTAGTTTTGATGTTTCACTTTTTACAAAAGTACCTCTAAAAGAAACTATTGAATACATTGATCATCTTTTTCCAAAGGACATAACCATTCTTTTCAGCACTGTCTTACTACAACTTATTTTCAGTGGAATAGTAAATTTTATGAACAGATTGAAGGTGTAGCAATGGGTAGTCCCCTTAATCCTGTTATAGCTAATTTTTAGATGGAAAAATTTGAAACATTAACGTTACAAAATGCACCTAAAAAACCTTCAGTTTAGTATAGATATGTAGATGACACATTTGTTATTTGGAGACATGGAGAAGAAGCACTGCATGAGTTTTGGTTTTATAAATGGTATACATCCTAGTATTCAGTTTACCATGGAAAAGAAACTAATGGAAGTTTACCATTTCTTGACATATTAATATCTAAAATAATAATTCACTATCTTTTAAGGTTTACAGAAAGCCGACACACACTGATAGATACCTTCATAAATTATCCAACCACCATCCACGTCAAAAATTAGTGTAATTAAATCTTTAGTAGATCGAGCAAAACGAATTTGTGACCCTGAATTTTTGAATGATGAATATAAATATTTAAGAAAATCCTTACAAGATAATGGATATTCACTTACAGATATTAATAATGTTATTACACCTTCTAGGCGTAACCTAAAGAAAAACCAGTTCTTAATGTTGGTACTGCTTTTCTTCCTTTTATAGCTAATGTTACAAATAGAATTGAAAAATCCTAATCAAATATGGCATTAATACTATTTTTAAACCTACAAGAAAAATTAAAGAACATTTAAGATCACCTAAAGATGTGTCAAACCCTTTATAATCTTCCGGAGTGTATAAGTTATCTTGTTCATGTGGAAAAGTATACATCGGGACCACAAAACGTAGCTTTGATACAAGACGCAAAGAACATATGAGATTTTGTAGATTGGGTCAACCAGAGAGGTCTGCTGTGGCTGACCATGCCCTGAATAATCTAAATCATGACATTCAATTTGACAATATGGAAATATTGTCAAGACAAACCATTATTATGTTCGTTTGCAACGTGAAGCTATTGAAATATATAAACACCCGAATAATTTTAATAGACAAGAAGAAAATCTCCGTTTAAATAGGTTTTGGCATCTTATAATTAAAAAGAGCATAATGATACGCCTTGATTTTAATTTGTTTTCAACTTTTGGTATGTCTAGGTTTTTGCTGTGTTTTTCCTAGACCTTGAAGCAAATGCTTTACCAATTATATGTTAAATTACCACAGCACTATAATTTAACATAAAGTAGTTGAAATTAAATTAAAATTACAAAGAACGTTCTGCATTGTGCTTTTCATTGTTAATAACACTTCCAATTATTGATAAAGATATCTCTTTGTTAGATTTAACTGGGTTATTTTATTTGATGTAATGTTTGGATTTGTGAATGCTTCTATCATTTTAAAATTGAAGTTTTCACAACTTTACACTTACATCATAACTCGATTAAATTTTGTTAAATGTGTTTTTTCATTGTTAGCTTTCGTCGTAGAGTGTTCTGGTTTGTCATCTTTGAGGCAGTTTAATAATATTTAATTTTATGACCTAGTTATTCTTTACTAAAGAATTTTATAGTTGGCTTTATGTTTCCCAAACTGTTATACTAATAGCAGGCTTATGTTTATGTTTTAATTTTTCAAATTTGACAAAATTGTTTACTACATCTTTAACAATTTTAACAAACATTACTACTGACGAAGATAACTGTAAGTGTTATCGAAACGTTTAGATTGTATAATTTAAAGTACACCATTAAAAATCCCAAAAAGATAAGTATTCTCTTTAATTGTTTAACTCAAAGCATTGTTAGTTTTTGAATAAGTTATCATGATTTCTGAATCGGAAAGTGATCTAGATTTTCAAAATACACCACCAGAAATAACAAATCAAGCTGAGCAGACATCTTTGGATTTATTACCATTAAAATCTAAAAGAGATATGAAGAAATATATGAAAATTCATGGATTGAGAGTTAACAATCATGTTAATTCATTTTCGGAAAATGTGCTGCTTGCGTACTTTGGATGGTTATTAAAAATTTAAGTCATCGACGCTATGGTCTATGTATTCGATGCTGAAAGCCACTTTATCGATTAAAATAATATAGATATAAGTAAAGTTCGTTCTTTTTGAAACGAAAATCAGATGGATTTAAAAGTCAAAAATCTAAAATTTTTCTTCCGATGAGATACGTACTTTCTTAAAGAATGCACCAATTCAAATACTTAATGATTAAGGTAACAATTACTTTATTAATGTGAAAAATTCTTAATAATATTAAATTCACATGTAGGTAATCTTAATTTTTGAATTTCGAGCTTGTCGTTGCCATGAATTAAAAGATTTGACAGTAAATGATGTAAAAGATACTAGCAGTATACTTAGTTACGATACGTAATACAAAACAAAAGTACCGCGTTCCTTCCACATTTCTGGATTCTTCTACGAAATTTCTAAAATATATATGAACCTTCGTCCACTAGATATGGACCAAAAAATACAAGATTCTTTATAAACTACCAAAACGGAAAGTGTACTCAAGTTGTGGGAATAAATAAATTTAGTAAATTTCCTATGCAAGTAGCTCAATATTTAAAATTGCCTGATCCCCAAAATATACCGGGCATTGTTTGCGCAGAACTTGCAACGCTGTTAGTGGATGCAGGAGGTGATTTACTTCAATTAAAAAGCATGGAGGCTGGAAATCTAGTAACGTTGCAGAAGGATATGTTGATCAATCAGTTAACAGCAAAATCAAATACAAACCAAAAATTTTACAATCCATACAAAATAAAACGCTCTGATGACGGCGCATCATCATATGGAGTGACATCAGTTAACAACATAACAGATGTGACATCTTCTACCTCAATACATAAAAATCTTGATTGTAATACTCCTATAATTTTGAATAGTTGCTCGAATGTAACAATTAACCAATATTTAAATCATAAGTAATGTTTTGAAAAATTCCGTTATTTTTACTTTCAAATAAAATATTTGTTCAATGTTCTTTTTAGTATATTATTATGATACAAACAGGGTTGTAGAAAAGTATAGTGTTTCACTCGTCGAAAACATTTTTTGAAGCTCGTGAACATTACCAGCCTCGGCTGCGCCTCGGCAGGTAAACTGTTCTACTCGCTTCAAAAAATGTTACTTTCGTCACTCGTAAAACAATATACTATTTGATTATGCCAATAAAAATCACTTTGTTTCTGAAAAATATTTTCGCAGAAACAAAATATAGTTAACGGGGCTAAATTTTCTTTGTTACAATGGAAATCGTGTGAATAATTATGTTGACTATTCAACTCACCCTCTCCATGTCAACTATCAACCAATTACAATTTAGTACTTTTTATATTTGAACCAATCAGAGCACAATTGTGCGGCAACTCCGTTAGCGGATTATTCCCGACAATTTGTTTCTCTTCCTGTGAAATTTAATCACCTTCCGGTAAAATGTCAAACTGACATAAACTTTGACATGTATTTTGTTCGTCAAAGTAATGCAGACTCCGACTACCATCGAAACCACTATATAACACGTAACTTGTTCTAAATTAAAACTAATTAATTAATTCGTGACTTGTCAATTTTGTTCGTTGAATAGTCTGACAAAGTGTATTGATTCAAAATTTATATCGAAGCAATAAACACTCATACACTTTGGCAAACATTTTTGGCAATTCATCGGCCACTTGAGGTATTGTATATGAAAATACAACAGTTGTGAAGTATGGTATAGAAAAAGTATCATGACTGTCCTTTCTAAGAAAACTATATCTCAAATACTAAGTACATTCTTTGATTATTTATATACATAATTTTTACTTTGATTATATATATATATATATATATATATATATATATATATATATATATATATATATCTAATCAAAGACAAACTCTGTGCAAGTGATTGTTTCCCATTTATAATTGTTTTATACCAGCCTTGACTGTAAGGTTTTAAAATTTCTCGGGAAACAAAAATTTATTAAAATAATTTCCTATTCATTTTAAATTGCTATGAGAGATAGGAAATTTTACTTTGTAATAAAATGTGCAAAAAAAATTAACCACAGACTCGCAAATTGTAGACTGTGACTTTTGTCGATGCTCTATGTAAACATTCAAATATTACAAATAATTTTGATTTGTTAACCAAATTTTGATATATTGATATATACAGGGTGTCTGTGTATTGGGTGTACGACTTTCTAAATTCAAACTGTTTAAGACCAGAAATTCCTCAGTGTAAAGTAACTCGATATAGCGCAACATAATTATGTGAGTTCAAAATTGAGTGGTAAGAAAGATACAGATGAAGGGTGTCTCACTAATGGAAGTACATGCTCATTTTAGTGAAAGTCTGTTGTAAGTCACTATCAGTCCATGTAAATCGTGAGAAATAAGTAGTAGTGTTTGGTAGTAATCGTAGAATTAATTGGGAAATCACAGAATGAAAACGGAAATCAGTGAATTCGGAAGAAAATGAAATTATTATAGTCAGGAGACTGTGCATGTCTATTGATTTGTAATCAATATTTCAGTAGTCGTACATATTTTGATCATTTGATTCAGTATTCATTTCAATATTACAGGGTGATAATTGAGACAACCAAATTTTGCTGTTATTGATAGCTCATTATTGACCCATAAATATAAACCAACCACGAAAATAATAAGTATTGCGATAGGTTCGAAAAAAAATAGTTAGACCCCACATTTTTACACTTTTTAGCAACCAATTGTTTTCATATTTGTTGATCTCACAATCACTATAACTTCAGGAGAAGTTAACCTGGGGCTAGCCCTGAGTGAGGCAAGAAGTTATTCCACAAATTTCGAAGGTGTACAGATCACCATGAAAGGCAAGGCAGCTATCAGGACACCATCTATACTTCCTTAATTTTAGCGCGAATTGTCCAAATCAGTGAAAATATTGCATTCAATTAATGATTATGTTCCAGTGACTCACTGTGTGGAGCATCAGGAAATTCAGTGGTCATAGTCAAAGGACACAATTACAATACGTAGATTACTTCAAATGTATTAATTGTGTTACACTTTTTTATAAACTGCAGAATTCCGGAACAAATATTTTTTTAAATATTCTAAAAACTAAACCAAAAGAAAATTCGATTGAGCTTATACGTTTAAAATGAAGGTTTGCATATCTAGATGGAGTAAGAAAATATTAGGGGTATTTTACGACGAGATCTTGGATACAAAAATCACAATTTCAAAAGAACTAGACTAAAGTTTCGCGTACACTTTCAAAATCAAGTAACAACGGTTTTTCAAAATTTTAGCTGTGTGGATAGGTAATTTTGAGATTAGGTTAAAGATGATATTGACAGGATTAACAAAAATTATGATCTGTCCCTCGGGACACAAATTTTGACTTTTCAAAATTTTAAAGGTCAGAGCCGATTAATTACAACCCTGGTTTAATACACCAAGAAATGGATGCACACAAAACTTTTGACAGCAAGGGTACGTTTAACCAGAGAAAAGTGATATAGAAACTTTTAAAACCAAATGACCTTTACCTACATCTCCTGAGAAACTACACCTTTAAATCAAAACATCGTGTAAAACTAGCAACAGTAGGGGTATACAAAATGCTTGAAAAACGTTTGTAATTCCAATAAATCAACTGCATAGCATTTTGTATAAAAACATGAAACTGAGGGTTGAGCTCCCTTAACATGTGATCAGAGCACCAACCGGAATCGGTGCGATGATTTCTTGTACCAAAATAATAATCTTATTCAAATGTTAAGTTCATTGATCCACTTATTCGGAAGTAAATGCAAAATATCAAGGGATGGACGGAGAAAATTAGTGATATAATTTCATGTTCTAAGGTACTACCCAAATGCCCAAAGAGTGACGCACGATTTACATTGAAAATAGGCACACGTGAATTTCAACCAAATTTGAATATTTTAAAGGTACCATCATTATAAATAAAATATTGAAATATAAAGGGGATCGTATGTCTGTGATAAGAGATACAGCTTGTCAAAGTACGTAGGTCTCGCTCTGCATTAGAAAGACCTCTACGTAGATTTTCTTAAATAACTTGAACAATTCTAATCCGTTTTTAAAGTTTTTGGGGTCTATTTGTAGTTATTTTAGCCACCAATCTTAATAAGCTCAAATATTATTATACAGGGCGTTGTATTATTTGTATATTTTAATAAAATCTTTAAAACTAAAAAACAATATAAACTGCAACGATAAATGTTTATAATTTTGAAAACGGCATATTCAAGGTAACCATAAGTACTTACGCAGAAATAGTGTTTTAAAAGTTAGTATACAGGGTGTTTATCCTAATATAAACCTACTGTAAGTTTAGTAATTAACATTTTTATTTAACGTTTTATGTATTTTCTATACTTAAACTATTTCATGTTTCTGCCCAAGATCGATTGTACACCTTTCTTAAACACCCTAAAAATAATAAATTCATAAGTATGACCCCTTTCAAATCGTATGATCATTTTATTGCCTGTTTGTTAAAGTAAATTCTCTTTTAAATCCGAAATGTGTATACTTTTGAGTATGGCCTAATAAAGTACCTCTAAAGCTTTTCGATCGCCATAAGCCTGGTACGAGTCACGATTTATATTGAAAATATACCCCCATGAATTTCAACCACACAAGACAATATTGAAATATAAAGGGGATCTGCTTTAGCAAATATAGCCCGCCAAAAAATATGTAGATTTAAGCTTATACCTCCTTTCAAAACGAGAGCACCCAAAATTGTATTTTAATATAAATATTGGATTTTACATAAATCAAAAGTAGGCATTGGTTTTAATATTTACGGTTGTCATGTCAACGCAATTGTTTCAACAAACTTAGTTTGACTTTTGAACGTTCACGTTGATCTGTTAGTTTCAAATATGGCTTTTCGACTTCGTTGCTGTATATGTAATGACCCTTTTCGGGTGTTAGTTAGATTAAATGAGGAGGAAAAATTGAAATATCAAAAAGTCAACAAGCTTTGCTTAAATTGTAATAACAGTGTTATACAAGAGATCCAAGCATGCCAGGCTGATGACGACCCAACGGTTTTAAAGGTGCTTTTTAGAAATAGCGAAAGATATTGTTTTATATGTTTTAATGAAGAAGAAATTGATCACGTGACAATTATGCTGCGAATTAATGTTTTTATTAATTCGGGTATTTTTGTTCCGCCTCACTCAAAGGTATGTAATGCACATTTGGATTCAAGAGGGAATTTACTTCAACCTCTTATAAACGGTTTACAGGCAATAAAACGACTATACAATCTGAAAGGTGCAGAACTTATGAACTTTTTTGGGTGTTTAAGAGAAGAGTGCAATCGATCTTGGATAGAAAATGAAGAAAACTTCTCAGATGAAGAATTTGTGGCATTAACTTATTTAACTAAACTACAGTTTCAAGATCTATATGAACACTGCCATCCAGTGCAACATAACGGTTGTATTAGAAAAATTGATAAAAAGGTTTGATTTTATTTATGTGCAAACATCGTAAGGGACTTTCTGATATATTTTTAATGTCTGCGTTTGGGTATTCTTCCAGGCAGTTAGTAAGTCTTACAATTGTAAAGGTATTACTATCTTTAGATAACAATATTGTACCGATCAATTTGGGATATAGGCATCTAGAAAGAGAACAGTATATAAAGAATCATGTAAGCGAATTTCATAATATTTTATATAACGAAACATCGCAAAGCTATATGTGTGATAGATGCTACATATATCAAAATTGAAAAAAGTCGTAACTTTCAAGTACTTCGGCGATCATTTTCTGTACACAAACAATATCACCTTCTGAAACCTACAATATTATGTGCTCCTGATGGGTATATTTTGGCCATACATGGTCCATACTTTTCAGACAGTCGCAACAACGACGCAGCTACCCTATTATACGAGTTCAATCAAGATGACGCTGAAATAAGAGATTGGTTTGGAGAAGGAGACATTTTTGTTTTAGATCGAGGTTACAGGGATGCTGAAGATTTTTTTGCTTGTGCACTCATAAACAGATACATACCACCCGACAATTCAGTGTGAAAACCATACTCCCGAGCAGGTGCAGCAAATGCTGGAAAGAGCTCGACAGCCAAATTATTTGCAGCAAAGATTATAAAATGAACGATTATTCAGATGTCATGCTAACTGGCAAGCAATGTAACATTGAGGAAGTTGCGAATTTTACCAATCTTAATCTTGAATTTTTAAGAAACCTTACTTTTGGGACGTTTCAAATTACTATGGCTCCATCCTATGTTCACGATAACTCGCAAGAATCTGTGGATTTAACCTTTGAAATACATGCCCGCTTAAATATCCAAAATTTTTTAAGAATAAGAGTGAAGTCACGCCATCGTAATACTACTAAATGCCAGCTGGCCATAGCATATGATCGTGATCCAAATGTCCAAATATCTGGATACTATTGCACGTGTCGTTCTGGAGCTAGAACGGTTGATACCTGTTGTCACGTAGCTAGTGTATTTTGGTTTTTAGGCTATGCTATTATAATACATAAAACGGTAAAAATATGAATAATTATTTAACTTACAATGGGTTATAAAAACACCCTGTATATTAGTTTTAAAAACATGCTTTCTGGATAATTACTTACTGTAGTAATTTTGAGTGTGCCGTTTTGAAAATTATAAACATTTATAGTTTTAATTCACGTTGTTTTCTAATTTCAAAGATTTTATTAAGATATACGTTTCCTATAACATCTCGTATCCACATTGGCGGCTTAAATACATACAAATAGACTCTAAAAACCTCAAAAACGAATAAGAATTCTTCAAGTTGTTCAATAACATATGTCTAGAGATATTTTTATGCATAACAAGAATAATAAGTTAAATGCTGTATCTCGTATCACAGACATACGATCCCCTTTATATTTCAATATTTTATTTATAATGATGGTACCTATAAAATATTCAAATTTGGTTGAAATGCACGGGGGCCTATTTTCAATGTAAATCGTGCGTCACTATTTCAACTCGATAAGTTTATTTCTAAAAAATAAATTAATAAAAATCGATAAGTTAGGGTTGGCTGTAAATGTGAGCAACCCCCGGGGTAGTTGGATTTTTGCTGAAAACAGTAGGATCCCTCTCCTTGTACTATACTCAGCTCTATACGTTAACCCTATCTTGAGTTACAGCCAGGGCTACACCGACCATTGGCAGTGCGTGTATCCATAATCATATCCGTTAACCTGGCACCTTCACTACCACATTTCAAAATAAGTTGTAATGTATAACTGAGTGCCATTTAATTGCCTCATTTAAAAACTTTTTGCGTATTTCCCTTAGCAGGTGTTCGAATTTAATGATGAGGATGCTAGATTAGCGTTAAGCTAGCCCCCCACTTACACAAATATATGTTTATACACCGAATATTTTATTATTATTTGTTTCACTTTTGACAAGAAAACTATTGTTGACGATTGATCAAAAAAATTGTGGTGTTAGCCGCCATTTCACGTCTATAAATACAAATTATGATGTAGTTATAGGTTCTATGCAAAAATTTCGATCGTAAACACTTTCAAAATTAAAGTATCTATTATTGATTTTTTATAATAAATTACATTAATTGCTTGTAGGAATCGCATTTCGAAATTTATTGCTTAACAATTTACTTAATAAATAAACAATTTCCAAGTTGAGGTACTAGCGTAACACAAGAGTAAACTTGCAACTACAACTTTACACCATAGTTCGTATTTATAAGCGAGAAATGATAGTTATAGTAATAGTGTTTCATTGTTTAGAAGGAATTAATCAAAGTCTAGAAAGTACTTAAAAGATACCGCGACCATCTGATAAGACACAATATGATGACATCATAAGTTCTACAATTTACAAAACTATTCTAGCGCTTTTGTCGACTTAATTAAATAGCGCGCGATCTCGCTTATGAGGCAGTATTAAGTATCAAGTCAAGCGCGAAAAGAATTTGGTTACGACGGTGCTTGTACGTGTGAAAAATAAATATACCGGTTCGTGTAAATAAATATGGTGTAAATAGTTCGTTAGTTAAGGTTAAATGTTAATAAAAAACTGTTTTGAAATAAATAATTGTTATATAGTAGTGTGTATTTAGAGCGGCAGAAAATCAGAAAATGCTGAAAAGAAAGCGTACATTTAATAGAGATTTGGAAAATGAATATTCATTTATTAAGAACACAACCTCAGGTAGTTATTTAAAGTGCTTAAAATGTTGTGCTCAGTTATCACTTCCACAAGTTGGAAACGCGGATATTTTTGAACACATATCGTCACTTAAGCATAAAAAAACAGGTATTGTTGCTTGTAGTAGCTGCAAAGTGTGGATTTTTTCGTACGGACACACTTGAAATGAAGAATAAAAGCTAGCTACGAATAAATGTATGAATGTATCCACAATTAGTTCTATCGTTCTATGGATTGCACTAGTAAGCTAATAAGAAGTTGCTTCTAACAAAAATCTGCATGTGCCAGAACTCAATCTGAAAGTAATATTGTGTGTAATATTTTACAAAAAGAATCGTTAAGCTCCATACAAAATGTTCTTGGATCAGATCATTTTGTAACGATCTATACCTATTGTACACACTCGATTGTATCCGAGTGTGTTCAGTCGCTGTCACATTTAGTTTTGTTTATTAAAAACAGGTTAAAATATTTTGACCGTATGTTAGTTTAAAAATAAATAGGTTAAATTTGAACAAATTATATTTTTTCTATTTTGCGTGTTTAATATGTACATTATGACACTCAAACAGGTGTTTTAATGTTTGACTTTAAAGTTTAGTAACCTAACATTTTTTTTCTTGATGTTGGTATGTAAACTAATGAAGTTCTTTATTGATGTATGTAAACGTAAATGTAACATAACCTATTCTTATTTAAAATGTGTATATATCCTTTATATTGAATTATTTCTGATTAATGGTATTGCAATGATTTAGATGACCAAAACCGAATATGGACGATTTCTCTTTTTATTGTGTTTCAAGATAAAGCGTCAATATGCTTTCAAATTAAGCCGATTACATCTTTTGCGTAAAATATAACCTTCATTCAACCTTGTTAACTTCACTCGAGTGTAAATTATTAAGTTTACATAGTATAGTGTAATTTTATTCCGATTATAATGTATATAGTAAACAACTTCTATTGAGAACATATAAGGTAGTTTGAAATGAATTAGTAACAAATAATAGTTTTAATACCCTATATTTGTATCGAACTCAAACAAACAAATACCACTGTTGCCAACCTACATTCAAAATTATGCAATAAGGTGACAAATGGAATTTAGATTTTTTCAAAATTTTCAACACAAATACGCAAAATAGAAAAAATAGTATAAGAAACTAGTTTCATAAGACGCTTTGTCGCATTCGTCCATTAGAAAACTCTCCGCTGCGCGGGTCGTTTTCTAAACTTGGACTCATGCGATAAAAACGCGTCTTATGAAACTTGTTTTAATATACTATTTTGTATTTTGCGTGTTTAATATGTACATTATGACACTCAAACGGGTGTTTTAATGTTTGACTTTAAAGTTTAGTAACCTAACATCCTTTTCTTGATGTTGGTATGTAAACTAATGAAGTTCTTTATTGATGTATGTAAACGTAAATGTAACATAACCTATTCAAATACCACTGTTGCCAACCTACATTCAAAGTTATGAAATAAGCTGACAAATGGAATTTACATTTTTCAAAATTTTCAACACAAATAACGCAAAATAGAAAAAATAGTATAAGAAACTAGTTTCATAAGACGCTTTGTCGCATTCGTCCATTAGAAAACTCTCCGCTGCGCGGGTCGTTTCCTAAACTTGGACTCATGCGATAAAAACGCGTCTTATGAAACTTGTTTCTTAATATACTATTATGGGTATTGTCAAGTAGACAGATGACAAATAGAACCGAATTTACGATTGAAAATTTTTCATTTCCCCTGTTTTTAGTCTTATGTTGATTTAATGAAATTATAAATTAGAGCATATGTCAAACAATAATAATTTTATATTGGATGACAAGTGCCTATTACTATTAAAAAATAATTTTTATTCAATCTGAATTTGAATAATCCGCTTCTTTACGCGACCAATCAAAATATATAGTTAGGGAAAGACCAATCACAAACATCTTGTACTTCCTTCATCTCTAAGATTTTGCATTTTGCACTAAATGTTCCTCATGAAGATGGCCATCTGACATCTATTGGTTTTATCTAGGGAGAAGACCTAGCCATATCTCAATTTAAAACGTCAATGCCCATGTTTTACACTACTTGTTTAGCCTATTTGGATAAAGAGGACTTTTAATGACAAAACATAATTTTGAAATGAATTGCCTTGAATTTTTAGGTATCTCTAAGATCGCCCAGCAGCTATTTTATGAATGCAATGAAAAAATATAACGTTTTGCTCGCCATGTTATTAACTATGTATTCCTATAGACCGAAGTAAAATACAGAATAATTTTTTTTTTATTTTTGACACTTGCATTATGACACTGTATGACATGGGACGCCTAAAAACGTACTATAAACAACCACTACATTTGTCACTTAGACTAGGGAGCATAAAAACTAATAATTTTGTATCTAATTTAAAAGAAATATTCTTCCTCCACTTCCCCTTACTGAGGAGTATTTGGTACCCCTCAGACTCTTCGGGTGATGCGTCCATGTCCCGTATTCCCTTTTTAAATGTAATTTTCGCCTTAGTAACTCTGAATCAATTATTACCAATTATTTTCATACATTAACTGCGACTTTTCAGGTCGGTACTTGGAAATTAAAATAATTTGCTGATTTCATTTGATATTTTTTCAAAGTACAGAATATCTTTTTGATAACTTTTTTTACTTGTAGATTTATATAAGTAAATAATTGACCTAGTGTTATGACATCTAAAAATAAGAGATTTTATTAACAGTATTCTATGATTATTTAAAAAGCTATATCCAATTAATTGTTCAAAATCAGTTTTAAATGTAAAATGTTCTAAAATATGGCAAGTAATCACTGGCACATTAAGTTGACATTAATAATGTATATACTCGGTTTCATTTTATTTTGCATTAGAGCAGGCCATAGACATTTAGGGAGAGTGTGGTAGCACTGTCAAAAGAACAAAAAGTTACTACCGCAGCTTGAATTTTGAAAATTGTAAGTTACATTTTTAAAGTAAAACTAATGCTACGTTGCAACATAGTTTTTCACGCTATTTATACCTTGTACGAAAACTGTCGAACCTTGAGTGATCCATTTAAACAAAGGTAAATTTTAGTCTTCAGACCTTGAACGTCTATTACCTACATAAAACGGATGACAACACCGTGTCTTATCTAACACAGTGAGATATTTTGTTAACCAAATCTACGTAAAAATTAATAACAATGCCTTCTCATGTGGATAAAACCTCAAGCCGTAATTTCTGAACCCCTTTTGATGGAGGTTCAGAACTTATTTGCTTGTTGTACGAAAACCCTATGCCATTTCAATAGGGTTATATTGACAATGGTAAGGAGGCAATGGCAAAACTTCATACCCATGCTTAATCAAAATATTATCAACTACACAATTTTTCCCTCTGGACCTAAAGGGTTGAATTTTGTTTCACAGTTGTTTTTTGTGTAATTTTGCTTTTAACTCCGACCCCGAATGATACGGTGCATTATCCATAACCACCACATAATTTGCGGTTAGTTTGGACAGCATAGAATCAGCTGTTTATTCATCCAATTTTGAAACCGGCCTCCATTCATAGTTTTATGATAATTCTGAAAACCCTAAATTACACCTCGCTTATGAAATGGTGTACATTTTACCTTCACTTTTAATTTTAGATGGATTATTTTTTATGGCGAATTTTGATAAATTCACGATTTATCTAGATACACAAATCCGACTTCTTGGCCGGAACCTTGCAACTGTAGAAATTTTCTCAAAAACTTAATTTTGGCTACAATGACGTGTTTCATTTCATATCAATTTTTTTGTCCATTTACACGTTTGTGTTTGAAACCCATTGATTTCAAAATTCTAAGTAATGTCGTTAATCGAAATCTGTTTTAACATGATGATATAATTTGTCCAAAGTAAAATATTCATTTTTCGAATTAAATTAGTCGTTGTAGATCTTTTCGAAAGGTGAAATCCCAAATCTAAGTTTTTTCGGGTTTACCACAACATGTCGAATTTTTGGGTCTTGCCGTTATGATGTCTTGGATAGTTCGCTGTGAAATCTGAAACCAAATACATACTTAACGTGCGCGAGGAAAGTGATTAAGTTCTTACGTACTTGAAATATATCCGACACCATTATGATACGTTTCCCATTACTTTTCCCCATTGCACTATTTTTAAGGTACTTATAGCACCTTAAAATTTGCACGTCTATACTGTTTGCCATTACTTGGTCATTTCTCGGCAAATTATTATTTATTCAATATGAGACTTGATCATCATATGGGTTACTTAAGTAAGCAACATAGCACAATTAGTATCATGGCCTGCTTTAATGCAAAATAAGATGGAACAGAGTATAGCCATTCACACTTAATACCTGTGAATAGCGTGCTTGTGAGAACTAACTGCGAAATGTTACATCTGTTTGTTTTTTAACTACAGCGCTTCTACTAGTTTAATAAATAAAACGACTTAAACGAGCGATTCACGTTTATTGACACGCCGCTATGACTGGTATATCGTACGAATGTAGTGGTTATAATACCTTTTTATGATATTTCGTCTCTCCGCCAATACTACTTATTGAATAACAGTGTATCTGTATGAATGTATTGTTGCGTAAGTGGGGGTGCAAGCTTAACATTAACCTAGTACCCTCACCTTTAAAACAATGACATGAAAATGCGGCAATTAATTAGGAATTAATTAGCAACTAATTATACACTTTAACTTATTTTGATGTGTGGCGGTGCGGGTACTAGGTTAACGGACCTAGTAAGCGTCGCTTTTCGTTTATTTTCAAAAATAGAGATAATGGGGTTTGCTTTCGCTTAGCAATTGTTTATCAGTGGTAAATAGAACTTAACGCACAAAGTAATAATTGCCTGTCAAGTGTGAACGTCTTTAAAAAGACGTTTAGGTCAGATAAACTACAATCTTCACCAACTTTTTGCGACAAACCATTCAATGCTGCAAAGATACACACGTGTAAAAAAAAACAATACCAATATTACTTATAGTCAGTCTTGCTTTCAGTTTTAATTTTAATGTAAATCAAAATCGGTTGCAAAGTAGAGCCGACGTGATGCAATACACATAACCTCACATGATGTGACACTTAACATCACAACACAATTTATTTGGGCACAGTTTATCAATTTAAGGTCAATTTGATGTTTCTGAATCTCATAACGCGGTTAAATGGTTCTGCGTCCTCCGTAGTATACCAGTTTGTTTTTAGATAAAGTTATTGGGGACGTTATAGAACGTTTATTTGGGCAATGTAGGTTGTGACATTTGAAAAAGAGGTTGTTTGTTATCTCGATTCTACGAGTCAGGGTTTTGTTGACACACGTGTGACGAAGTATATTTTTCTCGTAACAAATGTCCAGTTTGTATTTTTAGGACAAAATATTTTTAATAGTGACGTGATGCAGTACTTTCATTATTAAGGTATTTAGTTACAGAAGTGCTTTCCACTTGTTCACTTTATCGTTTATTTTTTAAATGTAGATTTTAAAATTTAGGTTACTAGAACTGTGACTTTTAATGAAAATTGAGGCTTTGATTAATTTAGATTTGAAATAAATTAGTTTGATCTTGCAAGAATCAGCATAATCAAACAAGCACAATTAGAAGTTTTAAGTATCAGTTTCCCGCATAAATACCTGTAAGAACTTATGTTTAAACCAGTTATCCCAAATATTTCATTTATGTACTTTCCGACCAACACACAGTAGTAAAATTATTTGACGATTCGGCATTGAGAAACCAAAATTAATTTTGTTCGTTTGTTTGTACATTTAAGATTTGGAAATTGAACAACCTTGCAGTAATGATGAAATTTTGGTGCTTTTTTTAATTTTGACAAAAGCTGTAAGTATTGGGTGTTTTATTAAATTTTATGCTATCTACTATTATTGGAATTAAGATTAAGAATTTTGAATATAGAACTTTATTGATAAAAGTTAACGTAAAGTATAGTTTGAGTAATTTGAAATTGATACCTTTATAGTTGGTCGTACAACAATGCTACGAAAGGTAAGCAAGTTTTTGTTTGTTTTTGAACATTGCTGCGGAGTACTAGCGTTTATTTGTGTGCTAATTAATTCCATATTATGACTTTAAACAAACTGGTGCCCTTTGATTTATGACTTTCCCTGTTTGATTTATGATATTTTGTTCATTCTACGCGCAGAACAACATCCACCTCACCCCTTCCACTGAGCTATCGGCACTTACCCGTTATCTATTACACCAGATTCTACTGCCATTTTCACCCGTAACAACAAATGTTTAAGACTGAAATGTTTAGACCCCAGTGAGCTCTGGTGACGATCGGTGTAGGGATTGGTAAGTAATAAAAATAATTTCCAAGAAAATTACCTTAAATCGGAGTGAACTAAGCGTAAGATGCATCTGTCGTTACGCAAGTATATATTTTCTTATAATAATAATAATTGTTATTGTTGATTTGGTTTAACAGGTTATATTAATATTCTAATTTTTTAGACTACATCCCATAAATTGTATATAAATTAAAACAATCTTCATGATCGTCCCTTTAATTGTAATTATCGACCTTTTTAAATGAAAAGACAAGTAACCGACTTTCAACATTTATTCCCACAGTTTTCAATGTATGAAAAAGCCAAAAATGATATTGTAGAAAAATTCATATAGAATAAAAAAGAAAATCATCTGTGGCTTTATTATTTGAATCGCAATTACTCTGTTCTGCAGAGTACGCTCAATTATCTATCTGGGCGCTCGCATTTTTTTTCGCCTGAACACACGCGTTTTTCATACTTCTCTTTATCAAATGAAAAATAAAGAAATATGACGTTATTCTACATACATTCCTTTACCTTCTCATTGGTTACTCTTTCTGTACGTTGAAAACTGACGGAGTAAAGAATGTTAAGAGTTGGTGATTTTCCTATTTTTTTTTTACTTAAAAAGGAAGATTAATTTTTATGGAAGCAGTTCTTCCAAAAAATCAAGTACAAAGGTACAAGTACAAATAATGTGTATATTGGTCGATTTTAGCTAAAATTTTTTTTTCAAACATCAAGAAACCATGACAATTCTTAAATCATTTCATGACATAAACGTTTTACATTTTTTGTGCGTTGCTATTATCAGCGGAGGTAGTGGTATATTACTTAATGAGGGTGGTAAGTACCCTATTACGCACAAGTGCACTATGTCGTAACATAAACGAGTGCGTAATGGGTATTTCCACACGAGTTGTGTACTGTTCTTTTTCTGCTCCTATAGATTATAAGAGGGGTAACCCATAGACCAATTTATTGGTCTGTGGAGTATCCTATGTGTAGTACGACACTACAACTTCGTAAGCTTTTTTATTACCTTTGAAGTTCTACACGTACCTAATTTTGTAATGTACGATCCTATAAAAAAATAAATTACTCTAAATATATTACATGATTTTATGATTCATTTCAATTCCCACGTTCAAAGTTCGAACTAAAATATTTAGAACTAGTAACGCCATTGTTTTTGTTAGTTACCTCCAAATTAAACAAATTAACCCCACTTTTATTTATGGTTAATGATAATATGAAACCTTATTTTTTAATTGAAGTTATTGTTATAAAGTAATGTTAAACTTAAATAAAGTACTAAGTAGTATCTGTGAGTTTAAGGGGGTATAGATATACTTTTCTATTTCGAACTATTTAAAAATTTTTGCAGTTTACGTTAACGGACTAGGATTTTAGCACTGAAGTAAATGGCTCACATACACACACACGCGCACGCGCACGCGACGGCACGCACGCGCGCGCACGCACGCACGTACGCACGCGCACACGCACACGCACACGCATACACACACACACACACACACATATATATATATATATATATATATATATATATATATATATATATATATATATATATATAAATGGTACTTTCAAATTTGTCACTTTCAATAAATTCTATATTAAACACAGAATTGTTAATATTTTTCTGCTACATTTTATGACCCGCATGTGCTATAAAAGTAAGCAGATGACTCACTGCATCGATTAGAATGCTGATAAAAGTAATACCGTAAGTTAACATGACCTAAATGTAATGAATGTCTTGTTACATTTCAATTCTTCTCTGTAGTATTAGCCTATCTAACGGATGTCGATCAATAGGGCTATCTGCACCTTTGTATTACGTAGTCACTAGATGATGTTGTGGACTTTCTTCTTTCAATTGTTGTCGGATGATTTTCAGCCAGCGATGTTCATTCTTCTACCAGTAATTTTTACCTCAATTCTTCCTTGGTGAGTCTTAGCTGCAAACCAGTGTATATTTTTCACCTTGTAATTACGTCGTCCTAGTATATTCCTAACTTTCTTCTTTTAATTGTTGTCACTGATTTCTTACAGTAGAGTCAGTTCAGTTTACGTCCAAGTTTCTTCATACCGTGACAATTTCAATACCAGAGAATACACGTAATAGTCGTCTGTAAGTCTCATTTCGGTTAAGCATGATTAAGGTGAACAATAGGTCTTCAGTTAACGTCCAAGTCTCCATACCGTGCAATAATACAGAGAATACATAGCACGCTAAAAATCTTTTTCTCGGTTAAGATGATTAAGGTGAATAAAGCTTCGCGTGTTCCGTACCCGTTTCTAAAGCCTATATATGCGAGAATGTATGATTTTTAAGAATATTTTTATGCATGGCTCATGAGGCTGATGTTTCTGTATTCTTCGAATTTTCTTGGGTGGGCTGTCCTAGGAAGCGTGACAAAAGTAAGTTTCAATTAAAAATGTTAAATATGCCATGTTTAAGAAATGCTGTGAATATAGTAGCTACCTCTTTTATGAAATTATTAGTTAGTTTTATTTCAATTAATAAAACAAAAAGTTGCCGAAGCAATATATAATGAATAACACAAGTAGTCAATGCATCCAAATATGTAGAATTTGCTTATTTTCATCTTTACAAAATAACTAAGGTGATAAGCAAAATGAACTTGTTGTAATTTATTGATATAATTAACTATATCCAAAGTTATTATCTAATAACCTAATTTTCATTAACTAAGTAAACCATTATATCAGTTACAACAAAAAGCACATATTGTCAAATATAATAGTTCATGTAATTTACATCATGTAATTTACACGGTTTGAAAACAAGTCTTATTCCATACTACATTAGTTTCCGTTTTCTATTGTAAAAACACAATTGGCCAATTGTACAAGCAATTATTAGTCCACTAACATTATTAATCTACTTGACGTAGCAGTGTATAAAAATAATCCCAGACACCGTCGATAACTGGCGTTTTTAATGTTATTGCATTACATTCATCAGTTTTCTAAAATGAAAATTACAATTTAATGCAGATTGACATGTTCTTACATGCTAGGAACAAATCGGCTTGAACTCCTAATAAGTACTTTTACAACAAATGATAAATAGATTATGTATGTGATGTCTTCATACCCACACATTTAACACGTGTATTGTATAGAACTTATAAGCAACTAGTATCTTATTTCATGTAACATGCAGTTATTTCAAACTACAATAATAAAATATTTACACGTCATAAATGGCAATGGAGGTACACAAAAATTGTCCAAATTTCAAGAATTTTGATAGCACAATTACTTCAATTAATTATTATCAGTTTCACAATGTAAACCGCACAATAGTAAACTGAATCTTGCAAATAAATTAAAGAATAGTTAAACAAATTCACAAAAAGAATATGCTAAAATGTCAAACAGCATGCACCCGAAAATAACCAATGAAATATCTGGTATGGAACAACACACGGCCTTCCAACCTTCAAAGTGGAAATTAAAATAAGTGAAATAATTTTAATAGGGTAAGTTGGGGCAATTGCGACCCCTTTTTCGCATAGTTGACCTTTAGATCATAATTGTGCGAATGTCATTCACTTCACCTAATTGTTTATAGCTACATGAACTACCTAATCCATAAGCTTAAATTATCGGAAGAAAGAAAATCTACAGTGCTGCACGATAAGGAGGCACATCAGAACTAACCTTACATGGTACATGAAACGCAGTTGACCCAGATCTAGAGCAAGTGCGTTATCTAGGTTTATATCTATATTTTATCCGTGATTCAAATTACGAGTCAAGTGCATTAAATAAGCGGTCTTTTCTACGCTCGAGGGTAAGATTATTTTAACAATAGTTTTTCATCTCAGGGGTTTAAACAACTTTTGAGTAGCATGATGAAACAACATAACATTTGAAGGTGTTATTTTTTTTAATTGAAACAAACATGAAATAAACGTTAAATAAAAAAGTAGACTTAGATAATCTTTGGTTCTGAAATTAAAAGGAACTAATTTTAAAATCGCGCATGACCCCTGGTGGCTAGCACTTTTCTAATGCTCTGCCACAAGTGAAGAGTCTTCTACCGAGAGAAAACAAAATATTTCCTCTTTTTCCTGAGAAACTTAATTTGAGCTTCGATGTCAATAAGGGCCGTAACACACTTATAGGATACAAGCACCCAAACTGCACACAGAAAAGTTACACGGGCCTCTAAGAAATGTTTCATCTTCTACCTCTTCCTCTTCTGATGCAGATTGACCAACAAAGTCGTTATTGTCGGATTTGCATATAGAGAGTTCACTGGCACTCTCTTTGTCAGCTTCTCTGCTAGTAGAAGGTACAGCAGTGATCACCTCACTACCTGCAGCAACTCTTTTCCTTTTTCTTACGAGAGTTGTGTCTTACCATTTACCGTTTGCAGTAATAACTCCTCCAACAAAACTTTAAGTCTGAAATGAAAAGAAGGCATAAGCAGGTTGTTGTCAGCTACGTTGATAAGGAAACACCGTTATTCTATTACTTTCGGATTCTTTTCCATAGAAGTAGAACTGGTTGCGAGGAAGAACTGCAGGTGGATGAAGAACCTGTGATTTCAAAATTCCTCCACCGCTTTAAAGAGCTGGCCTCGAAACGATCATCTCCTACGACTTGAGGATTAAATGGGTATACTTCCTTTCTTGAAACCATTTTTAATCGCATCAGGGCTCAGATCTTGCCAATAGGTTTACAAAAAACTTCTTTGGGAGTCGACGACCGGCGTTCTGGCGCCGTCACTTCACTAGCGCTTTGTCCCACATTGATTTTAGAGGCTTCAACACTACCAAATCAAAAACCGATTGGTACCAATATTTTTTACTAATGTACGATCAAACTAATTCCGGAATGTTTCGGCTTCAACCCAGCCGTCCTTCGAGGCAGTACACGCGGTCTCTGGAAAAACATCACTTTCGGCTGCCATCCACTCATCCCATATATTTTTGTCGTTAAAAACGATTAAGGGAGGAATTTTATCTTAATTTGTACTTGCTGCCATGACCACAGTGTTGTTTTCTCGCCCCGGCCCACTGGTAGTCGTTGTGCACGCTGCACCTTGCTTGTCCACGATTTTGGTTTTCGATGGATCATTTGCAAATCCTGTTTCGTCAATATTAAATATTCTCTCAGGCTGGTTCTCTAACCCCAATGTCTCCATAGTATCAACCAGCATTTTTGAAGCAGTCACAATCTATGCCTCTTTTTAATGTTCCGGAACCAGTCTTTACCTGGCCTGTCGTCTTTAAATTGAGTTTTTATTTTATTGCTTAATACAAGTTGCTGTGTTATGACCAACAATTCCTTACTCGATAGACTGAAGTCCCATGCTTCCATCGGCCGAAGAACGTCTGCCAGTTTCCTATCTTCAAACAATAAGTCCTTTTCCCGATCCTTTGAAACCTCTTCTTCCAGATAAATAATCTCACAACGTGGTCATAGGGATATTATGAACCCGAGATGTTGCCTTGTAGTTTCGTACCATAATGTATCTAAAGTAAATAACTTGTATTAAAAATAGGTATAATTGCATCAAATAATCTAATGGGGCATGTGCGGTCTTTGTGCACGCACTGGCTCCGTTCCTAAAACCGTCCTTATCCTATGTGAAAAAATGTTGTCCCAGTTAATGTCTGTAAAATAATCGAATAAAAGAAGGAATCTGTTCCATAAATTAAAATTCGATTCAGCAATATCAATACAAAATGGAAAAAAAGTTTAAAATATTAAAATAAACCACTTAAAAAAATTGTTGAAAATATACCTACTCACCAACTCGATATAACACCATAAAGGACACTGGCAACGGACATGTCCTCTATCACGTGATACGACTAATGGAAATGTCAACATAACATTGTGCGGCTTGCATCCAATGTTAGGGGGAATTTTCAAATCTATTTCAAACAATTTGAGAGTCACTTGAAAATTCTATTGGAAGCGAACGCACTTGGTCTGGGTACACACTTGCCCCACTTTACCCTAGTTGTAACTTTTTAGGATAATTGTATAACCTTTTTTTTAATACGTTCATAACGAAAATAAGCAATATTGTAAAGACAAAAACAATAATCTATGCAAATAGACGTTTCAAACTTTGTCAGATAGAGGTTAATAGACATCTAGATGTTAAATTGAAAATAAAAACTGCAAAACCGCTCAATTATGTAAAAGTATTGATAATACCGTTTGAGCATTTTCAATCTTATTTAATTAATTTTTAATGCATTTTGGCTCTGGTTAAAATACTTTATACCTTATAAAATTAATTGTTTTTCAGATATTGAAAAAAGTAGAATAAACACTTAAATTCCACATTAGGAACTTTCTTGCCGCTAAATTACGCGCCATATCGAAAAATTCACTAGAACATAATTAATCGATATATTTAAGATCTATATCTAGGCACTCTTATATCTTCGAAATACGCAGCTGTTTCAGACATATTTGATAAGAAACTGCCGCTAATCAACTTCTTCACCGCTGGATTCCTCTCAAAATCTAAGCAGCTGTGTTATGATTGTGGAGATATCGTGGCTACTAACTTACATTCACTCACACATACACATACGCACGCACATACGCCCGAACACACACACACACACACACACACACACACACACACACACACACACACACACTCACATCACACACACAATAACACATACATACATACAATACATACACATAACATACACATAACACACACACACACACACACACACACACACACACACACACATCACACACACACACACACACACACACACACACACACACACACACACACACACACACACATACCGACACACGCACGCATACACATACGCGCACACACACTCACATACGCACACACACTCACATACGCACACACACACACACACACACACGCGCGCACACACGCACACACGCACGCACGCATACACGCACGCACCCACACACACACTCACACACACATTCACACACACGCACACACACACATACACTCACGCACGACACACATCCTAACTTACACAGCCAAATACACAAATATCGACACCATGGCCTGCATTGGCGAAACTTTGTCAAACGTAAAATGATGTAAAAAGAAGTCGATTGCATAACCTTCTATACCTACATATGTATATGTAGGTTGGAAGGTAAAAATGATTAAACAACATATATAAATGTCTCACAAACGTGTATGCATTGTGTAGTAGTAGTAGTAATCTGATATTTGTTAAAGTCCCTAGATTAACAGAGTACCACAATTGGCGCTATTTTACCTCCATATGTTCGGCGGTACATTTGAAAATATCACAATAATTAATTAGCCTTTAGCCCCATAAAGTTGCATACAGGCTTCAAGGGAAAATAAAAGAGATATTATTTTAGATGTTTAATAAGGACTCGCATTGCAATACTCTACTGCTACGAATATTGTGTGAACAACCCATTTTCCTGACTTCTACATAACTGTGACTTTAAGGCTAAGAAAAACATGGTTCTTAAATACAGTGTAACAATATTATCTATAATATTGGGATGACAAATGTCTGCATTAAGTTTAACGGTAAATAAAAATATCTTTGTGATTAAAGTGCATTTCACGAATAATTAGACCTCTATAATATGGCTGCCATTCCACTATGAACAACATCCAATTATAAAACAACTAAAATGCTGTAAGGTTAACATTGTAATGAAAGGGATATTTAAGTTGCCTACTCTGAACCGCATTTTCCATTCTTTCCTACAACATTATAATGGCAAAAGACAAATATAATAACAAATACGATCTTCAAACGTCTTAAAATATTATTTGCCAACTCACTAGCGTATCACGCGCAGAGGTAGCTTAGGTTAGTAAAATTGAAAATTTTTCAATTAAATTAATTATTGTAAGAAATAAACATCGTTAAAATAAAAGAATGTTCCAAACAAATATCATTATTGTTAAGAATTTCTGAAAATTTACCATTACTAATTCGTAATTAATGTTGAAACTGCAAATTACTCGATTAGCATAATGTGAATTAGAAATCATTAATGACCACTTGCTTTGCTTATAAATGTGGAATCAATTTTCCATTTTGCCATTATACTGTAAACAATAATTTGTAACGGTTGTAGTGATTGTGTAGTTTTTATACTAAAATGGAAGAAAGTTTTGTTTTAACTGAAGACGAGAGCTTTATCTAAAATTTGCACTAATGCTAGGTGAGCGTGGTGATGGCGAATTTATTAATAGTAAATTTATTCAAATAAGTTTTCCACTTTGTTTTATATGACAAAAGGTACTACGCTAATGAGTGCTCCCGCGCATTATTTGGTGACAAATTTAAATGGCGACCATATTGCAGAGGTCTAATTACTCCTGAAATGCACTATACCTCTAAAATTTGCTAAAGAACGTTTCACTGCTAAGAATATAATTAAAAAGTTCAAGCTTTGGGAATAACAACACAGCGGCAGAGCATACATAGGAGAAAGCAGTAAACCACTCAAAGTGAGAACACAGGAACATAGTAACGTCCGCAAGGGCGAAACACAAAAATCTAGAATCACTGAACATGTCTGCAACGAAGACCACCGCATCCAATGGTATAACATACAGATAGTGGCAAAGAACGAGAACACAACTCGTCGGAAACTCAAAGAAACCACATACATTACATACAATCCAATAAGCCAAGCTCGTGTGGAATTGAAATCCATAAGGATTCTAATAATGCGCGAAGAACTTAAGCGCAATACACCTGCGCAATAAGTTACGGCGCAACATGAGCAATAAACTTCTGTGTAACCCCGAAAAAGTTTAATATATATATATATATATATATATATATATATATATATGTGTTCTAAAAAATATATATATTGCATTACTCAGTGGATCAGCGGTAAAGGTGTCAGACTAGTAAGTGAAAGGTACTAAGTTCGAATCTGAGAGTAGTGAAGTGCTTGGAAGAAAATCGTAACATATGAATTCGACTCAAGTGCGAAAACAGTCCTTCTCTGGACTAAGCCTGATGACGGAAGCAGAGTCCGCTTCCGAAACGTTGCACTCAAAAGCAAAAACTGTGGAAATAGGCCGATCAGCTCAACTAACACATTCTCCTTATATTCATTTAATTGAATCATTTTAATGATTTCAGTATGTAGAGTGAGTGGTGGCACTGTTAGAGCTTCAATACTTTCACACACTTCTTCTTTAATGAAAATAGCACGCTCCCCAATAAATAATATAATGACTTATTATTATAAGTTTTTTTACGAACGAATAAGTTCAAAGGTAAATTTGTAATTAAAAATTGTTATTAATTTTATTAAATACATAAATAAAAAGTTTACCTCGAGTACGATTTGAACCTACGACCTGTACTTTGCTAGAGTATTTTTAATATAATGACTGTTTAGCAGTTTCGTTCAGATTCGTCCACTTCAATTTCTGAGAACAATAAAATCTCCACTTCGTCCTGTTGATCATCGGTGTGGTGTTGATCTTTACAACAAGTGTGTTCTATTGTCAGTGAAATAATTAACGTAAACAACTTGACACTCATATTGTGAAAAGGTTATTAACCGTGAGGCAACTTTAAAATCACGTGCTTCTGGAACTGGTGTTCGACTGCGGATCACTGAAAAGAAATTTTCAAGAGCAACTTGAGTTAGCCTCCCTGATAATACAAAACGAAAGCCATGGGTTTGTTAATACTCTTCCTGTATGTCCAACAAGGTTTGGGTTGCCATCAAAACTCCAGTCTGAATTGGTATCCAGTCTCCTTTATCAACAGTCTAATTATACATAATGTTCATGAACTGTTTAAAAAAATTGATGGTTTCTCCATAGACTTCAGCATTATTATGAGTCAATCCTAGCTTACTAGATCGTGAAGTTATGATGCTAAACCACTTATATACACTACTATTCAAATGAAATGCACCACTTAGAAATAATAATGCTATGATTTTGAAATTTTGGCAAAATAATGTTTCAGTATCATATAGCAAACTATGGGTTTCAATGAAAAAGAACAAGTCATTATGTACATTGCACCACTGTTAACATCAATTATCAACAATTTTTATTTATACATTTTAAGAAATCTAGTCGCTTAGTGTCAATTTTTTGTTGTTTAACTGATACATTTATTCTGAAAAAATGCCCCCAGTAAGAGAACGACGAAACTTTGCCCAAGTTTCAGATTTTGACAGGTGCAGAATTATTGGCATGAAAGAAGCAGGTTTGTCATTTCGAGAAATCGGCAGAAGACTTAATTGAGACCACACCACGGTGGCCCACATTTGGTCTTCTTGGTCTGAAGAAGACATTCAACGACCTCGTCCCAGCGGAAGACCACCACGCAGCACCAATGATCGTGAAGAACGACTTCTTAGGCGGATGGCCACAAGAGATCGGTTTCAGTCAACAAGGTCTGTTGCGATGAACTGGACAGGAGCTATTGGTCGACACCTATCAATGTCAACAATCTACAGGAGAATTAGTCTTTTGGATTACATTCGTATCATCCGTACCGACGACCCCAGTTAACTCAAGAGGATAAGACTGCTAGATTGGCGTGGTGTCAAGAGCAGTGGGACTGGGGCTTTCAATGGAATAACATCGTCTTCAGCGACGAATCGCGTTTTTGTTTGTGGCGAAACGATGGTCGTCAGAAGGTGCGGCGGTTTTGAGGAGAACGTCGAAATTTAGAGTTTGTTGAAAGACGACCCACAGGCTTGAAACCTGGAATCATTGTTTGGGGCGCCATACGTGTTGGTGGAAGATCTCCTCTTGTGTTCATTCTAGGTACATTAAGTGCTCAGCGTTACACTGATAATGTTTTGGAGCCAGTGGTAGTACCATTAATGCAGATGTTGCCAAATGGTATTTTGCAACAAGATAATGCTAGACCACATACCGCACATGTTACAAGAAGGTTTCTGGATCAAGTGCAGCTACCAGTATTGCCATGGCCTGCGCGATCGCCAGATCTTTCGCCTATTGACCATGTATGGGGCATGTTGGGTCGAAGAGTAAGGCAACTACCAAGGCCCCAAACGACTTGGATGAATTACGATACCATCTCCAGGTAGCCTGGGATGAAATTCCTCCGGAGGATATAGACCATCTCATAGAAACATTTTCTTGTTAACTATTAATATTTTGCCTTCAAAATATCATCATCTTATACATGTTAATAAAGCATTATTTTACCATACTTTCAAGATCCTAGCATTATTATTTCTAGGTGGTGCATTTCATTTGAAACGTAGTGTATTTGTTTACAAAACCATGCTGTTTCATATCTGATGGGAAGAGTGCCTTCTGAAATGTGGCAACTAATGGCATCAGCAGTGTCATGGTGAAAAAGAGCGTATGCTGTGTTAACATCCATTTTTTCAAAATGATCCGGCTGAAACATACATTCCTTTATCAAGTTCAAACACAGGCTTTATGGCGGCAATTTCTGTGTACTCCGAAGGCATTTTGTATTTCTCCATAATTATAGTCGCAATGGTGAATTATTTATGACGCACCAAAGTTGTAGAAATAATTTTGAATACATGCTCTGGATTTGGCATTACATATAGCTTTGCATTTTCGTCTACATGGTGTTGCAGTAGTTTTTTATTTTTTCATGACGACCAGCAGTAATATTACGCAAATACCAGAAACCGCGGTTTGCTGGTCCCATGTCAGATGTAATAGCTTTACAGAACTATCCTTATTCCCTGCAAGCATCATGGTGGGTCTCTCTACCACTGTCTCTGTTGATTTATGATTCTTTGGACCAGGTTTTATTGCATTTCATCCAAAAACAGGGAATCATGCTTTGCTTGATCCTTAAACTCATTTACCTAAATTCAAATTGCACATTACAGAAGTGTACGAGATTGAATTGTAATATATGGCTTTTACCTTTGGTTGAAAAAGTTTGAATATGTCTTCTAACACACTTGCATGAAATGTACAATTCCGAATTCTATGCTGTAATGTACGAATACTAGGAAGAGGATATTGTTGCCTGCAAAGTTCTTCATAGTCTTTTGCACCACAAGCCGTATACACTATGTAGATACAGTTTCATTAAAAACTGTTGCAAACTTTTCTTCAACCTGTCCTAGTTGGGTTTTTAACAGAAGAATCTGTGCTTCAGCAGCTCGTACTTTCTGATGCAGTCTTTGGAATTGCCTGTTGCTGGGATACAGACCTTCATTATTACTGGTTTGTGGCATTTCTGCAATACACAATTAAAAACAGTTAAATAGTATCCCATATTCATTTATCATTTGTGATAATTATATACCTCTTAGGCTTGTTTCAACCTCCAGTTCAAAAACTGTTAATAATTATCTATTATCATATCTGTTATCATAACGCTACAATATATTTGAACATTATGATTAAATAAATTGTAATAAAAGCAATTCTATCCCGGACAATTTTGTAATTCATTTAGATCGAAGTAGCACATTTGCAGTAATTTCCTGCTGGTAGATATATACAAAAAATTAAAAATAAACAACTGTTCTTACCTTATAATACATTTGGGATATTAGAAGTAGATGGTCTGATGGCCTGCTGAATTTCTTCAGGATTATTGAACAGTATGCCTCTTTTCTTGTCTTTGCTTCTGAGTGCTCTTCTTATCGTACTGCACATTCGTTGAAATGTGGCTATCTTTTTGTCGATGTCTTGGTCGTAATTGTATTAGATATCGCAGCCTAGATATTTGATATTTTGTACTTGTTTTAAATTGATTTTATTAATAGCAATTTTAGATCTTATCGGTTGTTTACCTTGAAAGGCCATTATTTTTGTTTTGTGTTGATTTTTGGCACTTGTAATCTTTTGATATGTTGTTTAATTTGTAAATTGCTCATTGTAGATTGTCTTCTGAATTTGCGATTACCGCCTGGTCGTTTGCGGATAGAATTGCATTGACATAGTGTTTGTGTTTATTTGAATTCCCTTTGGTGCTTCGTGTTTCAAAGTCTTTATCATGTCATTAATATAAATATTGAATAGAATTGGTGATAATACGCACCCTTGTCTTACTCCTTGATTTATGCATGACGGGTTTTTGCCATTGTCCTTTTTTTTATAATAATTTTGGTGTTGCAATAAAGACTTTTTATTGCTTTTATCAGATGAGATGGAAAACCATTTTGTTCTAGGATTGACCATAGTTTTATTCTTTGAACTTTATCTAACGCTTTACTGAAGTCGACAAATGCTTCATGGTGAGGACAGCATCTATACAGGATCGTCCTTTACGAAAGGCGTTCTGCTTTTCTTCTAATATTACTTCGTCTATTAATCCGGTTTTTGTTGTTATAATTTTTTAATATAATTTGTATCCTAAATTTAGTACACTAATGCCCCTATAATTATTGCAATCCGTTAGGAAAATGTTAGGAACCAATTAAAGAAGGTTTCATGAAGTATGAATAATCTTTCAAAAAACTGGAGCACCTGGATGCTCTCAAAATAATGGAATAAACCGTATGCTTAAAAGTGCCTAATGATAAGTATAGTTTACGATGTAGTTTATTAATAAACAATAGTGTAAGTTTTTATTTTTGCCCTTTTATTGTTTAATTATTAAACTAAAATAATCTTGTTTTATATGCCTTTCCCATTCCGACTGGGCTTCCCATGGTCTGTGATCCTAGAAATGATTACCAACTGAAATATAGATTTGCTTATTTTTGATCACCCGTTGTAATAGTAAAACATTTATTATTTGTGGTATTAGACCATTGCTAATGTCACGCACATATATCTGACAAAATTACGTGTGTGAAGATAGCGACGGCCATCTGAGCGACGGAGTGACGTCATCCACCAGTATGCGTATAACGAAACGTGCTATATAGAATTACATTGAATGTTTTTTATTAATAATTTCAACGCTATGGAGGTAAAGTAATTGTAATATCAACCATGTAATGTATATAGCACAGGACCTCTTATAATGAAGTATAAACCATTTTAATAAAGTAATATAAAAGTTATAGCTTGGGAAAAACCGTACTTACATCCCTAGCGGACCATCCACATACATGCCCCGTTTTTAGACAAACTATTGGTGCTTCTGCAATTAATTAAATTATATGACTTTCGCACAAGTATGAAGTATTTTAATACGAAATTTCAATCGATTTCGTTCATAAATAAAACAGTTAGAGACCTGGCGACGATTCAAGGCGCGCTCATTATGCGCGGGCATCGACATCCGTTTCTCGTTTTTAGAAAAACTATTGGTGCTTCTGCAATTAATTAAATTATATGACTTTCGCAAAAGTATGAAGTATCTTAATACGAAATTTCAATCGATTTCGTTCATAAGTAACACAGTTAGAGACCTGGCGACGATTCAAGGCGCGCTCATTATACGCGGCATCGACATCCGTTTCTCGTTTTAGAAAACTATTGGTGCTTCTGCAATTAATTAAATTATATGACTTTCGCAAAAGTATGAAGTATTTTAATACGAAATTTCAATCGATTTCGTTCATAAATAACACAGTTAGAGACCGGCGACGGTTCAAGGCGCGCTCATTACATGCGGGCAGCGACATGCGTCTCTCGTTTTTAGGAAAACTATTGGTGCTTCTGCAATTAAATAAATTATCAGACTTTTGCAAAAGTCTGAAATATTTTAATCAAAATTTCAATCGATTTCGTTCATAAATAACACAGTTAGAGACCTGGCAACGCTTCAAGACGCGCTCATTCCGCGCGGGCAGCGACATCCGTCTCTCGTTTTTAGGAAAACTATTGGTGCTTCTGCAATTAATTAAATTATCAGACTTTCGCAAAAGTATTAAGTATCTTAATACGAAATTTCAATCGATTTCGTTCATAAGTAACACAGTTAGAGACCTGGCGACGATTCAAGGCGCGCTCATTATACGCGGGCATCGACATCCGTTTCTCGTTTTTAGAAAAACTATTGGTGCTTCTGCAATTAATTAAATTATATGACTTTCGCAAAAGTATGAAGTATTTTAATACGCAATTTCAATCGATTTCGTTCATAAATAACACAGTTAGAGACCGGCGACGGTTCAAGGCGCGCTCATTACATGCGGGCAGCGACATGCGTCTCTCGTTTTTAGGAAAACTATTGGTGCTTCTGCAATTAAATAAATTATCAGACTTTTGCAAAAGTCTGAAATATTTTAATCCAAAATTTCAATCGATTTCGTTCATAAATAACACAGTTAAAGACCTGGCAACGCTTCAAGACGCGCTCATTCCGCGCGGGCAGCGACATCCGTCTCTCGTTTTTAGGAAAACTATTGGTGCTTCTGCAATTAATTGAATTATATGACTTTCGCAAAAGTATTAAGTATCTTAATACGAAATTTCAATCGATTTCGTTCATAAATAACACAGTTAGAGACCTGGCGACGTTTCAAGGCGCGCTCATTATGCGCGGGCATCGACATCCGTTTCTCGTTTTAGAAAACTATTGGTGCTTCTGCAATTAATTAAATTATATGACTTTCGCAAAAGTATTAAGTATCTTAATACGAAATTTCAATCGATTTCGTTCATAAATAACACAGTTAGAGACCTGGCGACGATTCAAGGCGCGCTCATTACATGCGGGCAGCGACATGGGTCTCTCGTTTTTAGGAAAACTATTGGTGCTTCTGCAATTAATTAAATTATATGACTTTCGCAAAAGTATTAAGTATCTTAATACGAAATTTCAATCGATTTCGTTCATAAATAACACAGTTACAGACCTGGCGACGATTCAAGGCGCGCTCATTATGCGCGGGCATCGACATCCGTTTCTCGTTTTTAGAAAAACTATTGGTGCTTCTACAATTAATTAAATTATATGACTTTCGCAAAAGTATGAAGTATTTTAATACGAAATTTCAATCGATTTCGTTCATAAATAACACAGTTAGAGACCGGCGACGGTTCAAGGCGCGCTCATTACATGCGGGCAGCGACATGCGTCTCTCGTTTTTAGGAAAACTATTGGTGCTTCTGCAATTAAATAAATTATCAGACTTTTGCAAAAGTCTGAAATATTTTAATCCAAAATTTCAATCGATTTCGTTCATAAATAACACAGTTAAAGACCTGGCAACGCTTCAAGACGCGCTCATTCCGCGCGGGCAGCGACATCCTTCTCTGTTTTTTAGGAAAACTATTGGTGCTTCTGCAATTAATTAAATTATAAGACTTTCGCAAAAGTATTAAGTATCTTAATACGAAATTTCAATCGATTTCGTTCATCAATAACACAGTTAGAGACCTGGCGACGATTCAAGGCGCGCTCATTATGCGCGGGCATCGACATCCGTTTCTCGTTTTTAGAAAAACTATTGGTGCTTCTGCAATTAATTAAATTATATGACTTTCGCAAAAGTATTAAGTATCTTAATACGAAATTTCAATCGATTTCGTTCATAAATAACACAGTTAGAGACCTGGCGACGATTCAAGGCGCGCTCATTACATGCGGGCAGCGACATGGGTCTCTCGTTTTAGGAAAACTATTGGTGCTTCTGCAATTAATTAAATTATATGACTTTCGCAAAAGTATTAAGTATCTTAATACGAAATTTCAATCGATTTCGTTCATAAATAACACAGTTACAGACCTGGCGACGATTCAAGGCGCGCTCATTATGCGCGGGCATCGACATCCGTTTCTCGTTTTTAGAAAAACTATTGGTGCTTCTGCAATTAATTAAATTATATGACTTTCGCAAAAGTATGAAGTATCTTAATACGAAATTTCAATCGATTTCGTTCATAAGTAACACAGTTAGAGACCTGGCGACGATTCAAGGCGCGCTCATTATACGCGGGCATCGACATCCGTTTCTCGTTTTTAGAAAAACTATTGGTGCTTCTGCAATTAATTAAATTATATGACTTTCGCAAAAGTATGAAGTATTTTAATACGAAATTTCAATCGATTTCGTTCATAAATAACACAGTTAGAGACCGGCGACGGTTCAAGGCGCGCTCATTACATGCGGGCAGAGACATCCGTCTCTCGTTTTTAGGAAAACTATTGGTGCTTCTGCAATTAATTAAATTATCAGAATTATTTATGACCTCAATGTGATAGATAAGTCGCTTTATCGTCGCATACTTTAAAAAGTAACTCACGGATAATGTAATGTCTTGCTTTATTTCATGATGAAACTTTCCTGTTTAAATTATTTGCTGAAAATTACAGGGGTAATTTCCAAGAAAATTGTGAAAGAAAAATGAACAATTATAGATTAAACAACATGCGTTGACGAATTGGATTATGGATGAGGGTGTGGTTACATTATTATCCTTCACTTATTTTATTTAATTTTTTATTTGACACATGTAATTACCTAAAAGTAATGCAACATGATATATAAAGACTCATTGTTATGATCCTTGAGATAATTTTTCTGTTGAAAGTGAAAGCAATCAGAATTTTTTGTATGAATAACTGCGCAAATAGCCTCAGTTGAAATATTGACACTATTACATCAAGCTTCCGCCCCTTTTTTTTTCTTTAAAGCAGATGTTGCAATTCCATTATTATAGTCAAGTTAATGGCTATGTAAAATGAATGGAATTTTAATTATTTTTGTAATCCCTTGGCATTACCAGTATGCCGATCACTTTAACGTTGAAGGAAATAGGCGATTAGGGAAAATTTTATTTTATTAACAATAAATTAAAAATTAAATTTTGCACTCTTTATAAATTCGACATGCATAATTCGACGTTTGACGATTTTAAAATACTTACTAGGTCAACCAATTATCGTCTGTCCAGAAACGAAGCGGAGGAATATATTAAAATAGTTCATTCACTTTTCAAATAAGCGGTACACGATTTTGTATTAAGTTAAATAGATTTCTTAAACTTGTTTTAGGATATACCGCTTCCATACTATAGCGTTACAACGTAAGTGATTTATCACAGGTTGCTAATCCTTTAACAATGCAATGGGACGTACCTGTTGTTGAGTTGTAAACTAAAGATCATAGGCGTGATTGCAGACAAACAAATGACGATTGCAATGTTTTATTGAACACTTAAATAAAAAGTGATCTTTCAGATATCATTGCATTATAAAAGTATTATATGTAGCTATAATTTGTGTGGGCAATTAGCGTTTTTCGCATATCCTCCCCTAATTACCTCTTTACCATATCTTTACATTAAAATCTATTGAAGTAAAATAAAATGCAGTACATACTTTTTAGTTCTATTAGTAGTAATTAATTAGTTTAAAATTATTAATAATGTGGTCGATAATGGTATTAGCAATTTGTAATATATACGGAGTTGGCAATGCAAACAATCTATAATTACTTAATCAACCACGAAATTCTTTTAATATGAAAACATAAAAATTATATTACAAATAAATAATATCCTCGCTCCTTCCACACGTTTAATTAGTATTAATTAATTTCATTATGACATATCTAATCAATATTACTTGAGTTTTAGATTTTTTATTGTAAAACAACCCAACGCGCCGTTTCTTTAATTAAAAATTATTGTAATGTGGAATCATTTTTTGTATACAATTAACAAACGCGATGGCGTTGTTAGCAGGGGAGATTTGGCATTCTACACATCTGCTATTTACACTTTGTAAACTTTGTTGATTAGCGAATCTTTCAAAATCATTACTTGAACTTTGCCGACTTTCAAAACAACAGCAAAGGAAGGTAATGCCTTAAAAGCGGTCGCATTCGTCATTTCCGTTGATGGTTCACAAACGCCTACCTATATTTTTAGAGGAAAACAGAGTATATTCCAATGAAGTATTAATTTTATCATCTATTGCCTCAACAACAAAGATCTAATGATTGCAATTAGATTATTAATAGTTTATAATTGCTCCTAAGTAGTTAAAGGCTAATCGTTCAAAATTTCTGTAATATTTCCATATTCCTTATGTACTGTAGGATAACAAAAGCGTATTATGAGTCGTGTCCTCATACATGTACCTACTGGGTGTTAAAAAAGTAATCCTTCAGAAACAACATTGTTTGCTCCGATCGTAACTAGACTTACCGTGCTTTACACTCAATGCCATTACGCTTCATCAAATACAAACAAAAATAAGGTAGGTAAGGTTTTTGTAGCAACTGCACAAGTAAAAAATAATGAATACAGCTAAGTATAATTTATTAATCAGACTGACAATTCTATGTATACTCTATTCCACTCCACCCTTGAGGTTGAGCATAAGGAGCGTTTTTTTTTACGTGGTA
This sequence comes from Vesta saturnalis, assembly GCA_036346205.1. NCBI lineage: Eukaryota > Metazoa > Arthropoda > Insecta > Coleoptera > Lampyridae > Vesta > Vesta saturnalis. Next base: position 965,666 of record JARFJB010002002.1, on the reverse strand, counting down.
TCCCCTGTAGGCCTACTCCACTATAAATAGGTTTTTAAATTTTGAAAAGGAGGCGGTTTCCCTAAAAATGCAGACCCTCTCAGTGGGTGCGAGCCGAAGCCCGTGCATTTGTCCTAACAAATTTTGAAAAGCGCAGAGACGACGGTTACCCTAAAATGCAGACCTCTCAGTGGGTGCGAGCGAAGCCCGTGCATTTGTCCTAACAAATTTGAAAAAGCGCAAAGAGACGACGGTTTCCTAAAATGCAGACCCTCTCAGTGGGTGCGAGCCGAAGCCCGTGCATTTGTCCTAACAAATTTGGAAAAAAGCGCAAAGAGACGACGGTTTCCTAAAATGCAGACCCTCTCAGTGGGTGCGAGCCGAAGCCCGTGCATTTGTCCTAACAAATTTGGAAAAAAGCGCAAAGAGACGACGGTTTCCCTAAAAATGCAGACCCTCTCAGTGGGTGCGAGCCGAAGCCCGTGCATTTGTCCTAACAAATTTGGAAAAAGGTTCAAGCGGCAACACATAAGGAGTGAGAATCATAAATTTGGAATGCTGGTACAAATCCTACAACGGTATGGTTTGTTTTTACACTCATCTGGGTTTACATTTGTGTTCTCTAAACAATTAAAGTGAATCCATCCTTTGCAGATCCCACACTGGATCCAACTAGTTTCGCTCCCTGTGCAGCTACCATTACAACATAATATTTTATCTTGTTTGAGTTCGCGTGTTTCCAATGCTTGCACGCATCACATTGAAACCAAACCGATGTATGGCTATGAATCGCGGCACGTGAACAATTCATACAGTAACTGTTCATTGGCATTGACTTCTCCAATAAATAATTTTGGACGTAATTACGGTATTGATCTGGTTTAAAATTATTATCGTAGTGAAATGTGCCGTCATTGAACACTATATTTTGAACGTAGTACATTACGAAGATACCGCAGTTATAACCATCTGTTTGTTTGGGGTGTTTCATGTCAACCAAACTCCATCCAGTTGTGTCTACACCTACAGATCGTAGTAAATCTTTAAATAGAACAAAGTAACGATTTGCTGATGTTTGATTAAAACTACTTAAACTATTAAACACGTGAAATTGTTTATTTTTCCATTCGCAACAAATAAGAACCAATGGTGGTTTTCAATCATGGGTATACAAACAATGTGCCCAGTTTCTACGAAATACATTTGGTTTAATGAGGTGTTGTTCTCTAACTTAAATTGATTGACTTGCGTACTATTTAACGCGATAAAATCTTGCTTAGACCTAACCATTAATTGAAGAAACAAATCAATTATAAAAGATGCTACCCATTCGTTTCCATTTAGCGTGTAATAATCGTAAAAATCTAAATCATTATAATAAAATTCCGGTAAGTCATATTTCGCAATGAAGGAATGAATATTTGGTAATGAATGGATATATTTAAACAAATTGTTATACTTAAATACTCCATTTTCGAAAAGTCACTTTCACCAGCGCGTTTATTGAGCATCACTTGGCTCAAACGTTTGACAGATGTGCCACTACGAAGATGGGTATATTTACGTTTAGGGTTCTATTCCACGACTCCTCAACTGTATTTAATTGGCGAGCTAATTTTTCTGCGCGGTTTCTTATTTAACAAGTTAAATTTTAATTCCTTTTCTTTGCACTCTAAATACTGCCAAGTTTTTGTATAAATCTACTACATTTCAAATTTCTGTGTTTGTCTAATATAAAGTTTTTACTATGTTGAACCATCCTCAACTATGGAGTTTGACAAAACGTCTTTATTACTTTTTCTTACCAACAAACCCGACCAAAAAGGCAAATATGGAAAATATTTATCCACACAAGTTTGCAGAAAATCGGGGCAATAAAATGGATTTGAATCTAATTTTTCATCATGTAATGGATCTATAGAACGTAAAATAATCAAAAAATCAACATAAAATGGGCTTTTTGTATACAAACTTTTTAAATTAATGTTTTCGTTCGCATCATAAAAGTTAACGGATTTTGAAATGTCCTCACTTGTATCATAAACCATTGTATTTGCCAATCTATGTAATGCAATGTGCACCTCGCTGAATAAATATTTATTTGCCAAAACGGTAACGAAATCGGCAAATAGTAATTTACACTCATTATAATTGGTTGCTAACATAAACTTTACTACACCTCCGATCAAAAAGGATTTCAAACTTTTATCTTTTCTTGCCGCTTTTTTAGCATCGCTTACTACTATTTTCATAAAATGAGCACAACAAATATGAATGGCAAAATTTGAAATTTCTAAATCGTTGACTAAAGCTTTATGTGTTTCTTGAAGGTACTCTAAAACGCTCATGTTACAAAAAACATACGCAACCGAATTGATTAGCGCCCAGCTGAAATCAGTAACTACGCTATGAAAGGGTAATTCTCTACCTAGGACAAAATCTTGCAGCCATTTTGTAATTGTGGCTGAGGTATGAGAATTAGAAATCATTTCACACACTGGTAAAGTGATATTTTTGCCTTCAACTGGATAGTGAATGACCCCGGCGTAATAAAATACTCTCTTACTATTTTCATTAAATTTCCTAACAACGGTACCGGTGCAATCCAGGTACAGCGTAACATTCCGGGTTTTTTTAAAAAAATCTAAACATAAGTTGTAACACCATTCCAATCGCAAATAAACTACAATATGAGACGTATGATGAAAATGATTTATATATGGCCATTTTTGATTATGATACATCAATGTCACTGCTTCATAATCATCGCGGGCTAAATCTTTTTCGCAATTGGCTTCCGATTTGATTTTTCTGGCGGTACCGCCAGTAGGAATGTTATGAATAGTTTTAGAACTCAGTAAGTCTATGTCTGCCTCCAACGTTTTGTTTTGGACATATTTAAACGCGGTGATAGTTTGAAGATCATTTTTTGCTAAAGTACGCTCATATCCTCTTATTTGTTTCCGTTTGACAACATTACCGTCTGCATGATTAAAATCACCTTTAATTATAAAAACTCCATGAATAAAACCATCTTGACTAATCGAATCGTAAACTAATTTACATACAAAGGTACGACATTCACGATACACGCACGACATATAAATAATAGCCGTCCTACTGAGCGAATTATTTCTTTTAGATTTAATGCATAAGGCGCAGTTTGGATAAATTTCCTAATAGTTTTACGAATAAAATACGCGTATAATTTTTTAAATTGAAAATTAGTATCAAAAATTGATTCTGCCAGAATTCTAAAGTCGACATTTTCCGGAGGTTTATCTTTTTCACTACCAATATGCAATATATCGGTGATTTGATGAGAAATGCAATTACTGAATATAACATCATGCTCTAGCGCAACTTCTAGATCGTTTTTACTATCTACTAAATGATCGTATTTAAATGTTTTAAATGTTTCTACAGTTTTCGAGAGAGGTGCGACAGTCTTGGTTGAGGCAATGCTTTGATTAAAATCGACATTAATGCACTGAGATATATCTATGGTGTCTTTAATAGTTCCGCAGATTGCTTTTTGAAATTAAGAAATCTTTTAACATACCTTTAATGTTACCCGTATTCCTCAACCAATAGTTATATAATCGCCGCCGTTTTTCTAGTAAATTCGTGCCAAAATTTTAATACTCGCCTCACAAACTAAAGAATCGTGACCGAATCCGATATTTTCCATATCTTCGATATTCGCAATCTTTTCCGCGAGAAACAGTGCGAACTTCTCAATTATCTCAATGAAATCATTTTTTCTTGACGCCATGATTACACAGGTAAAATTCTTACTTGCAAGTTTGACAACCGTAAGTAAAAGATCTTATGCAAAAAAAGTAGTAAGTGTTAACCCCCAACAATATGAGATATGCGCCACCTTCCCCTCACAGCGGTTTGTGGGTGGGGTGTAAAACAAAAGGATTTAACGTAACCAAATTCAAGGGTTTATTATGATTTTCATCTTAATTTCAAGTTGTTAAGTACCGTCTATACGGGTGTCAGGTATAGCTAGAAAAAATAAAGATTTTTTATTTCGGCTTAGCGGTTTATTACACTGAGAACTAAGAAGCACGCATTACTTTTCTTGGTTTTAGGTAATAGTTTTTTTTAAATGTAATCAAAGATGCTAGTAATAAAGGATGTAAGTAGCCCTTAAATAAATTATATAGTTTACTTATAATGACTGTTCCATTTCAGAAAGAAATTACATTCTTAGGGGCTTCTAATATGCGTCGTCTTCTAACAACAGTTTTGAAAAAACCGACGGATATTATGACCACGGTAAATGCACATAATAAAAAAATATATGTGCAATTGGCCATAGGTGGGCAAACCATAGGTCAATTAAAAACGTGTAGCACGTTGCAAATCGCGAAATTATTGCAACGTGCTTGCACGAAATATATTGTTAATGATTGGAAGCAATGACGTTTTGAGAGTAAGTACGCATAGTTATATCGTTTGTGTTTGTTAATTTTTTATCCTTTAGAACACGAAATATGAATCATTGCGAAAATCTTTCATAAGATTAGTAGCAACAATAAAAGCCCAGGGGGTTGACCGCATAAACCTATGCACTGTACTGCCCATCCCCCGGGCCTCAAAGCAACAAGCGATGGTGTTGGAGAAATTCAACGCCTTCCTTAGGAACTATAAAGACCGTGAGTAACGTACTTTTTAATTAAAAACCTTGATGTATTAATGTATATCTTTTTCCAAACAGGTAGAGTCGTTTTAATAGACGTGAATAGTTTCTTTCATAATGACGTCTATTTTGAAAGGTATACCAGATATTTGCAAACATTACAACCAATTGACAACGTCATTTGTTTTTCAGAGACGGAATACACTTAAATAGGGAGGGGTTGGAAAGGCTCGGGGGCGTATTATTCCAACAATAGTTTTAAGTGGGCCTTTTTTATAATTAATGTAGATAGGTTATTCGGTGGTGGATTGTATTTTTATAGTCTCTTTCATACCTACTTCAAATAAATCTTTTCTAATTTTATTGGTGGTGGGTCTGTCAGAATTAAATAATATTTTATTACTAATTAATTAAAGTGTATGTAGTATGTACAGTTATAACTAACATGATTGACAAAACTGCGAACTTGTTGCAGTGGCTTTTAAGCTATTTTTATGATTTGCTGTTGTTTCGAAATTTGGCAAAGAATAAATAATGGTTTAGAAGAGCTAGCCGATCAACAAATCACAAACGACTCAAACAAATGAAAAATATATATGATATGATTGTACATTGAATTCTGTAAGTGTTTATACAGTACAAATGATTCCACATTACAATAATTTTTAATTAAAGAAACGAAGCAACATGTTTCGCAGATTCCAGGGGCGCGTTGGGTTGTTTTACAATAAAAAATCTAAAACTCAAGTAATATTGATTAGATATGTCATAATGAAATTAATTAATACTAATTAAACGTGTGGAAGGAGCGAGGATATTATTTATTTGTAATATAATTTTTATGTTTTCATATTAAAGAATTTCGTGGTTGATTAAGTAATTATAGATTGTTTGCATTGCCAACTCCGTATATATTACAAATTGCTAATACCATTATCGACCACATTATTAATAATTTTAAACTAATTAATTACTACTAATAGAACTAAAAAGTATGTACTGCATTTTATTTTACTTTAATAGATTTTAATGTAAAGATATGGTAAAGAGGTAATTAGGGGAGGATATGCGAAAAACGCTAATTGCCCACACAAATTATAGCTACATATAATAGTTTTATAATGCAATGATATCTGAAAGATCACTTTTTATTTAAGTGTTCAATAAAACATTGCAATCGTCATTTGTTTCTCTGCAATCACGCCTGTGATCTTTAGTTTACAACTCAACAACAGGTACGTCCCATTGGATTGTTAAAGGATTAGCAACCTGTGATAAATCACTTACGTTGTAACGCTATAGTATGGAAGCGGTATATCCTAAAACAAGTTTAAGAAATCTATTTAACTTAATACAAAATCGTGTACCGCTTATTTGAAAAGTGAATGAACTATTTTAATATATTCCTCCGCTTCGTTTCTGGACAGACGATAATTGGTTGACCTAGTAAGTATTTTAAAATCGTCAAACGTCGAATTATGCATGTCGAATTTATAAAAGAGTGCAACATTTAATTTTTAATTTATTGTTAATAAAATAGAATTTTCCCTAATCGCCTATTTCCTTCAACGTTAAAGTGATCGGCATACTGGTAATGCCAAGGGATTACAAAAATAATTAAAATTCCATTCATTTTACATAGACATTAACTTGACTATAATAATGGAATTGCAACATCTGCTTTAAAGAAAAAAAAAGGGGCGGAAGCTTGATGTAATAGTGTCAATATTTCAACTGAGGCTATTTGCGCAGTTATTCATACAAAAAATTCTGATTGCTTTCACTTTCAACAGAAAAATTATCTCAAGGATCATAACAATGAGTCTTTATATATCATGTTGCATTACTTTTAAGTAATTACATGTGTCAAATAAAAAATTAGATAAAATAAGTAAAGGATAATAATGTAACCACACCCACATCCATAGTCCAATTCGTCAACGCATGTTGTTTAATCTATAATTGTTCATTTTTCTTTCACAATTTTCTTGGAAATTACCCCTGTAATTTTCAGCAAATAATTTAAACAGGAAAGTTTCATCGTGAAATAAAGCAAGACATAACATTATCCGTGAGTTACTTTTTAAAGTATGCCACGATAAAGCGACTTATCTATCACATTGAGGTCATAAATAATTCTAATAATTTAATTAATTGCAGAAACACCAATAGTTTTCCTAAAAACGAGAGACGCATGTCTCTGCCCGCATGTAATGAGCGCGCCTTGAACCGTCGCCAGTCTCTAACTGTGTTATTTATGAACGAAATTGATTGAAATTTCGTATTAAAATACTTCATACTTTTGCGAAAGTCTGATAATTTAATTAATTGCAGAAGCACCAATAGTTTTCCTAAAAACGAGAGACGCATGTCGCTGCCCGCGCGGAATGAGCGCGTCTTGAATCGTCGCCAGGTCTCTAACTGTGTTATTTATGAACGAAATCGATTGAAATTTCGGGTTAAGATACTTCATACTTTTGCGAAAGTCTGATAATTTAATTTATTGCAGAAGCACCATAAGTTTTGCTAAAAACGAGAGACGCATGTCGCTGCCCGCGCGGAATGAGCGCGCCTTGAATCGTCGCCAGGTCTCTAACTGTGTTATTTATGAACGAAATCGATTGAAATTTCGTATTAAGATACTTCATACTTTTGCGAAAGTCTGATAATTTAATTTATTGCAGAAGCACCATAAGTTTTGCTAAAAACGAGAGACGCATGTCGCTGCCCGCGCGGAATGAGCGCGTCTTGAATCGTCGCCAGGTCTCTAACTGTGTTATTTATGAACGAAATTGATTGAAATTTCGGGTTAAGATACTTCATACTTTTGCGAAAGTCTGATAATTTAATTTATTGCAGAAGCACCATAGTTTTACTAAAACGAGAGACGCATGTCGCTGCCCGCGCGGAATGAGCGCGCCTTGAATCGTCGCCAGGTCTCTAACTGTGTTATTTATGAACGAAATCGATTGAAATTTTGGATTAAAATATTTTAGACTTTTGCAAAAGTTTGATAATTTAATTAATTGCAGAACCACCAATAGTTTTCCTAAAACGACAAACGGATGTCGCTGCCCGTGCATAATAGCGCGCCTTGAATCGTCGCCAGGTCTCTAACTGTGTTATTTATGAACGAAATTGATTGAAATTTCGTATTAAGATACTTCATACTTTTGCGAAAGTCTGATAATTTAATTTATTGCAGAAGCACCATAAGTTTTGATAAAAACGAGAGACGCATGTCGCTGCCCGCGCGGAATGAGCGCGTCTTGAATCGTCGCCAGGTCTCTAACTGTGTTATTTATGAACGAAATCGATTGAAATTTCGTTAAGATACTTCATACTTTTGCGAAAGTCTGATAATTTAATTTAATTGCAGAAGCACCATAAGTTTTCTAAAACGAGAGACGATGTCGCTGCCCGCGCGGAATGAGCGCGTCTTGAATCGTCGCCAGGTCTCTAACTGTGTTATTTATGAACGAAATCGATTGAAATTTCGTATTAAGATACTTCATACTTTTGCGAAAGTCTGATAATTTAATTAATTGCAGAAGCACCAATAGTTTTCCTAAAAACGAGAGACGCATGTCGCTGCCCGCGCGGAATGAGCGCGTCTTGAATCGTCGCCAGGTCTCTAACTGTGTTATTTATGAACGAAATCGATTGAAATTTCGTATTAAGATACTTCATACTTTTTCGAAAGTCTGATAATTTAATTAATTGCAGAAGCACCAATAGTTTTCCTAAAAACGAGAGACGCGTGTCGCTGCCCGCGCGGAATGAGCGCGTCTTGAAGCGTTGCCAGGTCTCTAACTGTGTTATTTTTGAACGAAATCGATTGAAATTTTGGTTTAAAATATTTTAGACTTTTGTAAAAGTTTGATCATTTAATTCACTGCAGAAGCACCAATAGTTTTCCTTAAAACGAGAGACGCATGTCGCTGCCCGCATGTAATGAGCGCGCCTTGAACCGTCGCCGGTCTCTAACTGTGTTATTTATGAACGAAATTGATTGAAATTTCGTATTAAAATACTTCATACTTTTGCGAAAGTCTGATAATTTAATTAATTGCAGAAGCACCATAGTTTTCTAAAAACGAGAAACGGATGACGCTGCCGCGCATAATGAGCGCGCCTTGAATCGTCGCCAGGTCTCTAACTGTGTTATTTATGAACGAAATCGATTGAAATTTCGTTAAGATACTTCATACTTTTGCGAAAGTCTGATAATTTAATTAATTGCAGAAGCACCATAGTTTTCTAAAAACGAGAGACGGATGTCACTGCCCGCGCGGAATGAGCGCGTCTTGAATCGTCGCCAGGTCTCTAACTGTGTTATTTATGAACGAAATTGATTGAAATTTCGTATTAAAATACTTCATACTTTTGCGAAAGTCTGATAATTTAATTAATTGCAGAAGCACCATAGTTTTCTAAAAACGAGAAACGGGTGACGCTGTCCGCGCATAATGAGCGCGCCTTGAATCGTCGCCAGGTCTCTAACTGTGTTATTTATTAACGAAATCGATTGAAATTTCGTACTAAGATACATCATACTTTTTCGAAAGTCTGATAATTTAATTAATTGCAGAAGCACCAATAGTTTTCCTAAAAACGAGAGACGCGTGTCGCTGCCCGCGCGGAATGAGCGCGTCTTGAAGCGTTGCCAGGTCTCTAACTGTGTTATTTATGAACGAAATCGATTGAAATTTTGTTTAAAATATTTTAGACTTTTGTAAAAGTTTGATCATTTAATTAATGCAGAAGCACCAATAGTTTTCCTAAAACGAGAGACGCATGTCGCTGCCCGCATGTAATGAACGCGCCTTGAACCGTCGCCGGTCTCTAACTGTGTTATTATGAACGAAATCGATTGAAATTTCGTATTAAAATACTTCATACTTTTGCGAAAGTCTGATAATTTAATTAATTGCAGAAGCACCATAAGTTTTCTAAAACGAGAAACGGTGACGCTGTCCGCGCGGAATGAGCGCGTCTTGAAGCGTTGCCAGGTCTCTAACTGTGTTATTTATGAACGAAATCGATTGAAATTTCGTATTAAGATACTTCATACTTTTTCGAAAGCCTGATAATTTAATTAATTGCAGAAGCACCAATAGTTTTCCTAAAACGAGAGACGTGTCGCTGCCCGCGCGGAATGAGCGCGTCTTGAAGCGTTGCCAGGTCTCTAACTGTGTTATTTTGAACGAAATCGATTGAAATTTTGGTTTAAAATATTTTAGACTTTTGTAAAGTTTGATCATTTAATTCACTGCAGAAGCACCAATAGTTTTCCTAAAACGAGAGACGCATGTCGCTGCCCGCATGTAATGAGCGCGCCTTGAACCGTCGCCGGTCTCTAACTGTGTTATTATGAACGAAATCGATTGAAATTTCGTATTAAAATACTTCATACTTTTGCGAAAGTCTGATAATTTAATTAATTGCAGAAGCACCATAGTTTTGCTAAAAACGAGAAACGGGTGACGCTGTCGCGCATAATGAGCGCGCCTTGAATCGTCGCCAGGTCTCTAACTGTGTTATTTATGAACGAAATCGATTGAAATTTCGTATTAAAATACTTCATACTTTTGCGAAAGTCTGATAATTTAATTAATTGCAGAAGCACCATAGTTTTCTAAAAACGAGAAACGGGTGACGCTGTCCGCGCATAATGAGCGCGCCTTGAATCGTCGCCAGGTCTCTAACTGTGTTATTTATGAACGAAATTGATTGAAATTTCGTATTAAAATACTTCATACTTTTGCGAAAGTCTGATAATTTAATTAATTGCAGAAGCACCATAGTTTTGCTAAAAACGAGAAACGGTGACGCTGTCCGCGCATAATGAGCGCGCCTTGAATCGTCGCCAGGTCTCTAACTGTGTTATTTATGAACGAAATCGATTGAAATTTCGGGTTAAGATACTTCATACTTTTGCGAAAGTCTGATAATTTAATTTATTGCAGAAGCACCATAAGTTTTGCTAAAAACGAGAGACGGATGTCGCTGCCCGCGCGGAATGAGCGCGTCTTGAATCGTCGCCAGGTCTCTAACTGTGTTATTTATGAACGAAATCGATTGAAATTTCGGGTTAAGATACTTCATACTTTTGCGAAAGTCTAATAATTTAATTAATTGCAGAAGCACCAATAGTTTGTCTAAAAACGGGGCATGTATGTGGATGGTCCGCTAGGGATGTAGGTACGATTTTTCCCAAGCTATAACTTTTATATTACTTTATTAAAATGGTTTATACTTCATTATAAGAGGTCCTGTGCTATATACATTACATGGTTGCTATTACAATTACTTTACCTCCATAGCGTTGAAATTATTAATAAAAACCATCAATGTAATTCTGTATAGACGTATCTACCAGTATGCGTTATACGCATACTGGTAGATGACGTCACTCCGTCGCTCAGATGGCCGTCGCTATCTTCACACGTGACAAAATTGACATTTCAAATAAAATAACATAACCTATATCAAATTATTACTAAAAATATTACTAATGGCATATTATGTTTATTAATCACTTGTTTAAAAGAAATGGAAGCGTAACATTAAAAAAAAATGTTTAACTTTTTCAGTAGTTTATGTACCTATAAGCAATATAAATAATGTTTTTTCCAAGTGTACAGTATTATTTACCATTCTTTTTATCAGTGATTATACCTCTTTCTGTATCTTATAAAATGAGTAGGTATGTAACTGTAAAATACATCATTTTCAACTCATTTAATTTTTAGTAAATATCGTTGATCATAAGCAATGCCCACGATTAAGTGAACGCACACATCAATTAGAAACAGAGTCCTCCTCAGGTTTAATACTCACATTAGGTTCCCTAAAAGATCGTTCATGGCACAGAGAAGAAAATTTTATGTGTAGCTTTAAAGTTAAACCTTTATTTGATAATATGGGTATATTTATTGTGATACAAAATATAATATTTCGTAAAAACAGTACAGGATGTATAGATTATGTCCAATATAAAAGGGGCGATGGATCAACTAGCAAACGTTACTGTGGAAGCTTAACTGCTTCTTTAGGAATGGATCGTATCTTTGCACCAGATGCATATGCGACTGAATTAGCACCAACCGTTAATTCTTTTATTAGTAGATTTGGGGAAGTAGAAGTTAATATATATATATCTAAAGAGCCATTGAAGGCTTATGAAGAAATGGAGTTAGAAATTGTTTTTACTATGTTTTCACGTTAGTGTAGAAATTTTTACTGATTGTAATTAATTGTGGGATTTTAGATTGCAACTTAAATGATCAATATCATTGTAGTCAGGAATACAGAGAATACTGTATATACAGAGACTTTATTAATGATGGATATGTAAATTGCCCATTTCCAGATTGTGTAGATGAAAATGGATGTTCCCAACATGTAGATTTTTTAAATTATAGATTGATGTTATGTATTAACCCATTATTTTAGATTTTAGAAGCACATAGTTCTATAGGGGATAAAGTCGTAATTGGTTCAGTAACAAGCTTGTTTATAATTTTTGTTTTTTTTGTCTGCAGTATATGGCTATGTCGTAAGTATAAAAAATTGTGTTGGGATGAAAATTTCGCTACTGCAAGTAATACAAATCAAACGGTATGTGAAGTTTAAACTAATTTATGAAATACAAAGGATGTTAATCTTTTAGACAACTGTAGAAGAAAATTTAGAGAATTTTCATAATATTTCAATGCCTAGCACTACTAGAGATACAGCATCACATAGTATTAATGCCGATGAAGATAAAGATTTACCTCCCTCTTATGACACTTTGTTTCCTAACAGATAGCTTCGGAATATGATTTCCAAAACCTATGTAAGTATTGTCATAATAATTATTATTCAACCCTTTTGCCCTTACAATATGCGCATCAGGTGTACAATTTACATAAAACAAAAATACAAAAGATTATTTTTTGACGTTTATAAAAACCAATAAACAGTATTAATTTTTGATCACGTGGATACGTTGAAGCCAATCACAACATTATTATGCTGAGAATTTTCTCTTGCGTTATTTTCGCGAAAATAATATGGCATATGTCATTTCAGAATTTAAATATTTTTAATTGGCATTTAATGTTAATCAACACTTGTAAAAATGAGTTCCAAAAGGTTTAGCTCCTCATCAGAAACAGAAATAAATGAAGAGATTGAGAAAAATATGTAAAAAAATACGAAAATAAGTAATACTTCAGTTTGGAAACAATTTGAAACGTTCTATTGTGAAAAAGGTTATACGCTTGAAGAAAGTACTTCTGTTGTAAAATTAGCTTGCATTTTGAAAGATTGCACAAAGCAATGAAGCAATGTAATGGAACCGATCATAAGGAAAGTGTTACTAAAACTATGTAGAATAAAACAGCAAAATTGTTACAAGAATTTTATTTTAATGAGTTTAACAGATAATTTGACCCTTTTAAGGACATAGAATTTAAATCTGCTCGGGATGCACGGAATACGAAACGAAAAATTTTACAAAGAAGACCTGAAAAACAGAAGCAAAGTGCAATAACGTTAACTAAGGAACAAATAATTAATATAATAAATTGTTTTGATGAAGAAACGCCATCAGGATTACAAAAAAAATTTTACCATGAATTGGCATGGTGTGGAGGACAAGGATGCCAATGTTTAGTTTATTATTTTAAAGAGGAATCCAATAATGCAGGAGTATTGACGGAAAGATTTGAAAATAATCCCATTTTCTCAAAAACTGCACAAGGTGGAGCACAAAAATGTGCAAGTAGTAAATGGTTAATACCAAACCAAAACTCTAATATCTGCCCTGTTAGATTGCTCAAGAAATTATTGAGTAAGCCCAATCAAAATATTTCGACTGATAGACTATTTTTGACAGTAATAACAGTTGGGACAAACCATATTCTTCTGGCTGGTATAAGAATATTCCACTTGGAATCAACATCATGTCGAAATGGATGAAAGAATCGGCAGAGATGATTGGCTTAGATACTAAATTAAATAAAATTACAAACCATTCTTCAAGATCAACCGTAATTACTCATCTTGTTAAAGCAGGGGTTAATGAACAAGAAATTATAAAAATTACGGGACACACTTCCTCTAGCTCATTGAAACCTTACTTTCAATTGGATCATGAACATCATTCCAATTTAATTAGCAACCTTAGAGAACCAGGTTATTTTATAAATGTTAATACAACAGAAGAAAACAAAATTCTTAATGAGTCTACCAGTCATGCTCAAAATATTTACAATAATTGTGTTTTTAATGTACAAAATTTTAATTCGAATTAACGTTATTCATCCATTCAATTTATTATCGATGTTACTTTAGGTTATAACCATTATTTAGTATAATATTATATAATTCAATAAATACGATAAATACTTCTTTTAGATATCAATCAAAATGCATTTATGTCAATCACAAGGTTCATTAAACGTCAAAAAATAATCTGTCGAATATCACATGAGAGTTCAATAAATTTGAAAATAATTCTCCAACATATTTCTCAAACTTGTTGTTGATAGGCAATAGCCACTGGAACCCTACTGGTTCTCGTGGCTATTGCCAGACAACAAGTTATTGAAATATCTGTTGAATTATTTTCAATTTATTTTCACTCTCTTGTGATACTACGTTTGAAAATATTTTCAAAAGCAAACATTATAAAAATCATTAATTTGTTTATATTGAAATTAAATAAGCTTCTTGTCACTTTATAAGGTAAATGACCAATCATTAACAATTTTAGCAGAAAATTATAGTTTTTATGGTTTGTATTTCAATTTTTAATAATTTTGAAATTTCTGCTTGAAACAAAAATTAGATTAAGTGTCTCTTTACACATTTCTTCAAAGAAAACAGCATTTATTTCAAATCAAAACAAAAATTTTTAACAAAGACAAAAATTAAAGAAACCAATTATTGACATACTGTTTTTGACTAAAACTGTTTATTGACAGTCGATTACACCATTTATTGACAACTTAAAACTTATAAACAACAATTACTAATTATGTATACTATATTTATAGTATTTTACTATTGAACTGTATGCTATATGAAAATGGAAAGGCAAGACGCATAAATAACACTGAAGTCATAGCCAAGTTAGGCAACCCTCAACGAATGTGGATCTCTATCTCTTTCTTTTGCAGGCAACGTCACTGTACACTGTACAAGGCATATTGAGAATAAATGCGTGTTTACTGAACATTACAAAATAAATTCAGTATACATACCTATAAGTACCTATGTAGTCTAATAATTAATACACAGTAAACTACATAATTTGACTCATGTTGGAAGTTGTTTCGATTCATGAAATAAGTTAATTTCCTAAATTTTTGTCGTATACCTGGTTTTCTTCCCCCTTCCTTTTGATTAATGGACTTCATATGAGCATTTATCCTGTATTTAAAATACTTAAAAGTTTGCAATTTGTCACTTAGTTGTATTTTGTGCAAGTCTTAAAAAATTTGCTCTTCTACAATAGGATGATCAGATACAAATAAATGCATTTTTTCACAGAAGTGTTGTATAACCGACTTTTCAATAAGCTTTTTAAAGTACTATGTTTGTTTCCCGTTTTGATCATGTAAGACACGAAACTGTTTTTCTGAAATTGCTACAATTTTACAAACTATGGTGGATGGGTGTAATAAACCACCAGATAAAACAAAATTGGTAAATTTGTTATAAATCTCTGGTCCAGCTGAATAAATGTCCTCACTTTGAGTATGTTTATTAAGCAGTATATCGAGGCAATATAAACAATTGAGGGTTTTAAACAGTTTCCTAACAATAAATCCTGCTATATAATTTGTAACATTTTATTGGTGAGTAGTTGTGAGTAGTTAATGAGTAGTTTAAGGTATCAGCTATTAAAACTACTATAGTTTCATCATCTTTAGTCATATTTTTGCCTTCTTTTACATTTCTTTCTTCAAATCTAAACTGAAAAGCTGGTGTGCACAGACTCCCAAGATCTGTAGAATACAATTGGCATTAACACTTGGTGGCTCTTGATTTCTGAACAACAACTGCCTTAATGTCCATTTCAGCTGCAGATTATCATGATTATTATTAAATCCACCTCACGATTGTATTCAGCTAAAAAACAGTTCTAAGTGGTCTTGTGAGATTTTTTATGTCAATAAATACTGCAATGGACCTTGAGCTTTATTAAAAAGATCTAATCATGCTAAATTTATACCACTTTACCTGAATCCTAAGGCAAATCTTTTTTGTGGGTCGTTCAATATGGGTACACCATCTATCGTAAGTGATTTCAAAAATAGTTTGAAGCTTTACCAAACACTTCTTGAAAATAATGCAAACTCATTGGTTTAATAGGCGCTTTAAAACCTTTTTTAAAAATATTTCTTGAATTAAGAGCATCAAATATCCTATCAATCACTGTAATAAAGTCCGTGGTTGCTTCCGAACCTTGAAAATTTTGATGGCCCTGGTTTCTTCAATAATCTATAGCGTCTGCTACGCCACTACTTAAACACTGAGCATCTAATTTAACGTTCATTATTCTGTGTTTATACAAAATATGAGCAGGAGATTATGAATTAGCAAACTTTAAACCTTTTTTGTCATTTAATTTTGACAGATAACTCCATTTAATACTACCTTTTTCAGACAACACATGCAAATGTATTTCTTACTAACTTAAGTACGTGTCACGCATCTAAGAAACAATGAACTTACTAAATTTTGGTGCGGTAGTATTTAATTGACCGTGATTGATGAAATTGCAAATAACTCGTAAACCGTTCACTTCATCAACTTCAATCAAGAGGACCAAATTTACAGAAAATTGAATAACGGACCCAAAATACCTGAAAACTCACACACAAAAACGTTGGAATAGAAAGTATACGGGAACAATGTGAAAACTAATACTTCCAGTCCATTCATAGACAATCCAATCAAACCAGAAATATCGTCGTCAACAAAGAAATAATTTTCATTGCGATAGTATTTTGAAATTCTAAACTATATATATATATATATATATATATATATATATATATATATATATATATATATATATATATGTGTGTATACATATCTCATGAACCGGACTTACTATATTTTGTTTTCATTTAGTTTTAATCTCCAGAATGCCCCACATACAAGTGAGTGTATGTACCCAATAATAGACATTCAAAAACAACCTAAACAATCCATTCATAACACTTTTACACTTAACACACAATCACATTCAACATATTAATCTACCGATACATTGATTTCATAACCATTTTCTTTGTTTTCTTACAACTATGACACTGATTTTTGATCAAAGTCCAAAAATTCATTTTGACGTCCAATTCAAATTTAAATTGAAATATTTTCTTTCAATGCTGCTTAAAAGTTTTTAACTGTATCCACGATCGTAAGTTACTATCTTATTTTAATTTATATGTATAATTAACGCATAACTTCTTGTAGATTGCTTGACAAAGATAATAAATTTACTGAAAGCTTCCCTTTGAACAAAGGATCTTTTCTTTACTTTAAACTAGCCCCACAACCTTGGCTGCTAACCACTAAATTTTTCTTCTTGTTTTTAACATAATCAACCATGATTGCTTTTATATATATATATATATATATATATATATATATATATATATATATATATATATATATATATATATATACAGTGAATCTTATCTAATCCGCCAAAATGAAAGGAGTACTAGAACTCATTCTAAGCAAAAAGTTTATATGTACCTACATGGGTCCGGAAATGCTTCGTTTCCGAGATAAGTGTCAAAGTTGAAGAAAGAAATCGCGTTTTCTTCAATATCTTCCGAATGTTTCGAGATAATTTCTTGAAATTTCGTATACGGGGGTTTTTGGGATGACAAATTTAAGTTTTGGTCCATTTAGTTGTGGTTTCTAGAGGCGCCAGCGGCTACCATTGCGACCCCTTTAAATCGTTGCAACTTTTTGTGTTAACACTGTGCCATTTTGGACTAGAAAAATCGATTGTCCTCTTTTCTGCTAAAAAAGGTATATTCTAGTGAAGTCGCTAGAGCAACCCTTTCCGAGAAAAACGCATTTAAAACTCATGATGCATACACATTTTCGGAGAGTATTTTTTGACAGGTTTATCAATAGGATTCTTAATTGTTACTAAGTAACTTACTTGTTTACTTATGTATCTGTCATTTTGCGTTCATTGATAATAAAATTTTAATAAAAAGTCCATAATTAAATACGATAGAATGCCTAAACATAATTTATTTTCAAATTCAGAAATGCATGATATGATTTGGAAAATTTTGTTGGGGTAGAGCGCGTAGACGATATTTAGAATTGTATCCCAATAGACGGCAGCCAAGTCGTGAACTTTTTCAACAACTTTTTAATAGATTTGGCGAAACTGGTACTTTTCGTCCCAAACGGGATTTCATAGGACCCAAGCGTACCATTACTGTAGATCAGGAAGAAGAATTTTGTAATCTCCATTCAATTCTAAATAAAAAGATATCTTGTCTTTTTTCGAGAAGCACACCGTTTCAGAGATAAAAATAAAATCGTCTGTAGCTCTTTTTTACTATTAATTAACAAATTGTTAAACATTATTAAATTTTATAACAACTGCTCGAAGTGTAATCGATCCATCGATGCATTTTGACAATGACGGCGCGTGGAATGCACTGCCGCACCAAGTTGATGCTGATTGTTACGGAGTATTTCAAAGCCTCTTCAATTCTCATTATTAGATTTTCTCGTGTATTTACCGGAATACCATACACTCTCTTCTTCAGATACCCCCAGACAAAAAAATCTAAGACTGTCAGGTCAGGGGACCTTGGTGGCCATGCAGCTGGACGTCTTGCAGGTAAGTAACGAATATGGTTTTCATTGTTACCCAGTCGACCAATCCAGCACTCAGGATAGTTCATGTCACACCAGCGACGAACATTTATAGCATATATCATTATAGACGGTGCTCCGTCCATTTGCAGCCACATTTCTTGCCACGCAATAATAGGAATATCTTCCAAATAATTGGCCATTTCATTATCCAAGAAGTGATTGGCATTAAGACGAGGGGGCGGTAAAATATGGGCGAATTAAATTATCCCCAGCACCCTAGCCAAACGTTGACACTAAATTCTTGTTGAAAAGTGCGCGATCCAATTATATGAGGAGTTTCGGACACCCAAACGCGTAGATTGTGGAAATTTACCACTCCTCGTCTTTTAAAGGTCGCTTCATCGGTAAATAAAATTTTTCTTAAGAATTGAACATCTATTTCTAGTGACCTTAGGATCAATTGCAACATTCAACACGTTTTGTTCCATCTTTTGGTTTTAGTTCTTGGATAGGTTGCAAGTGGTAAGATTTTCCGCCATTTCTTCGCAAAACATGATGAACCTTGTCTGTTGAAGCTCATGTTTCGGATTACTAATTCTCTAGAAGCTTTTCGACAACTTAAAGTACAATTGTTATCAAACAATTCTTCTTCCAATCTTTCGTTCCTCTGAGGATTGCGAGGATTTTTTTGTAAGCCACAATTTCAAAAACTATGATGAACATTCATGAAAACCTGCTTATCAGGATGTCTCCTATTTGGGAATCTCCTAACGTACGCTCGACATGCTCCTTGAGCGTTTCCGTTACAGTACCCATAAATGAAATGAATGTCTGGATACTCTGAATTAGTAAATAAACGCGGCATTATAAAGCTAATCGTAATTTAAACACTAAAATAATCTAAAGACAGGTAAGTAAAATCCTCAAAATTTGAAATATCAAAATTTAAAAAAAGTTGGCGTTTTTTCAACGGACAGTAAATTAAGAAGCAATAAAGAATTAAGCAATTAAACAAGGTAACAATTAATGGGACAATTATAAACAATCAAAATTAAACCACTAAACAAGAGAACAATTAAAACAAGTATAAACAATTACAATTAAATAATTAAACAAGGTAACAATTTTTAAATACTAGGTAAATGACAAAATGTCAAATTAACAAATTGAACATTGGAAGAAAAAACGCCAACTGTTTTTTAAATTTTGATATTTGAAATTTTACCTTTTTTTAGATTATTTTGTGTTTAAATTACGATTAGCTTAATGCTGTGTTTATTTACTAATTCAGGGTATGTCGAGAGAATACTAGGAGATTCCCAAATATCAGACATTCCAATAAACAGGTTTTCATGAATGTTCATCATAGTTTTAGAAATTATCTGGACATTATCATTTAGAGAACAACTGAAAAAGAAGAGCTACTTAAGCACTAGGACAATTTTTATTTTTTATCTCTCAAACGGTGTTACTCGAAAAAAAGATAAGATATCTTTTTTATTCAGAATTGAATGGAGAGTACACATGTGACTTTTATTTCGAGCAAAAGCAGTTGCGTACGTTTTTTTTTCTTTAAAAATATTCAAAGTAGTGTCCGTACACACATCACTGTTGAGACTAAAAATTATATTTTTATCACAAAACATTAGTAGTGAGCAATATATATATATATATATATATATATATATATATATATATATTATATATATAATTGTAAATACAAGTACCTTGTGCTTCTTGTCCTTTTAGTTTTGTATGATCATGAAATTTAAAATTTCTATCCATATCAGTATATTTTTGCATGGTTTTGTATACAGTTTCTTCTATAATTATGTTTACAAAATAATATTAACTGTTGCTTTAATTTTTAGTGTATTTTACTTACCAACATGCGAAGAGGATTTAAAACACAAGGACGAAAATATAATATGAACTATTACTAATTTTTCACAAATGAAATGCTTGCAATTGTATTATGGTACTTGCATAATGATACGAAGAAGATAATTTATTTGCTATAAATATATTTGTAATCATTGTTTTCCATTTATCGTAAGTATGTGTGTGTATGTCTGTCATCTTGCCTCGATTTGCTCGAACTGCTGTATACAAAAGACATCCTCTTTTCTTAAATTTGCATCAATTCTATTTTCTTCCATTTTTAACTAATTCATGCAAACTGATCTTATCATTAGATTTAACGTAAATCGTGACATGTCATGAATTTGAAGTATTTCTATCTAAATAGCAACTACAAAGAACATCTTTTGGCAACACAAATTAACTTGTGTTAGTAAATGGAAAACAACCAATTTATATTGGTTAAGTTCAGTTAGTTCCTACTAAGTTTTGTCAATTTTCTAAAAGTACAACTGTTCAGTCAATTTATAAAGACTTTCTTCAATTTCTTAACCTACATAGCTTAATAAGCAGTATTGAAATTACTTCTATACCAAGTTATGTAAAATGCAAATTATGTTAAGCTTCTTGCAATTTTGAGATATATGTTTAAATGATTTTGTTTTTGAAACAATGTATTACAAATTTTTTGAGTACATTTCAAAAATATTACTTATGTAAATAGCAGAAAATGTGATCACACTTATTTACTTTTAATTTGTGACTGTAAGCTGTTTAATCTCCATTAGAGAATTAGGTGAATAATCCATTAGACAGTGCTTTAACTGTTGATTTAATATGAAATCTATAACATTTAATTTGTTTTTTTTAGTAGTATTTCTATTCAAATTTATGGAATTTAATTTTTCAGTTACTGGTTATTTTTTTACTTTAGTTCCCAAATTAAATTTAATAATGTTTTTAAACCAATATGTGTTTGGGGCAAGTTCAGTACCACCTGCTGTATTGAATGATTAACAAAATGTAGTAAACATAAATTATTTTTTTAAGTTGAAGTTTAAAACAAGTTAATTCATAACTTGATTAATTACTGTAATTATGGTATACTTGTGTTTAAACGGTCACATGTCAAATTAATATTTCTCTGTAATATGTTTTAAGAGATTTTATCACAACAATTTTTGGCTTTCCAACTTGACCCTTCTTTGAATAAAAGAGGCATAGTATGTGTGACAATTAGCCACCCACAGATTGGTGAGAAGTATTTAAGTTTTTGTACCTGTTTTAGAGGCTAATTTAAGTGATAATCAAAATTTAGTAAATACACATTGAAATTATATTGTGAGATACTGTTGTTTAATATGACTGAACTGAACTAAACCAATCCAATTCATATATAGCTTAAAGATGTTTTATTGTTTGTGAATACTAGCTTTTCTTGCTGAATTTTTTTGTAACAACCATTGCATCATCTTAAAAATGTTTTTCTAGCATAAGATATTAATTGAAAGAATTTTAGACTATTTTACATTTTTACTAACAGTATTATATAAATTTATATATTTTAATAAAACTATTTTATTTTATAGGGGTGTAAAACCTATTTTATACCTAAATGTATTTTTTTTACCATATTATACAATGATAAATAAAAAAAAACTGTTAATGTTACACCAAAAATGTATTGATGTTTGACTCACTAACCAAAACCATCAATTATAATATGGCAGCGTGTGAGAAAGCTGTTGTTAATAACGCGGACACTAACATGTCCGAATTTAACTGTTTCTATTGCAATAGAACAGTAAAAAACTATTAATTTGTAGTGTTTGTAGTGCCAACCACTATCATCCAAGTTGTGCAGAAACAGCTGGAGGTATTACTGCACAAAATACAATTCTTAGCAAAGTTTGTCAAGCAGATGCTAACGTGGATGAGGTCTCGGTAAGAATTTTACTAAAAGCCATAATTAAAGAAAAAGATGTCATTATGGTATTACTAGACAAAATAACTTTACTTGAAGATAAACTTATTAATGAGATGTGGACATTACTAATATGATGTGTTTTACCTTAGTATTACACATGTTTCTGCCCTTTGGTAAATAATACTTTGGGTGTGAGAGCCGTAAAATAAGAATTTATGACTTGCCTTTGGGTACATGTCACCTATTTTATAATTTGAAATTTCCATAAATTAGAGATTAGAAACTTCAAACAATTGGCAAATTTCTGGAACGACTAAGGAGAGAAACCCGTTCCTTGATCTGTGCATGCACTCAAAAACTTTCGGTATATATATCTAGTTTAGATTATATAAACAAAACTACAGTAACCTAACAGAATTAGATTAGATAAACAAAACTGCTGCAACCTAAATAAAAAAAAGTTACATTGATTGGGAATTGAACCCGCACCAAAGGCGATGTAGGCGACCATTCTTCTACTAGTCCATACATGCTCTGGCAGTTTGACATTGAAAATGCTATGTGAGTACCACTTCCATTAAACCAAAAGTGTTTTTAGGTGCATGCACAGATCAAGGAACAAGTTCCTCTCCTTAGTTGCTTCTAAAATTTCTGCCCTTTATTTTATACGATTTTTTCAATTATTTTATATAGATATTAGAAAAATTATGTGCAAATAATTTACGCATTTGCGACAAGTTCTTAATAATTATTTCAGCTGTACTCAAAAGTGAAATAAAAGAAAACATTTGACAAATTTTTCCAACTTACAAGCATTCTTTTTGGGAGAAGTGTAATTTAAATATCTTGTTTTGTGATTGCAATTTCATACATATATTTCAACACTATGCACAGACGGAAATGTTCTGCCGTTTGTCCTAAGCTGGATTTTGCTTCAAACATTATACAGAAATACATTGCAAAAATGTATCAAGTGTTTAAGATCTCATAACTTATTAACAATTTCTAATTGTAAAATGGGCGAGTTGTACCCGAAGGCAATTTGTTAATATTTTCTTATTTTACGTCTCTTACACCCAGAATATTACTTTCGAAAGGGTAGAAATATGCCATTGATTTATAAAATTGTGTCATTACAATGTCAGTTATTGTTATTAGATTTTATTAATTTTAAACTTTACATTATAATTATTATATTTTTATTTTTTTGTAATTTTAGATTTAGATCTTTTAAATAATTCACAGTGTTAGAATATCATGACGATTTAAGGGGCTTCACTACTTCCCAGGGACAATTACTTTACAAGAGATTGCAACAAAGTAGTAAAATTTCAGTTTACTTTAAGCTCCTCCTTTTATTTCATGTAGTCGGATAAAAACAAGTTTTTTACAAAATGTGATTTATTTTAATGCCTGAAGAAGGATTAGGATCTAAACCTGACTAATGATTCTTGTCACTAAATTTTAATTATTGTGATATGTTATTGGTAATCATTACGACCGTAAAAGGACGCTATATTTCTATTTGCTTCAAAACGTTACATTGATAAGTTTTGTTATGAATGAATAAATTCAAAAGTAAATATGCAATTCAAATTTTTTATTAATTTTATTAAATACATAAATAAAAATTATTACCTTTTACTTGTAGTTTGACATTTATATGAAAATACAATTATTTAGTGACTATCTTACGTAAAATAAAACATATGTATTCCAAATAGGACTCAGCTAAATTCTATATAACCAAAAATTAATGTAAAAGTTCACCTCCTTCATTTTACATTTTCTTGTTTATAAAGTTTAAAATTTCAGTAAGTGTTTAAAAAACAACTTTGTCTGCATCAAAGTACTAATTTAAAACATCAACATGAAAGGATCAAATTTGATACATATTGCAAACAAATTGTTTAATAGATCCACTGAGCTATCGAGATACAAGCGCCATCGGAATGTAACGAGATTACAGTCAAATTACTTACATTAATGGAACGTGAGCCTGCAATGTCACATAATAATTTTGAATTATATAAATAAAAAGGTTACCTCTAGTAGGATTTGAACCTACAACGTGAACTTTGCTAGATGTCATAGGTTCAGATCCTACTAGAGGTAAATTTTTTATTTATGTATTTAATAAAATTAATAAAAAATTTTAATTATAATTGAACTTATGTTGTATTTTGTTTTTTTAATACCCATTTGGGATCTCTTATTCGCATATTTCTACAGATTCTTGGATCTATTATTTCGGGTAGAATGCAATCCATATAAAACCTTTTTAATTTTGGTAGCATTACCTTATTCCATAACTCTTCATCCATGTAAATTCTTTCAAATGAAAAGTCTGTTTTGCAATATATGATGAAGTCGCAAAATTTTCGTCTGCTTATATTTGATTGACCCTGAACTTGGTAAAAATAGTTGTGATTTCTTTTTAATCTGAAACAAACATAGTATTGTCGCTGCATCAAAATAAATATGATTCTTACTTAGTTCTTCCGTCAGCAATTTCGTAACACAGTTTATTCGTCAGTGATCTATTTTCTTCCAAATATGGTCCAACAATTGTTTCCACTTCATACTGTGCAAACACTTAATTTCTACAATACCATCGTCACCAATTAACCCATCGCGACTTGTTACTAAGAGATGTATGACTCCTTTGCTACACGATCATTTGTTCGACCATATAAAATAGATGACGTATTTACTTCTCTTCCATATAATAAATTTCGAATAAAATTATGACACGACGTTGAATCGCGTCTCTTGATAACTGCCCCAAAATTAGATGCAGTTAGGTACTACTCTTTCCCGATGGACCTTCATTTTCATGTTGGCCACGAGTTAATTGCTGTATGTTATCAACCCTTTCTATTGTGCTTGCCCTTTCTCTTAAAGTTTTTAAAAAATCGTTCCTTTTTTCAAGTAGCAGGTTTTCATCTATATAGGGTTGAGATGCATCTGGGCCGTAATTGCTGTCTGCTTTCGATTGTTGTGCACGAAATTTTCGGCGAATAACCCCTCTTCTTGGCTCCAAGGCATATTGTTTCTCTTATTTGCCCATTTTTTTTTATTTTTCAAGTGGCGAATATGCCATGTAGGACCTGCCATATATGACAATGCGGCAGAATGAACTCTTGCTGTATATGATAAGCGCCTAGTATAAATAATGGGTTTATCTCCCACAGATTTGGAAACCAGTGCCATAAATCTAAAACAACATTTTTATTTTATTCAGGCTACTTAGTATACATGTATTTACGTACCTTTCAGCCTCGTTTGTAGTTTTATTGAGTACCAACATCTCACTTTGTTGTACCATTGGTTCCAAGAATTTTTGAATTTCACGCAATATACCGCATGATTGAGCTGTACTTAATATGTTTCCATTTTCCACCTTTTTCTTACAAAAAGACGTACTGCAATAAAAATCAATATTAAACTACACATATATTACGGTAGCTATCTGTAGATATATTCTAATCTGCATTTTGTGTGACACCCAAAAACATGGAACGGTGCATTTAGTAAGTTTTCACGAAAATGTAAAGAACCCTGCTCAGTCCGAACACCCTTAACCAATCGCTCAATACTTGTGAAACCATCAAATTTTTGAGAAGCTGGTGTTTTTGATAGCCGGTGCAACTTTTCGCTCAAGCAACGTGTCGTATGATTTGCACATTCTATTTTACTGACATAACGACGATATGAGACCTTCTCTTTTATTTTTTCGAAGATATTTGAGTCACCATCGCCTGGAATAAAATGTTTATATTATTATACATGTATTATACATGTATAGTAGGTATATCCGTACATTCTTAAGTATTTATAAATTAATCCGTATTGCTCATATATATATATATATATATATATATATATATATATATATATATATATATATATATATATATTATGGTTTATTTGAATATTGAATAATGTGTTAATTGGTTTAAGTGTGCGTGTTGTTTAGTGGGGTGTAGCGTGCTTAGGTGGTTAATCCGATTCGTTGCCCGATATCATGCTAGGTCGCCATCGAATAGATGGGGGATGCGTAGGGCATATGGTATGTTATCTAGATTCTTCTATCTCCTCGGAAGGTGCAAGGAGTTGTGTGAGGATGATTGAATTTTAATTTAGGTTTCTCGTGCGAATTGAGGAAAACGGTAGTTGTAGGGAGTGGTAAGTTTCTTTGGCGCCCAGTAGGTTTGCGCGGTTTCTAATCCTATTGAGCGTTCTTTTTACATCGGGAGCCAATTGAGGGTTCAGTGAAGAGATTCCTAGGTAGGTGACTTCATCTTGAAGTGTGTCTTTCATGGTTTAGGGCGAGGAAACATTTCTGGAGGCAAGCTTTGGGAACTTATCTTCGGTGTAGTTAGGATTTCGGAAGAGGATTGTTTGGGTTTTGGAAGGATTGACTGAGACTCCACCGGTTCGCCCAGTTGGAAAAGTTCCGTATGGTTTTCGACATGAGGCGGGAGGCCGTTTTGCTGTTCCGATTAACCGTCCAGAAGGCGGTGTAATCCACCAACTGCGCAACGACTACTCCTGGTTGTGTAACTTTGGAAATGTCTAATGCAAAGGTGTACAGAAGCTAAGGCAAAATCTTGAGGTACGCCTGCTGTCGGTTGAAAAGGATGGGAGGTTTTCCTACTTTTACCTGAATTGATCGATTTGTCAGGTACGAGAGTAGGAGTTTGGAGAAGGGGTCGGAAGATTGAGGTTTCGGATCTTGTGCGGGAGACCGGCGTGCCAGACCCTGTCGAATGCTTGCTTAAGGTCCAGAAACACAGCCAGATTGCATTGCTTGTGTTTGAATGCTCTGGTGGTCTCTGTAAGCAGCTTCAACAAGGGGCCGTGACACGTTCGGTTGCGACGGAAGCCGAATTGCTATTAAGAAGGTCGTTGAATTCTGGGTGGTCCCTAAGTCGCCTGGCTAGAGTCTGATCAAAGCATTTTCCGAGGCAACTTAGGAGGGAGATTGGTCTATAGGAGGAGGGTGAGGTTAGGTCGGCGTGGGGTTTCAGTATCATGACGGTGGAGGCTGATTTCCAGTCCGTCGGGAAATGGGATAGGATTAGGCGTTGGTTGTATATGTTGGAGAGTAATAGGAGGACTGGGTCGGGTAAGTAACGGAGGACCTTGCGATTTAGGCCGTCATGACCTGGGGTAGAATTTTTTCGTTTTTTGAAATAAGTGTGAACCTGGTCAGGCGTGATGGGGCATAAAAGGATTCTCGTTATTGAGTGGTATTTCAGGAAGGTTAGGGTTGCGTAATTCTTTAAGGCAACCTTGAAGGAGTCCTTAAACCGGTTATCGAATTGGGGTCATCTGGGGATCGGAAAATGGATTGGAGGTGGTGATCAAAGAAATCGGCCTTCCTTGGTCGGTGATTAGGTTGCCCTGAAGGTCGGTTCGGTGGGATTTAGGGCTAACTTTTGTTCTGGTCAGTCTATCGAACTGTTGCCAGAAGATTTTACCATTTCTACAATCTAACTGGGAGGTGGCTTTGGTCCAGGAGTCTTCGGCGTGTTTGTTTGCTTCTCTCCTGATTAAGGCGTTAAGGCGATTGTATTCGGTCTTGAGAGCTGGATCGCAAGAATTGACGATAGGTTCCCCTTTTCTCTTTGATCTAGTTCACAATGTGCTGTGGGAGCGGTTTGCGGGAAATCTCGATGTTTTTTAATGGTACAGAGATATCGACCGCTCCCGTAATTACCGAAGTTAGGTCTCTAATGGCTATGTCGAGATCTTGAGTCGTTTGAAGATTGGGTGTAGGAAGGTTGTTGGAGATGTGTTCGGAGAACACATTCCAGTCTGCTTTTGAAAAATCTTTAAGGACTGTATTGAAGAGGTGTACGGGGAGCTGCACAAAATGAAGTTTTGACCAGTAGTGGTAAGTGATCTGATGTGATCGTGGTCCCTAGAAAGCACTCAGGATCTAAATAGTGAGCTATGGGTTCGGAAACTATGATATGTTCTACTATTGAGGCACCTAAATGTTTGAAGTATATTGACTGTGTGTTGACGATTCTCAAGAACGGTAACTATAACAGAGCGGATGAATGCCTGTTACCATTGCCATTACTTGCGGTGTCACCGAATTGGATGTGGCGGGCATTGAAATCACCTAGGATAACTGCGTTAGGGAGGCTAGAGGCGTAGATTAAAAGGTCATCGGATAGGGTGTTGTAGCCGGGTGGGTTGTAGTATGAAATAAATACTATAGGAGTGGAAAGTGCACCGTCGCAGCAACGAATTCGAGATGCTGTAGGTACGCAGGAAGTTGAAATGGAATGGATGGGAAACAGTTTTTAATTAAGAGGGCGGTTGCGTGTTGGCTATTGTGATACGTGTTGAAATTATGTGTGCATCTGGGTGTGAGTTTTGTTTCTGTGATGGAAAGGATGTGTATATTGAGTGTGTAAAAAATGTTTAAGTAAGGGGCGTTTCCGACGAACGCCCATGGTATTAACGGTCCCTGCTAGGATATCCATTTGGAGGGAGTTAAGGATTGAGTTGGCGGATTACGACGACCTTCATCCGCATACCGGATACGAGATGTTGATACTCCGCTGAAAGAAGTTTCGGGATAGCGAATCTAGGGTGCGGACAACCCTATCTCGCCGGTCGGGGAACATCTGGAAGAGGGAGTGGGTGAGGACTTGTAGGAAGTTTTTGATGGATAGGGATTCGGTGTCGGGAGAAGGTTTAAGGTGGGCTGTCTTCCGAGTCGGACTCTTCGGAAGACATAATAGGTTCGAGGGATGCCATCTTCGACGGAGAACTGGGAGGTTCCCGCCGCTTCCGGCACTTGAAGGAATAGGAACGGTGAGCTTCCTCGCAGTTGTTACACCTTGGGTTAGCCGAGGATTTTCAGGAGGAGGGCGTGTGATTTTCGCCACACTTGGGACAACGGATAGGACACCCCTCAGCGGTATGCCCCACCTGCGTGCAGGTGGAACAATACTTGGGGAGAGGTTGAGGGATAAGGGAGGGTTCGCAACTGTAGTGTAGTCCGAACATGACAACACCGCTTGCGAGAAGCTACTCGACGGTAGTTTTAGAAGAGGTTATGATCCGGACAAGGGATGTGGGAGTGTTCGTCGCCTTAGCGGTAACGCGAACGGCCTTCCTCACGTGTGGAAGATCGATCGCATCCCGGATGTCTTCGGCTAGGATGTGCTTATCTACGTGACGAATCACGCAGGAAAAGGAAGGGGGTCTAGGAGTGTAGTTGTAGAGACGTGGGCCGAAGAGTTGGTTTAGGGTGACGGTGGGATCGCTGAAGTGGTGTCGCAGCATACGCTATGTACCATCGGGCAAGGGGAGGAGGTCTCTACAAGATAGGTGTGGTTATGGTTGAACGTTAAGTTCAACCAGGGAAGGTTAAGGGATTTAATAAAGTTGAAATAGGATTTCTGTGTGGTTATGGATTTCGGGATATTGCGGATGCAATACCTCGAGGATTGAGAGCGGGTGGGTTTAGGATTGGGGAAAGCGGGTGTAAGAATCACGACAGTTACAGGTGGCCGGGAAGGTGTAGGTAAGAGGACGGGTGTGTGTGTGCGAGTTTGTGTGTGGGTTTGTGTAGCTTTGTGGAGGTGGTGGAACATGTAGAGATGTACGAGTGTGTGGATGAGGTGGAAATGGATGAGGCGTTTGAATGGAAGCGTGTACGTGAGGATGGTTGTGGAGAGGCGAAGGTGTGTGCGTATGTGTGTGTTGTGTGTGTGGTGTAGGTGGACGGGCGGGGTTGGAGATACAAACGTTACGATAGCACGGTGGCGACCGTAACCATCGCAGTTGTTGTTATTAAGGGTTTGAAAAGAGTAAAAGAAAAGGAATTGTTTTAAAGAAAGGCAGGTCCCCGCCGAGGTGCAATCTCACACCCCGAGGATAAAAGACTTGGAAATCAGAGACCCAAATAGAAAAAGTGTGGAACAAGTGTTAAAATGAAACAATTAAAATTAAAAAAATATTTTTTATTAACCGTACCTATTTTTTACCCGACGTCGATCCTGTAGTTGGCGGTGGAGGTGTCCTGGATGCTTATTTTATTTTCGTTCTTCGCTCCTGCTGTATTCCGGCGGCTCCTGCTTGCTGCTAGGCTGTGGCTCCTCTACTGATGACCGCTTCTTCGTATTATCTGTATGCAAGCACAAGAGCTCTTACGCGAGAATGGGCTTACGTATGATCCCGAGGTTCGGACTGCCCTCTACAAAAATCCAAGAAGGCTGACCTTATATATCTACTCTCTTTCTAAATTACTCAATGCATAACAATCAATCGGTAATGAAAGTGTTTTAATCCTTTGTAATTATGAACTTAAACTTACAGTACAGCAATTGTCATTTAATGAGGAATTTCCGTACATTTTCTTGAATTTACCGAGCTAGTAGCGTAGTGGTGACACGCCATGCTTAGCATTCGAGAGGTAATGGGTTCGATTCCGTTACCGTCTACCTTGTGTGAGATTTTTCAGGGGTTTTCCTCATACACATGCAGCGGCATGGTCACTGCATATATGCACACCATGTGCGGCTACTTAGGCAAATGCTGGGTTAGTATTTTCCCCTCAGAACCCTAACTCCGTTCCTTCCGATCCTATTTTGACCACACCCATCCTTAATCCCACCATGCATATATACGTAATGTATGTATGTGTGCTGGGAATCCATGATTGTGGCTGAAGGAGCTCGGAAAGCTAGAGCAGTCCGCCCTCCCACTGAATGAAATACGTGGCCTTTTCCTTTTTTTCTTCTGAATACCTACCTTAATTCGTATTGGTTACTGCCGGAATATTTAGGCGTGTATCTGTGGTAGGCGTATTTGTTAATACAATTACATTCCCATCCTAATCATCAATATATTTCTTTTATTGTTTATGGTCATTTTATATTATTCATTATAATACCCGTATCCTGCCGTTCAGAATAATTATCATTTTAAAATTGACAATAACCTTTTTTAAAATGTAAAACCGACAGGACAAAGTGAATTACGTATTGTTTCAGTATTATTAATTTCATTGCTGTTGATGCAAAGAAAAACATGCTGTGAATGTAGAAAGTTTCATGCTTTTCACAACGTTTATCCAACTATTCTAAAGCTACTGTTATCAAAATAATTTTATAATTATTTTTATAGGGAACCATCAAATATTTTATAGTAAAAATAATTTTTTGTTTTCATGTTTTAAGGTAGATTGATTTAATTGTACAGTGGCCAACTAAGAATGCGAGGTACTGTATCTGGGAAACTATACATCGAAGAGGATTTCGGAAAAAAAGTTATTACTAAAACGGTCAATACAAAAACCTGGAAAATATTTTCAAATGGCCGCTAGAGGGCGTAACTGCAATCTTGAATCTAAAAAGTTATGTTTCTGTGAATTCTGCTATATTAACCTAATAAAAAATAACTGATCTTTGAAGTCGAGGATAATCTGAACTTTTTGTTTGGCACTTTTGACGTATCTATAAAATATAGTGGTGGGGGTATTCAAAGGTTTCCTTAATCACCCCTTATCTTCGAACAGCTAATCCGATTTTAACAAACTTGGGCGCGTTGAAAGAGCTTTTCTTGGGCTACAAATGTTATAATATTTGAAGTCTTGTTAGTTTCACATGTCGCTAGAGGGCTATGTTCGACATTCCGACAGAAACGGTTAATTTTCGCAAAAAATTAAATGCATTGGTATGACTTTTTTCATGAACAAGTAGCTAAATGATGCCTAAACAAGCTCGCGAAAACCGCATCTCGATATCTTGTTCCTAACCTAAAATATCGGCCAAAGAAAACTTACGAAAATACCTTAAATTTTTATTTTTTTAACTATATTTTTCTGGAATTGTTTCTATTATGTAAGTTGTGGCCCAAAAGGACCGATTTAAAGGAGGAAGGTTTTTAAAGCACCGTAAATGCTCGAAATGCTGACCATCACTCTGTGCATTGCTGAGGCCTCTTATGGGTAGACAAAACTGCAGCTTCAATTTCGGCTCTAACCCTGTTTGAAATTACTACGGGCAAGTAAGCAATGCTAAAAGTTATACGAAAGGCCTATTTTTGTTTGTTTAAATGCATATTCACTATGGATATATATGAAAAATACAATTAATAGAAGCAGGCAATGGAAACAGATACCTAAACAAACATACATAATCCTCAAATTGTCAATAGTTGTCAATACTTTCGCGTTACTTTGAGCAATTTTGTGCTTTCAAAATGCGTTTTACGAATAATGAAGCTGTTGATATGCTTGCGGTTTATTTTGAATGTCTTCAGAATGCCGCAGTAGCTAAAGAGTTTACGCGGCTCGATTCCAAATCGGCGTCCTTGCGATGTAAGAGTTTTCCCCGATTAGTGGCGAGCTTACGAGCCAATGGTAGTTTTCGGCCTACGTTTCAACGGCAAAGAATTGGAAGAACACAAGAAAATATTAACCGTGTACTGGGCTATATTGAAGGAAATCCTCATGTTAGCACAAGAGCATTATCCACTGAGTTGGGCATATCACGGACAACGGTTCAAAATATTTTGAAGGACCATAGGTAAGTTCTAATGGCCATCAAAATTATAGGTATTCGTTTAAACTTTTTTAATTACTTTAAGAATGCACCCATATCATGTCGTTTTACATCAGGCCTTGAAAGAGGAAGATTTTGATCGAAGTTAGACTATTGCCATTGGATGTTAGCATGATACGCGAAAATAGAATTTTTATTTCAAATTCTTTGGACCGATGAAGCCACCTTCAGTAGTGACGGAGAGTCAATCTGCACAATATGCATTATTGGTCTGCAGAAAATCCCCATTGGTTGCGTGAAGTTCAGCGCCAAGGACGTTGGAGTTTAAATGTATGGTGTGTCATACTGGGAGGAGAATTATTGGGCCATATTTTTCGAGTAACCCCTAAATGGCAATGTCTTGACTTTTTGGCCAATCAATTACCGTTGTTGTTGGAAGATCTGCCTCTGGAAACAAGGCAAAAATTGTTTTGCAGTTGGATGGTTGCCCAGCACATTTTGCTATTAATGTGCGAGAGCATATTAATGCAGTATTTCAACAGCGGTGGATTGGAAGAGAAGTCTGTTTCCATGGCCTCCGCGATCGCCAGACTTAACTTGCCTCGATTTTTATTTATGAGGGCGCTTAAGGACATCGTGTTTCGGACTCAACCTACTACTAGAGAAACATGAAAACCGGATTCGTAACGCAATACGTAACATACCGAGAGCCGAAATTAAACTGCAGTTTTGTCTAGTCATGAGAGGATTCAGCAATGCATAGAGCGTGATGGTCAGCATTTCGAGCATTTACGGGGCATTAAAACCTTCTCCTTTAAATCGGTCCTTTTAGGGCCACAACTTACATAATAGAAACAATTCCAGAAAAATATAGTTAAAAAAAATAAATTTAGGGATTTTCGTATAAAATTTTCTTTGGCCGATATTTTAGGTTAGGAACAAGATATCGAGATGCGGTTTTCGCGAGCTTGTTTAGCATCATTTAGCTACTTGTTCATGAAAAAAGTCATAGCAATGCATTTAATTTTTTTGCGAAAATGAACCGTTTCTGTCGGAATGTCGAACATAGCCCTCTAGCGACGACATGTGAAACTAACAAAACTTCAAATATTATAACATTTGTAGCACAATAATAGCTCATTTCAACGCGCCCACGTTTGTTAAAATCGGCTTAGCCGTTTCCCCCACCACTTTATTTTTAGACATACGTCAAAAAGTGCCAAACAAAAAAAGTTCAGATTATCCTGGACTTTAAAGAACAGTTATTTTTTTATTAGGTTTAATATAGCAGAATTCACAGAAACATCACTTTTTTAGATTCTAGATTGCAGTTACGCCCCCTAGCGGCCATTTCAGAAACATGAAAATATTTTCCAGGTTTTTGAATTGGCCGTTTTAGTAAACTTTTTTTTGCGCAAGCCTCTACGATGGATAGTTTCCCAGATGCAGTACCTCGCGTTCTTAGTTGGCCACCCTGTACAGTAAACATCATGCATCCATAATTAACATAATGATGATGATCAAAATGGTTTATTGACCGAAACTATATGTACCGAAAATTTTTTGTTCAATTAATTAGACTTGTGGGAGGCCCAGAAAATGCTTATTTATTCAATTTTGTGAAAGCTTTAATTTGAAAATGTGTTTTCTTTCAAAGTACGTTGGTTCTATCAAAATGATTTTTTTTGTTTGATTTCATATGCAAAAAAAAGCAACTATCACATGCGAACTACAATTTGCTAAATTTATCCACAGTTTACTATTTTCGAATTAAGGTGTCTTGGTTAATGTTTTAGCAGTTTCGATACATTGCGTAAAAAGATAGTGAGGAGAGGTGGTATTTAAAGGAGTTTTGATTCAATTTAAGCTAGGAGTCTCACTATTGTGCCAGCTTTTCTGGCGTAGCAAGACGTGATTACCTTATCCAAGCAATCAAATAATGCGGTAAAACCACTACATGGTAAAGTACCTAATGAAGGTAGTGAAAAAAACTGGCCCAAAGGAGCATGCAACTGCCAAGATGGAAAAAAAATTCGCTTTGAGAATAATTTAATTACATAAAATAAATGTATACATTTCACTTACTTAATTTGACGGAAAATTTTCAAAACCATCATTATCGTAACCGTTAGCAAACGTAACTTTTACTGATGATCGTTTCTCAAACATACTTTTGCGTTTGTACATAACGTTGGCCATAGATTTTTTAGCAGCATTTTGTGAATCTAAAAAAAAACTTTGCAAAACTACTCAGAATTCTATGAAGTTATAATTAACTTTCATTTTTTGCGTATCTTGTGGTACGCTTATCGAACGCTTCATAAAGGTTATTCGTTGATTGTCTTGGTTGTTTTGTTTGTTCTGCGAGATACTTTACCGTTTTTCGTCTACCAACGGTCGTTTCTTGTTTTTGATCTTCATTCTCATCATCCGCACCTTTTAATTTGGTAAATTTTTTAATTTGCTTAACTGGATCTTTTTCTAATAATTTTTCAACGTCGAGAGCATCTTTATTCTAATAAAGCATTAAATAGAGAAATATGAATGTATTTTTGAATAGTACTTACCCGTTTTAACCACGGTTTTGGATTAATGTGCGTATTTGCTAGAATATGGGAAAATGTGCTGAATCTATGGAACAGCATTGCAATAAATTGAACAACCAATAGGGATGCAAAAAATATTAAAAACACAAAACCAATAGGTTCTAACTCAAGTGGTGTTTTATATAAATAGATCTAAAAAAACGTGATTGAGTGTATTGGACGCATAAAGCCTTACCTAATACTTCTCTCCTATCATCATAGTAAGTAAAATTATACTTAGCTCCTAGAGGCCAGCTTACATGCAATAAATCTTTTTTTAATGTTAATAAAAATATAACGAGCACAAAAAGTGCATTTATCATGAAGAAGGCCATAACAGTCTTATCTCGCAAGTCTTTCAAATCTTTATCTACCTAGAATGTATAAATGGTTATAGACAAAAGCATTACAAATACTTAGCTTGTATACTTGGGCATCGTTACGTTCTATCCTATGTAAATACTTGTTTATTAAATCTTGAAAAAATATTATCTCATTTTGCTCTAAATTGCCGTAAGCTCCACTTCCCAAACTCTTCACATCAACCCATGTATTCTGGTCCGACCTTAAACTGTTCTTATCTGAATCAACACCAATTTCTTGTGGAGTTCCTTTTGACCCTTCTATTACTGTGGGTTTTTCCGATGAAAGAGATGTAGATTTGTTACTAATATGTTTTCCATTAAAATATATTGTTTTTTCTAGCATATTTAGTTTATCCGTTATTTCTTTTAAGTTAGAAGAAATCTGTATTAACTTTTCTTGTTCTTTACTGGTTTTAGAGTGAGTACAGAAAAAACATTTAAACAGTCCAGCAATGCTAAATTCAAAACCACCACCGTTATCGTCTTTGCTATCACCAAACAGATTGAAACTTTTTAGTTTTTGCTTAGGTTTTTCTTCCGTTTTTTCTGCAAGTTTTTCTTCTTCCTGCAAATGTAGTATTGAAAGTTTCCATTTAATCTTTATTTTTATAGCGGATTGAGTCATAAAAAGAGACTTTATTGCTCAAACCAATTTTAAACTTTTTCTGAAATTAAAGAATAATAAAATGTTTTCATCTTCATAACTGACAAATAATGTTCAAAATTAAGTAGTAATTACGTCACTGTGAAAATCGTGTAAATAATTGTCCATTTTACAACAGGAAGGTAATTTCAGAAAAAATGTATTTTTTTAACATACTTCATTTTTAACTAGCGTGAGTTCCCTGGTGCCCCAAGATATGTTATTTAAATTAAACACTGCATAGATGACTAGTAGCATATACATGCTTGGAACTGTAACATAGTATACCAAACCATACAGTAAACAATTTAGTTCCTTAGGGTGAAAGAACCCAGTTAAAATTAATTCACCCGCGAAACAAAAAAAGAATAATGAGGATGGTGCTAAAATACCGTCTTGGCTTATCTGAAGCATAACTCCAATTAATACAGCCATCATAACTAAACCATATACGGCGCTTATGACACCCGCAAACAATAGCTGGAAATTAATAATTATTAACTGTAAATATTACAAGCAATTATTCATACCTGAACGTCATCTTTAAATAATATACATGCTGCCATGAATATTAATATTGGAACTGCATTCCACAAAAATGCGGTCCACTGGTCCATTTGAAATACAGCAACAAATGCGCCAACTAACATTAAAAAAATAGTACCTGGACCCAAAACTGTTCCTATTAATAATACTATCTATAAAAAAATTATGAATAATCAAATATTTTAAAGTGTAATGAAGCAAATACTTGATACAATATGTAAGGTCTTGAAATATTGTCGTTTACTTTAACTGTTCTTTCGTAATGGAAAAGTAAATCCATTATATTTGCTGTGGTTGAGGGCATCCATCTTCTTCTCTGACTGTAAAACTCGTTAAAACCCTCAGGGCAATGTGTGTGCGCGTCTGAAGCAGCTGAATATTCAATGCGGTACCCATTTTGAAGTAACAGCGTGCAAAGCCACCTGTCTTCCCCTAAGTCATACTGTACATAATGACGCGCTTGAGTTGCTTTAGAAGCATATCGTCTCATCACTCCATCTTCCATTAAAGCTTTAGCTCTAAACAGGGAAAAACAACCAGGACTGCATAGAACGCAACCTATGACATGCTCAGTTGCTTTCTGCAACCAATGCCCGATAGCATATTCAAACATCTGGTACCACACCAGGGGTCCGGATCCTAGTGGATGCAATCGACCACACGCTGCACCTAACCCTTTGTTTTTTTTCATAAGGTCAACTAGCAAGTGGACATCTTTTGGTTGGAAGTCGATGTCACCATCCAAAGCAAGCAAATATGTATTTTCTGATAAAATGTCTTTTTGTCGAGAGGTCAAATCGCCACGTTCCATTAGTCTGAAATGAGTAAATCAATGGAAATGGTTCTAATACCAAGAATTATTTAAATTAGTCGTTGATATTAGTACAATTTCTTTTAAATTAATTATTTAAGTATGTAATTTTACAATCCAAATTTATAAAATATTATAATGAATAGACTTTCATACATCTACGGATTTAACAAATACTCACTTATGCCCTAATAAGTAGTACATGTACATTACTTGCGACCATCTTTTTTTTTGACGAACTTTTTTAGAATCTTTTAAGTGTGCAATTAAACGAGTTTCACCAGGTAGAATCCAAACTAAACGACCTCCGTATGGAGTATTATATTTTGTAGGTGGCCGAAGTTTCAAATCGCATTCGTGGACCTTCCTAGCAGCATCCTCGATTGCCGCAACTAATTGCAAAACGTAATCATTGACTTTAGGATTCTCGTCTAAAGCGTCTTTTCTTACAAAAGCATCGTCAAAAAATATATGGTCTGAAAAATTACGTCTAAGTTTTTAATATTCGTGTGCATCTACGTACTTTCCAGTTCGTAATAATCTTTAAATCCTGGTTGCAGTTTTTTTGCCAATTGCCGACAAGCATGATCTTCATCTAATCTAAAAATAGATTTTAGAAACTCACTCATCTCCTCTTCTTTTTCGTGCCACATTGTACCACAAATATAGATCCGGGTTGTGGTAAAATCGTTTGAAGGTTTTATTTTAGAGTAGTTACCGTCATCTTCATCTTCTATCTTCTCGGGACTGTCGTCTCTTCTTCTATTCAGAATCAGTGATTGATCAATAAAAAATGAATCGTACATGGGTTTGATAAATAATCGTTCTGTTTTTGCAAGTCTCTCACACTGAGGAGACCAAATATGAATGGTTATCCATGTTTGGGATAATAACCATAATACCCATATCCAAACATGTTCAGTCGTAATAAATTCTTCCAAGAAATAGAGTGATGGACTTTTAAAGAATAAATATGCGGGTATTGAATTAAAAGCGCAAGGATTACCATTGTGAACACCACATAACGCTACTAATATTGCGATTGCTGTGGGTACAGTAAGATTTAGAGGAAATGCAAAACTAAATGATTGGATTGAAATTTTACACGCAAATTTTGCAAAGACGTAACATAAATATGTACTAAATATGTTTATTAGAAAAACCCATACTGGAGTTAGGTTTTCCGCTGTTACTATTGTATCGAAAGTAGTATTAGAAGTTCCATACTCAACTTGATCTCCAATTATAGGCTTGATCTGCAAAACATATTGTTACAAAATTTGTTTATGAATAATTAAATATTACCTCTGTTATATTTATTGTGTGACTTCTAAATGCATCAGTAAAATCTTCAAACATGAAACCCACAGATCCTTCTTTAATCAAAATTACAATAATAGTTGTTACGAAAAATAAAATGCATTTCCACAACGATACAAAAATGTAAAGAAAATATCGACTGTTTTCGAGTTTTTTCTTCTGTTTGCCTAACCTTTTTAGTACTTTCAACGGAGATCCTTCGCATACAAAGTTTTCCCACCAACCAACGGAAATTAGCAACACCGAAATTGGTATTAACCACATTACCGGATCGTTTTCAATCATTGGCCAGACGAGAAGTGCACTTAATTGCGCTAGAATGCTGATAACGTCTAAAGACAACTTAACTACGCTGTTTCTTTCGTGTGGTGTACGAGAGATTGTGCCTACAAAAGGTATCTAAGGATATAAAAAAATAAATCGTTTAATCTTACCAATAATCGCAGGTACTAGACAAACTGCATTTGTGAGCATCACCCCTTTAATAACGTCTAGTTTCGGTAATATACCAAATACCATCAAAGCATTACCAATAGGTGGAAACGACTCTGTTGCAAATAACGATATCCATTCTGACGCTGGTGGACGTTTCCACGTTTTAAATAAACAAACCCTTATGGATTTAAAAAATGTTATTATTTCAGGTATGAAGTAAGTAAATATTATAATCCATATCCAAGAAAGTCTTTCTGTAGTAGGAAGTGTTACCTCAAACTGTTTGTTGCGGTCTGTAAGTATTTATTTTAGTTCATGTAATTATAACAGGTGTAAGCTTGCTTACCAATCAATTCATTACAGTAAGGTTTCGATACATTACTTTCGATTTGCGATGTCATGAATAGTAAAGTGCCTTTGGAGATTGTGCTAGCTCCTAGCACAACTAGGAAGGTAACTATGTATGTAAGAAATTTAAATATTTTGATGAGTGCCTCTAAATATTTCGACTCTTTCATAGATCCAGTTAAAATCTGTACTGGTGGATCATTAAAAGCATCCCATGCTTTTCTCTCTGGTTCCGTTTTGCTACAGAAATAATCACTGTTATCTGCTAAATTCTAAAAAAGTACAAGGGCGTATTTTTATGTTATCTACCTAGGCATGAAAAAAAAGTACATAAGAGAACAAAAAAAAAAAGATTTTTCTACATAACTCCCTTCAACACTAATACACTTATTCCATATTTTTTTCAATTGCCCATACCCTCAGAAAAAAATTCCTTCGACAACCTTGCAAAATATTCAACAGCTTCTTTGAGATCTCCGCTTTCCCATGAGCGGCTTTTATAAGTTTTTGAATAACAAGAAGTTTGACGGAGCTAGGTCGGAGCTATAAGGTGGATGCCTTAACTCTATAAACCCACAGTAATTGATTATCTGCTGAACTTTGATTGCCTTATGAACCCGACAATTGTCGTTCAGCAACAAGTTTTTTTGTGGATAAGAATGCGGGCGTTTTTCCTCCAGAGCAGTTTTTAAAATTTTAATTGTGTTTCCGTAGGCCTCTCCATTTATGGTAGACCCCCTCGGCATATATTCAATAAGCAAGACTCCTTCAGCATCCCAGAAAACAGTTGCCATCAGTTTTTTTTTCAGAAAATTGTCTTGGCCTTTTTGGTGGTGGAGAGCCCTTATGAACCCACTGCATGGATTCTTGTTTAGTAGGAGGGTCCCAGTGATGTACCCAAGTCTCATCCCCGGTGATAATTCGAGAAAAAAAATTTTTGTCCCTCTCCAACTCGGCCAAATTTTCTTGAGAAACTTCTTTTCTGTACAGTTTTTGTTCAGGTGTAAGCAATTTGGGTATCCACCGTGCAAACACTTTCTTCATACCGAAATCGTCATGTCAACTTTTGAGGACACTTGTTTCGGATATACTGACCTCATTGGTAATGACAAAGATCTCTACACGCCCACCTTTCAGTACCCAATTTTCGACTTTTCGCACAATGTCTTCAGTTCGAGCTTCAACGGGTCGTCCGGACTTTGGGTCATCATTGATTGTTTCTCGACACCATCGAAAGAGTTTAGACCAATATTTTACTTGAAAATAAGATGGTGCACTTCCCCATACGCAGCACCCGTTCTTTCATTAATTGATTTTAGACGATTGCCTTCTTTTGTCAGGAACTTTATTACTCTGCGATGTTCAATCTTAGTTTCACTCATTTTATCGACAAATAGACTCTCAAATCACTGTAAACGACACCAACTAAACATTACTTCACGTGTACTTCTAACAGTGACAGCAATTTTTTAATAATTTGTTTAACATTGTCACTTTTTTGTTTCATGGCTAAGTAGATAACATGCAAATATTAAATTTTTCCTGTCTCCTTAGTTATTACAACAGCATTTTTTTAGTTAAAGGGTTCTTAAAATGATCAATTCTATTCTTAATCATACTTAATCTATATTTTGTAACATTAATTTAAAAAGGTCGTTGTTTATGAATTAGCATAATATTCTTATGGTTAATTTGCGTTTTCAATTAAGCAACTTCTGCTTTGTTTTTTTATGACTGATCCGATATCTTCAGGTGCGATGATCTGGTGGTATATTATGCATTTCACGTCAATTAATTAATATAATCAATATTAGGTCAATGAATGTTTGGAACTCATAACATTTATGAAATTCGTAAGATACGTCACTGGTGGAAATTGAAAAGTGATATTAAAATTATATGAACATAAAAGGAGTAGATTACTCATATTAATCTAACAGAATTATTTATTTTATGAGTTCTTTCGAAAGTTAAACCTGTTTGGTGTTTTACACTGAATTAAATTTGAACCCTTTATTTATATTCTAAAATTTTATGAAAAACAATAGGGGCCTATCTTTAAATTAAAGTAAAAGGTTTAGCAAAGGTCACTAGTCAATGTGGAGTACTTTATTTAAATACATAAATGTAGAATTAAAGAGATGTGCATTTTTGTGTGAAAACAAATATGGCGGACTTGAAAAAAGTCTCAATGATCTCACTACAAAATGTGTAAAGAGATACTAAAACAAATTCTATTGAGCTGCAGTTAAGTATAGACTAAGTACTTCTATTTGTGACGTACTTAATTTGATTTCGCTTATTTTAATCCACATTCACAATTTGTTTAGTAAATGTTGTGCAGTATACATAATAATTTTTCACTAAGTAAAACTCCTGCGTTATGCCATTGACTCTTGTATATTAATCATATTAGGTATTCTCTAATTAAATTATAATTTTTTATTTTTCGGGTTTAAATTATTATTCATCAATTCAATCATGATTATGCATCTTTATTTCCTTATCTCTATATTCAAATTAACATAATGACTTCGTCGTTCATGGAATTCTCCGTTTAACTTTAATTAAACGACCCAAGTTAATTGAGATTTAATCCAACGCATTATTTATACCGAATAATGGTTGCTTTATATTCCTTTTCAGCAAGCTATCTCAGAAGTAAAGTCTTATATTAACATAAGTGTGCATGTGGTAAATAAATTAGTTTTACACTTTCCTTAATTATTCATCGAACTTATACCTGGAACTACTTTAGGACCTTTTCGTTCCCTTTTCTGTATCATTTCTGTACTTCTGATAGTAACAACATTGTCATTTTGATTATTTCCAAAAATAATTTCTACGATTCTTACTGAAATTACATGATCACCTTCGATGTACACTCAAGATTACTTACTGTAAATGTATATTCCAATTTACACTCTACCAGAATACATGTCTGTCATCTGTCTTTTGAGGGCATCGAATTACATTCATTTCGCCTGTTTTCGAAGCAATCAATTTATGATAACTAATTATATATACCAATCCACTACCTGTTCGCACAAGTGGAAGGTGTGTAGCTATTATATTGAGAATATAATTCATTAATCACATGGGTGGCTTAAACTAATGAAACTGCATACCTTCCTTAGCAACGTGTCTATTGCAGCAATAATAATTCATTGTGGTCCGTCGCTAACATTAATTTATTAGTATTGACAAATATACTTCGGTTAAGAAACGAATGAAATAAACAAATGACTTCATTCATTATATGCTCTAGTCAAATACAACGTGATTTGATTAACAATCGATGATATGGCTCGTGAAACCGTAGCAGGAAATTCAACTCGTGCTACGCAGTGGTTGAATTTTTAGCTTAGTAATAATCAAACCACTTGTATTATTACTGAACATAGTAGTTGAACTACTTAGTATCAGTTGTACGGTTATCTACAATATTAAGCGTTGATTAAATGAACCAATTCTATCTATCAAATTTACTTATGTATTCTATGTCCATATACAGGGTGCGGCATTAGTGCGTCGAAGTAGGATATATCCGTTATTAAAGGAGATATCAAAAACAGTTATTTACAAAAATTATAGAAATGAGAATGATTTTCGTATACAATTGACCATAACTGTTGAGATACCCTGTATAACGTAATGAAACGCTATATTGGAAGTATGGGGGAGATGAGCTTA
This sequence comes from Vesta saturnalis, assembly GCA_036346205.1. Classification (NCBI taxonomy): domain Eukaryota; kingdom Metazoa; phylum Arthropoda; class Insecta; order Coleoptera; family Lampyridae; genus Vesta; species Vesta saturnalis. Next base: position 922,108 of record JARFJB010002002.1, on the reverse strand, counting down.
ATCTAAATTTGAAATAATATATAGGGTATCCCATTTAAAAAAAAATTGTTTGGTTCACCCTGATTATATATAAAACCCTGTAAATACGAAAATAATTTTATAATGAGAAGGTTGAAGTTGCCTATAATTTTTGTAAATAACTTTTTTTGATATCTCCTTTAATAACAACGGATATATCGTACTTCGACGCACTAATGCCGCACCCTGTATGTGTGTAACTTGTATATTAGCTGTTAACCATTGTTTACTTATTTGCTCTGACAAAATATGTCAGTGATTCTTGTAGCACTGATCTTGTAACTGTGTTTGGTGTCTCAATTTCATTAAAATTATGTATAAAGAACTTTAACGTAAATTCTATTTCATTTGTATTTATCTTTCATTTAGGGTAGACACTTTGTGCCACAAGCGTTTATTTTTCTGTAGTATTAATTTGGTATTAGAGTTTTTGGTGAAGAAATAAAAGGTTATGTATTTTATTTACAATTTTTACGTGCAGTTTTGAATAAATAACATAATGTTTGCAATTAAATTGTAGTGTACAAAGAATTATTTGTTAGAAATGACCGCGCTGCCACGAAGCTCGCTAGGAGGCTGTTAAGCGTAATTAAAGTACCACGGCGTTTGGACATCATAATCCTTTGTGTTAGTGTAACAAATTAAAGATTATCTGTATCTTTGGATTAATCTAATTAAAGTAAGAAAGTTTCATGTTGAGTAGTTGAATAACACGCCCTGTATAATTTAATTGTCTGTTTTACATTTTGCAAGTTCAATCGAATTTGTGTTAGGAATGTTTGTAATTTAATTACGTCTATATATTTGTGTCTAAGTTTTAAGAGATAGATTATCATATTTTATTGTTCAAATTTATGTTATTATTTTTAATTTAATTGGCTGCATATTAAAGACAGGCTGAACGAAAATTTGTTAATTAACCTTGAACGCTACCATATTTAGAATATTACCTGTCAAAATTAGTTTAATGACAGTTTTATTTAGTGTTAATTAAAAGTAAAACCGGTGAGTGTATTAGAAATTTTACCATATTTTATAACGCAGAAATGGAATTTCTTAACTTGTGTTTGCAACTGAAATCTTATATATACCGAGTGAGGTCCTTTTTGTATTCTAGTCACACGAATGGTAAGATCTGCTCAGAACCCAATACCGTATACATTTTTACCTTCCAACCTACATATACATATGTAGGTATAGAAGGTTATGCAATCGACTTTTTTTCACTATCACTAAATCGAATTATAAATCATTTTACAACTTTCGGCCGAGAAGATCATATCTGGATGTCTGTGTGCTAACTCCAGAACGAAAATACCTACGTACTTAAAATGTTGTAATTAAGCTTGTTTTCATTTAGCTTAGAGCTGATTAGATTTTGGGAGAAATCCAGCGGGGTGTTGGGGGGGGGGTTATTAGGGGTTGTTTTTGGCTTTTAACAAATATTTCTAAAACAGCTGCATATTTCAAAGATATAAAAATACCTAGATATAGATCTTAAACATACCGATTAATTATATTCTATGCAATTTTTTGATATGACGTGTATTTAAGTGTTAGTTCAAATTTTTTCATTATCTGAATAACGATAAGTTTTTAAGAAAAAGTGTAGACGTATTTTTTAAAGACTATTTCACTCGTTAACATTTTACTTAGGAAATCGCCATAGTAACGAACGTATTTCAGCGGCAAAACACGTTGCTTGATAAAATTTGGCAAAACCTACAAGTTGGTATTGATAAGTGATAAAATTTTGACGTTTATAAAATATTTTAAGTATGCTTTGTAATAAAAAATTGTCAAATTGACAGCGCGTGGCTTTACTCTAGATGTTAAAAAACTTATAGTCAATTCCATAACGTTAGTGAGTGTTTATGTTACATATTCTGTTCTTTGTTCAATAAATAAATATTAAAATATGTGTGTAATTTTAATTTGTCTCGTGAAATAGTCATGTCGAATACCACTCCAGAAAAATTTATGTCTGCAAAATTTTTGATGGTGATAATATTCAAGTGTGTTGCTTTGAGGAAATTTCGCTCATGACATTTACAAAACCACTCGCCTGACGGCTCGTGGTTTTGTTACAAATGTCGTTCGCGAAATTGCTACAACACACTTTCATAACCATCGCAAATTTTGCCGACAAAATTTTTCTCTAGTGGTATTATATATGAAAATTTGATTTTACATAAATTTTCTTTTCAAAGCTTTTAAATGGAAAGCATAATAAATGTAAAAATTAAATAAATACGATAAAAATGCTGAAGCAGTATTATCGATATTTCTTATAGAAGCGGGCGGCTTTTTACGTTAACATGTATTTATGTCTATAAGTGACATGAAGTTTTAAACGTCACTTTGACATATATTACTGTTTTATTTTACAATATTGTCGATTTTCGTACTGAACTTATTATAAAGAGGTTGCATAATTATCCTAAAACTAGGTGTATTACAGAACTTTCTTGCAAAATACTAAAAATATATATGGGGTATTTTATAACTCTGAAATATTCAGCTGTTTTGGAAATAAATAAACACCAAAAACTGACCCTAATAACCCCCTCCCTCTCCGTGACATCCAGACATCATGGCCGATCTTGACGAAACTTGGTCAATAGTTGTAAAATGAGCTAATAAGAAGATTTAGCGATAGTGAAAAAAAGTTGATTGCATAACCTTCTATACCTACATATGTATGTGTAGGTTGAAAGTTAAAATCGATATCTTGCTTATCTTTCAAGATAACTATGGACTGTTTCATATCATTTTAAAGCAAATTTCGCTCCCTTTCAAATAAAGGAAAAGTATGTGTATGTTATACCAGCAATACGAGGATTGTTTTCAATTTCCGGAAAACCAGAAGTAGTGGTTTCATCAGGATGATATCATTTCATTAGCACAAATGAACAATGTTCATTTCAGAATCCCAAGTCTGTAACCAAAATAGTTATAACAATATCAATACTAAATATTTGAAAATTCATATCTCCTATACTAGTAGCTTTAGAAGGAGTAGGTTAGTTGCATTCATAAGAGTGGGTGGTTGCCTAGAAAATATAAAAAAACAAAAAATGCTTGCAGAGAATTTTGAATAAATCAATTTCAGTAATTGCTTAAGTTTGACCCCTTAAATGTAGGCACATTTATACCATAATTCATTACGTAAAGAAATCTCTTTAAAGAACTTTTATTTAAATACGCATATGTATTTCCAATTCTTTTATATCTTGAACGGTATCGGAAATATATATTTCTAAAAAATGTATATATGACTGTAACTGCGGCCATATTCAATTTTGAAGTTTTACAAAATTGCAAAAATTTTGTCGACATAATTGTCTCGTAGGCCTTCATTCATCAAAATCGTCCGTACAGTTTTGGCTGGAAGTGACCACAGACACACACACACACGCACGCACGCACGCACGCACACACGCGCATACGCACACACACACACACACACAGACATTTTGAAAAATTTTCTAAAATTTCAGTGAGTTTTAAAACATCAAAATAACGCAACTTATTTTTTCGATTTTTTCGACCGCAATACTTTCTTGTTAGCAAGAAAGTAAAATTGAAATTAAAATTATTTCATTTTTTAATTTAAGTTAGCATCTACATGTCTATTAACCTCTGTCTGTCATGAATTTTTAAACGTCTGTTTGACATAGAATATTGTTTTTGCGTTTACAGTGTTGCTATTTTTGTAATGATCTTATAAAAGATGCTGCATAGTTATCCTAAAAATGTTGTTAAAATTATTTCATTTCATTTAATTTCCATTTTGTAGGTTTCAAGATCGTGTGGTGTTCAACACCAGATATTTTTACTGTAGTCGACACATTTAACCGATTTTTGAGATCTTGTATGATAAGTGAATAATGTGTGAATTATGTAGGTTATTCAACAATTTATTAACGGCCACGATCTTCTTCACTGTGAGTAGTCGGCAACCCGCTTTTTAAAGCGTTTAGTGGCAATCAGTCCTGTAAGAGTAATAAATCATGTTTCCTGTGAAAAACTGAAAATGTTTTAAAGATCCGCTATATAGTAGATGGCTAGAAATATGCAAATATTGGTTCTATTCTAGTAAGGGTGCGGGAACTAAGTTTAACAAAGATTTTATATAGACATGGACGTACAGTTAGAATGAATTAATGTAAAATAATCACATTTATAAGAAAATTTGTTATAGGACTGATCTGCATTAAGCGCTGTCTAGACTGAATGGAGAAGGTTGTGAGCGTTAGTAAGATAATAAATAGTTCAAATAATTGTAACATGATTGACCTACCATACATTAGCGCAGTAATGGATAAAGTAGGTCAATAGGCGCCCTATAGTCAAACAATGAGTCATAAGCGGATATCCTTTGTATGACTGTAGAATAAAAAATGTAGCTCACTCGGAATAAAAAAATCTTATTTGTAAACACACATTTTAAATTCCACTGTAGGTTTACAAAATACGGTAAAACTTTCATAAACCATTTGTACTAAAAATAGTAAAATCATTAAAAAACGTAATGTTTTATATATAGTAGTATTTAAACATAAAATGCATTAGTTAAATACATTTTTGTACAGCTTGACCATACTGTTTGAACCAATTCAAATAAAAATAACATTACCAAACTAGATCTGAATTATGGACGTTGATTAAAATTTTAAAGCGTTTAATTACCCAATAACGAAAATAAAGTAAAAGATCGGTATGTGCTCAACCCTTTGTAGCTGCAATTGGAAGAGTTAAAAATGTTTTATTATCAATAATACCAAATGGAGATGTACCAAAACAATTATTACTTAATAAAGTCGTTGCCTGTACACCATATTTGTTTTTATATTAGGTTTCGAATATTTCCATAAAACTATGGTTATGTGTTTAAGTAATATGGTCTAGATTGTCTACAGGTTATCCTTAAGCTTTTCCTAGCAGTTTCAAAACTGCTACTTACTATTTTCCACAAACTTTCAGAAAATAATTGAGGCCATCCAATTTAATTTTATGCAAAACAAGGAAGAGGTCTCATTTACAAAATTTCTGTTATTTTAATTGAGTATTCAGCTCCTCCTATTTACGACCAAAATTATTTATTGTATCCTGTGGCGTAGCTTACGAATTTCACATTACATGAACTACAATTAAAAAATGTTCTTGCAATTTTAATATTCAGGGCCTAACCTTCCCTAATATATTCGATGTTGATGTTAAACGTGTTACATATTCAAAATACCCTCAAATAGTATATTAAAGTATTTTACAGCCTGTCAAAGTGTCGAAATGGTCTGTCAATTATTTCGTAAATGGTAAATGATGCACTTCATACATAAGATGTATTTAGATTTATGCCGAGCATTAAAAAATTGAATAATATACATGGTGTCCGTTTGAATTATCAAAGTTGCTTTTGATTTTCAGTACAAGTGCATGACTGAAAATATTTTTATGTCACTTTATAAATAACTGAGATAATTGAGCGTTTCCAAACTTTTGGGGTACACTGTATACATAATTTTATATTTTGTATTTATAAATGTTAGTTACTAAAATACTTATATGTTTTTAAAATATACTTATAGGGTTACACGCGCGAAAAATGTAGGTGTATGATAAAATTGTAGTGCGTTGTAATAATTATACAGGGTGTCCGGAAAAATATGGGAAATCTCTCGGATTCAGATAGAAGACGAAAAAATAACATGACAAGTTCCTATAATTTTTTTTCTCTAGACCCTCCCTACGGAGATGTGAGACCCTACAGGACGCGGCTGGAAATAAGTTTTTCTTGAATAACTTTTAAAGTACTTGACATAATGTAATAAAAATTCAGTGTGATGGCCGTTAGTAAGGGCCTCTTGAAATAGTATCCTTGAAACATATTTAGCTTGTTTAATTTACCAGGGATGGACTAAGTTGTACACCTTAACCCTAAATTTTTAACAGCCTGTATGATAAAGATCTAAAAAATATTTTTGAGTAGTTTGAACCTTTCTCTAAAAAAAGGTATACTTGTCTAATATCGATAAAATTAACTATTTTCGAGAAAAAAATAATAAACGAATTTATGTTTCATTTTCATTTAATTAAAACTTCATAAGTGGGTTCAACATGGGCTCTGTGAAGTCTGATACACTCGAGCACGACGAATTGAGTACTGCTGTACCCGCCACTGTAACCCCACATTGTTCCTTAGCACATCACAATGAAACGTGATTCACTGTAGAAGCTCCTCCCTAGTACCAGCCGGACTGGAATACACGAAGGTTTTGAGGTGTCCCCACAGGTAAAAATCCAAAAGCGTCACCTCGGGATATCTAGGCCCATCTCTACCTATCCAACGGTTTGGATAGACGTTATTTAAGTGTTCCCGCACAGCAACGCTAAAATGAGGTGGTGCCCCATCGTGCGTAAAATACATGTTTCGGAGGGTTTCAAAAGGTAAATGCTCTATTAAATCTTGAAAAGCGTTCTGGAGGAACTCCAAATAAAGTTGTCCATTCAATCACGCCGGCAATACAAATGATCCAATAAAAAAATTGCCAATGACTCCTGTCCAGATATTAATTGATTGAAACTGATGTTGATGATGCGAAACAATAATTGCATGAGGATTTTCATCAGCACATACGTGTGAGTTGTGTAAATTCGTGATACAATTTTTGGTAAAAGCTGCTTCATCTGTAAAAAGAATAGTGCTAATGAACTTTTCATTATTTCGTTGCTGATCCAATAGCCAATTTGCCAACTGCATTTTATGAGAAAATCTTCAGGAATCAATTCATGCAAAAGATATGGGTATAACAGCTTGAAGACTTTCATGAATGATTGTTTTCGGCTTATTAAATTGTGCGGCTAATTTGCGAGTGCTCGTTGAAGGAGTGCCATCTACAGCATTCAAAATATTTTCCTCTAATTCCACCGTACGCACTGTTCTTGTTAGACCAGCATCAGTACTTTTTTTCTTAAACATTCCTAAAGTTATAAAGAATGTCAATATTATTACCTTAGTAACCTGGAATCACTCACCATTCTCTCTTAGACGTTGATCAACTCGTTGAAATGTCTTCTGGTTTGGAATAGTACGATTAGGAAATGCTTCCAAAGCATTTAAAGAGGCAAGACCATACATGAGATACATATCTGCATATTCCATAAAAGTGAATTCCAGATTTCGAATAAGTTTATAATTCAAATCACCACAAAATCCAAAAATCAGTAAATTTAAAGTAAATTAATGTCGATCAGTGTATCAGCGATGTGACAAATGTCAAGTTCTAACATGCAGGTTATTTATTTATTTCGTATCCTAGGAATGTTTTTTTGAGTGAAGATAAATAAAATGAACAAGAAATAAAATTATACCTCGTGGGTCAATAAACTCACTTAGGTTTGCAACATTTTTTAAATAATTAATATGTTTAATTTGGTTTTCCTAATTTATTATTCGTAAAAATTCGAAAAACACTGGCATACTTTTTTTTAATAATTTATTTATTATGAAACATTAATTCGTTTATTATTTTTCTTAAAAATAGTTAATTTTATCGATATTAAACAAGTATACCTTTTTTTAGGTAAAGGTTCAAGATACCCAAAAATATTTTTTTTAGATCTTTATCATAGAGGGTGTTAAAAATTTAGGCGTTAAGGTGTACAACTTAGTCCATCCCTGGTAAACTAAACAAGCTAAATATGTTTCAAGGATACTGTTTTAAGAGGCCCTTACTAGTAGCCATCATACTGATTTTTTATTAAATTATATCAAGTACTTTAAAAGTAAAAGTAAAAGTTAACTTACTTCCTGCGGCGTCCTTTAGGGGCTCACATCTCCCTAGGGAAGGTCTGGAAGAAAAAAGTTTATAGGAACTTGTCATGCTATTTTTTCGTCTTCTATCTGAATCCTAGAGATTTCCCACATTTTTCCGGACACCTTGTATATTTGAACAGTATACAAATTGGAACCTGCTAGTTTTGCAAGTGTTTTCTTGACTGAACCTACCTTATCTAGGACCTTTGTTGTAGTGGAAGAAGGTGTGTAATTAACTTAGTTAAGAACTATTGTTAACCTCCCTGGTACAATAATATAAAGTCTACAATAAAATATTGCGAAGAGAGAATTATGCTACAAAGGGGACTGCATTGAAGCAAGAGTAAATGGAGGGTATTGTAAAACTATGAGTATTGGGTAGCTAGAGTTAGAGGAATTGATGGGTTAATATAATCAGAATATTCAGTAAGAAGGTATATACAGTATTAGAATGAATAAGCTCTAAGTGCGTAGTTTTTTTTAAAACATAGGGAAACGAGATCAGTGTTTACTTTAAATCACTTTCTAAATTAAAACGCTGTTACCGGGAATTGTTATTTTAAAATTGTATAGCAGTTTCGAAAGGACTAAATTTCATGATCGTTGAAAAGAATTTTTAAGAAACATACTATGTATGGGTATAAAATTCTTTGTGTTATCGTGGTTGATAACGAAAGGTTCAGTCGCGTTTAAATATTGCTGTATTTTTTCGAGTTTACCAGTTTATTTATGTATTGAGTTATTTGTTGGAGAGTATAGAAAATTTATTTGAATAACAGGGTCTCTGATTGAAAAACAGGATGTCTGCGCCTCGTTTCTAGATATCAAGTCTGTTTCTTTTCCTGGGAAATGTCCACTATGCAGATTTAGTATAGAAGGTTTGTTTGATGACCATTAAAAGGATGACGTGATCTTGTGGGGAAAGGGGAGTTTTGTTTTTTCGGTTAGTTAGTTGGAGTCAAGCTGTAGAAGAAAAAGGTTGGACGCTGAACATGGGATGTGAAGTTGGGGCGCATTAAATTTAGTACCGGGGTATTTGAAGCTATAGTATAGGTATTGAAGTATAGTTTGGGTTAAATCGCGCTTTCGGTATATATATATATATATATATATATATATATATATATATATATATATCGAAAGTTCAGTAAACTTATTAATGCACCACAAAAGTACATCCGCGTTCACAACTTCACTAACAATTAAAAATTTGCTGTAAATATAATTTTGTGTATACAAAGAACGTTTTGTAAATAAATTAATGTGTACATATACTAAACCAGTTGACACAGTTATTAATCAGCTGTGTTTGGTTTAAATATTTTTACCTTTAAATTCGTATAAATATAATTTGAAAATAGACGGATCGTTGAAATTTGACAAGCGTAACATTGACGTATTGGAAGGCTGTATCAAGGAGATTGACGAGTTATTGGTATCCACCAATCAATTACCAAACTGATCAATTGCACGGGTTTAGTCTTGCATCTGTGGGAAGAAAAGGATAATTTGGAGTGATCATTTTGCGCGAATTAAGGTAAATACTTTCTTACCATTATTTTTTTTTGTTAATGATTTTAATAAAGTTGTGTTATTTGTGTTTGTTTAGGCGGATGAATACGCGTTCTTTTGTGTATAGTTTTGCATAAAAGCCCTTCAGGCATTTAAGATATATTTACAAAAATATATTTACCCGTGTATCGTATCATTATATACTGTACGTTATTTTATTTTATTTTGAGTACTGTATACCAAAATTCATATTAGGAAAATTTGGTAAATTTATATTTTCGACGTTATTATTATCCCTTTTCATGTTAATCAAAATTATGGTACTTAAGATAAATGATTTTGGGAATTTGAACCTTGCAAGAGTCATCCCGATTTAACTAATAGATTTTATGTAAAAAAGATTGCGTTTTACTCCATTCCGGAAGTAAAATTTAATGTGTTCTGACAACTGTGTCAATACTCTGATTGTTTTATGATTATTATTATCACAATATATGCCTAGCATTAATTAATTGGAGGGTATTATTTAGCTACTGAGTGTGACTTTACTCCTTTCACTGCGTTAGTATTTACGTGGTATTCAATTTAAGAGATAAGAGATTTTGATTAGTTTCAAGTTACTGGAGTAATTTATTTTTGTTTTTATGGAAATTTTGATGTTCATAACCTTATAGTGACAACGTTCATTTATATTTTTGATTTTGATGGAAGCTTTTAATCTAATAATTTATGAGAGTTCTTTCTATTAGATTATTTCATTGTCTTTGTTGCTTTTTTATAACTTTATTTTGATATATCAAGTCTCAATTAAGATTTATAATAACATAAGAGTAGATTAAATAGGATTGATGACCGATCGGCTGATCTATTTTAGTTATTTTAGTGTGATTATGTGCAAATATTTTGAAGCTTTGCAGGAAACATCGGACTAAAGGTGTTTACTGATTCACCTGGTTATGCAACGTTAAGGTAAGCAAGTTTTTTGTTTGTTTTGAATTTAGCTATGGAATACGCGTTTATAGGTACCTAGTCCCGATATGGTCGGTTCAAAAATCTGGCGCCCGATTATTCCATTCTATTTGATTTATGACTTACCCCTTTGTGTCATATATATATATATATATATATATATATATATATATATATATATATATATATATATATATATATATCCATTGAGCTACTGGCCTTCCTATTCTACTGCCATTCTCGCCGTAACAATATTTACTTGCTGGTCGCCAAGGTTAGATTGACAAAATTCAATTATACAATTTTAATACGCATTATTTAAAACGGAAACAAAATGTATCAGATTTAAAATCACGCAGAATGTTTATAACAACAAAGAGTCGAGTTAATAATCGAAATCATAAACTGGAACTTGTTAGGTGAGAAACTTTATAAGCTTCCCTGGCACAATAGAATAAAGTCTTAAGTTAAATATGCAAAGTAAGAATTGTAAATGAGGTCGATTATAAGGCGTGTTACAAAACGACGAATTAGACTTAGAGAGAGGAGTTAGTATATAGCCCTAATACGTAGTTAGAGTACGTACGTCAGAAATGAAGCAGTGATAATTTCGTTTTAGTTTTGTTAAATGTAACTTGTAATGAACAAAGCCGTTTAAGTCCCTTCTGACCCTTATCCACTTGTGTTAATACATAGGTGACTAAGTTCTGAATGCTCAATGGCTCGTCGATGTCACGATTGTTAAAAATCTTTGTTGTCACATATTTAGGTTTTTTATATACATATAACTACTCGTTATGCTTTCACGTTTACTATCCAGTCGTTTAATACTGTGAAACCGAGATGATCACTCAAGTTAATTCTCATTAAAGGTTTGTTAACAATTTAAATTAGTATATTCTACCCCTTTAGGGTAAGATGATATTTCCCTGTCAATTTATAGTAGCCCTGTGGATGTTGTTGTTTATGAATTAGCACTACGAATACGCCAGTTGTGAAAAATTTACCGAATATATATATATATATATATATATATATATATATATATATATATATATATATATATATATATATAACTAGCAGTACACGGCGAGCTTTGCTGCGCTCAAATATAAAACACATTCTCCCTCTCCATTTCCCTCTCTCTTTCGCGGGAGGTGGGTCAAACAAATAGGAGGACATAAAAATCAAACGACATCATCATTGGCACAACATGTCAACAGCACAAGTCATGAGATAGATTTCGATAACACCAGAATGAATGATTGCTAATATTGAAAAAAAAAACACGTCGCATCGTAAGAGAAGCAATAGAAATAGTGAAACGACCAATGTATTTGAATACTAGAACGACACGCAAGGACTACCAGAAGTTTGGAAATCGATTCTAAGGAAGAACGTAATATCGAAAAAAACCGTAGAAAATAATAGAAGGGAAAACACCGAAAGAGAAAGTGAAAGTTGCTAGTATAAAAAGGGAAACGAATGCGAAAGAGGTCAATAGTCGTATTCGTATTATACGGAGAAGGCAAAGTTACTAAAGGCTTGATAATGGTAGATGTGATTTTGCCGAAATGTATATATATATATATATATATATATATATATATATATATATATATATATATATATATATATATATATATATATATATATATATATATATATATATATATATTATTCTTGTTTTCAGGTTTCCGAGTGTTGTATGTATCCATAAACCGGTACCGGGTGTTGTCTCGCGTTCTTTTTCCTCCATTTTGATAAATTACCAACGTTTCGGTAGAGTCGCATGTATCACTTTACTTCTAATTCTCGTGATTCAATTGAAGTGCTGCCTTCATTGCTGGTCGCTGGTATTTGTAAATCCTTAACTTTCATTCTTACCTTTCAACCTATACATACATATGTAGGTATAGAAGATTATGCAATTGACTTTTTTTCACTATTGCTTAATCGACTTTTTAGTCATTTACAAGGTTTGACCAAGTTTAGCCAATATCGGCCATGATGTCTGTGTGTGGATGTATGTTAACATACGATAACTTCAGAAAGAAAACACGTACGTGCTTAAAATTCTGCATCAAGCTGGTTTTCATTTTCCTGGAGCCTACTAGATTTTGGAAAAATTTAACCGCGGAGAGGGGTTTATTAGGAGCTGTTTTTTATTTTATCAAATATTTCTGAAACAGCATTATATTTCAAAGATATACAAATACCAGTATATATACCTTAATTATAAGATTAATTATGATTTGAGCAATTTTTCGACGCGTAATTTAGCGGCAAAAATTCCTAAGGTAAAATTTAAGTGTTAGTTCAAATTTATAGAGAATGAGCTATCTTAAGAGGGACATCACAACTCCTAGTGAAGGACTCATACAAAGTAAGTTTCAAGAAATCTGACAATGAGGGCTGGAATTTCTAACATATACCTGTCTTCTGTATCTTGGCAGATTAATGTTACTTGATAAAACGTTATTGCAAACCATATTCTACTTGTTGCAGCTTTTATACGCTCTACATTTGTTCCAGTGAGGCCAATAAGATAACATTTGGCAGGTTGGACAATACAATTCCTGCAATCACGTGTCCGTGGTATTCGTACGTAAAGTATAATCTACTTCTACTATCTTTTCGTATCGTTTGAAACTGTTAGTTATTTACTAAGTGGAGTACGAAGTACTTATTTTGGCTATGTCGCCTGTTTTGGATTACATCTATGAAAGAAGCCGACGTCTGACGCGTCGCGCCATAATTTTAAGATTGTTACTATCGTATATGATATCGTTACCGGACTTTATTAAGTTTATCCATTAATATAAATGCAATCAAAATTGTTATTACGCTTTAAAGCCAGCGTACTTCTATTACCATATCATTGCTTACGAGGTATATAATATGTACGGAATCTAGGAAAAGAATGTAATAAAATCTTTTATTGTGTTTAATCACTTTGGTGAATAAACTATAATTAATATAATTACCGACTATGAGTTGTAGTTACAAATATGTACGTTGGTACATCAATTTGCCAGATGGTGCTTGGTTTTTTGAAAGTTACTTGCACCTGCTGGGAATTTTCATTTAGTAAGAATTTATCAAAAACCTACATAAGAACACTTGAACCTTGTTGTTGATTTGTTATTTTGCTTACACTGCCATGATGGAGTAATATAAATAATGTTTACATGTTAAGCTTTAATTTCAGTGTGCCTTAATGAAATTTTGACGATATATTAAAATATTAACATATTAACAACAGATTTTTGATTTCGTATTAATGAATCCTTTCTTTGGCCTTTTATGCTTTGCTTATGTTTTCTAAAATAAGGTCCTTTGTAGTAATTGAACTAATTTATTTCGACGTTCCGTTTGGAATACTCGTTATGATTATTTTACAGTTTGTTTTTTCAATATTTCTCCGTTTACCTTATTTTGTTGATTATTTTATTTTAATGTAGGATTTTATAAATTTTGTATTTTATGATCACAAAAGTCCTAACAATTAATTTAATTTTTAAGGCGTTATTTTTATTTACGGCGAATTGGGTTATTTAAAAGAAATGTATCCATTGTTTTTATGTATTTAAAACGTCACCATAAACTATATCAATAGTCGATCCAAATACTTTTTAAAACCGTAGAAAATAATAGAAGGGAAAACACCGAAAGAGAAAGTGAAAGTTGCTAGTATAAAAAGGGAAACGAATGCGAAAGAGGTCAGTAGTGCTTTTGTATTGCGTTTCACAAGAAAGTGTTTAAATAGTTTTTTATTCATTTACAAATACTCTATTAAGTGCTTGGTTTAGATAATTTTTTAAGCTTTTGCATTTTTGCATTGCCTATTTTTTTCTCAATACATACGTATAAAATTCTTATACGGTTTTATAAAAAAAAATTAGAGAAAAATGCCATCGAAAGTTTTTCAATTTTATTATATGGTTAGAAAAATTAAACAAAATCAGTTATAATTAGCGAATAAATTGTACAAAGTTGCCACCATTCTGTTCTAGACATGCTTCTAATCGTCGCCTGAGTTCATGGTTAGTTGCTTTTTTGATTTGCTGCGTAGTTAAATAAACACATGCAGCTGTAATTTTATTCTTTAACTCTATAACATTTAAAGGTGGATCGGCATACAGCACTGTTTTTAAATGACCCCACAAGAAAAAGTCTAACGGTGTAAGATCCGGTGATCTCGCAGGCCATTCTACCGAGCCGTTAGTTCATTGAACGTTTGGTTAAGATATTCTTTTACTATCAACGCGTTGTGAGCTGGAGCTCCATCTTGCTGGAAATACAATTGTTGTCGCAGAAGCAGAGGAAACTCATCAAACATTGTTGGTAGCACGTTATCTAAAAATTCAAGATACCTATTGGCGGATAGATTACCATCATAGAAATAAGACCCTAGTAATTGGTTTCCAATTAAACCGCACCAAACATTAGTACCCCATACGGTTTCATAGTTAGTTTCCATTGACCAATGAGTATTTTTGTCAGACCCATAACGATTGTTTTGTTTATTAATAACTCCATTATTTGTAAACTTGGATTAATCTGTCCATAAAATATGATCTAAAAATAATGGATTGTGATCACATTGCTCAACTATCCATGCAATCAAAGTTAATCTCCGATCAGAGTCTTGAGGCCGCAAGTGTTGAACCAAATCGACTGTATACGGCAGCATTTTGAATTTTTTTAATGTCCTGTGAATTGAGCCAACTGATACACCTACTTCTTGCGCTATATGTCTAATAGATGACCGTGGATTTACTCTAAAATAACCCAATATTTGTACTTCAATATCTTCGGTCAAAACATTTCTTTGTTCTTCTAAATTCTGATAATTTACTCCTGGTAATGTTCCACGCATTCTAAGCGATTGTTCAATTTTTCGTATGTAACTTTCGGAAGGATGGTATCTATTGGGATATCTTTGTGCGTATAATTCTACCGCTCGTCGAGAATTACGTTTACATTCACCGAAAATTAGCAACAGGTCAACTTTTTCACTGTTATTCACTTTAAACAATTATTTCGATTGAAATCAAATTAAACTTTTATCTGATTGTCAATTGCAATAAACGAAAAAACAATTGCGATGCGATTTTGTTGACGTACGCTGCCTACGGTTTTGTTTGATTCTTCTAATCGTATAATAAAATTGAAAAACTTTCGATG
Organism: Vesta saturnalis; assembly: GCA_036346205.1. Taxonomy (NCBI): domain Eukaryota; kingdom Metazoa; phylum Arthropoda; class Insecta; order Coleoptera; family Lampyridae; genus Vesta; species Vesta saturnalis. The sequence continues at coordinate 906,600 of JARFJB010002002.1, read as the reverse complement.
GCATTTTTCTCTAATTTTTTTTTATAAAACCCTATAAGAATTTTATACGTATGTATTGAGAAAAAAATAAGCAATGCAAAAATGCAAAAATATATATAAAGTGTGATTTAAAAAAAAAATTATGTGCGCTTCCGGTCAAACCGGAAGCTTAAAAATTATCTAAATCAAGCACTTAATAGAGTATTTGTAAATGAATAAAAACTATTTAAACACTTTCTTGTGAAACGCAATACAAAGAGTTATTGAGTGCGTCCGATTATATTGAACGCACTGTATATATATATATATATATATATATATATATATATATATATATGCTTGTTTTCAGGTTTCCGCGAGTGTTGTATGTATCCATGGTCTTGTACCGGGTGTCGTCTCGCGTTCTTTTTCCTCCATTTTGATAAATTATCATCGTTTCGGTAGAGTCGCATCTATCACTTTACTTCTGATTCTCGTGATTCGAAATGAACTGCTGCCTTCATTGCTGGTCGATGGTATTTGTAAATCCTTCACTTTCATTCTTACCTTTCAACCTATACATACATATGTAGGTATAGAAGGTTATGCAATTGAATTTTTTTTCACTATTGCTTAATCGATTTTTTAGTCATTTTACAAGATTTGGCCAAGTTTAGCCAATATCTGCCATGATGTCTGGTGTGGATGTATGTTAACATACACCATAACTCCAGAAAGAAAACACGTACGTCAAAATTCTGCATCCAAGCTTGTTTTCATTTTTCCTGGAGCCTACTCGATTTTGGAAAAAATTTAACCGCGGAGAGGGGGTTTATTAGGAGCTGTTTTTTATTTTTATCAAATATTTTTGAAACAGAGTTATATTTCAAAGATACACAATTACCAATGTATGGACCTTAATTATATAGATTAATTATGTTTTGAGCAATTTTTACGACGCGTAATTTAGCGGCAAAAAATTCCTAAGGTAGAATTTAAGTGTTAGTTCAAATTTCCCATAGGGAATGAGCTATCTTAAGAGGGACATCACACCTCCTAGTTTAAACATCCATACTTTGTGTTTTGGTAGACATATTGTGATGTCTTCAAGTTTGGGTTTGTAGAGGCGAACAACATTGTGAAGGACTCATACGAAGTAAATTTGAAGACAACTGACAATGAGGGCTGGAATTTCTAACAAATATCTGTCTTCTGTATCTGGGCAGATTAATGCTACTTGGTAAAACGTTATTGCAAACCATATTCTACTTGTTGCAGCTTTTATTGGCTCTACATTTGTTCCAGTGAGGCCAAGTAAGATAACATTTGGCAGGTTGGACAATACAATTCCTGCAATCACGTGTCCGTGGTATGCGTACGTAAAAGTATAATCTACACCTGAGTAATTAATCCATAAAATCAATAACACATTACTGTTTTTCGTATCGTTTGGAACTGTTAGTTATTTACTAAGTGGAGTACGAAGTACTTATTTTGGGCTATCCCGCCTGTTTTGGATTACATCTACGAAAGAAGCCGACGTCTGGTGTATTGCGCCGTGCCGTATAATTTTAAGATTGTTACTATCGTATATGATATCGTTACCGGACTTTATTATGTTCATCCATTAATATAAATGCAATCAAAATTCTGATTACGCGTTAAAGCCAGCGTACTTTCATTACCATATCGTTGCTTACGAGGTATATAATAAGGTGTACGGAATCTAGCGAAAAGAATGTAATAAAATCTTTTGTATTGTGTTTTTAATCACTTTTGGTGAATAAACCATGAGAATTACTTAAATGACATTATAACAACGGAAGAACCACTATTATATACACTTTTAAAATTTCAATTTCGTATAGTACATAACCGTGCGCGTAATTAAAATTTATTATTTAGTCGTTTTAAATTATTCATAGAAATTTTTTTGATGCTATGATTTTTAAAAGTTATGATTCTGGAGTTTAGTTAAAAAATTTTAATATCAAATTCTATTTATTTAATTTATACGTTTACATAAATAATTATTAATTACTATATTATTGTAAAATACTTACATCAAAATGATCTTCACAACAACAAAAATTTGATGTTTCGGGATTACGTCATCGCGCTGCTTCGAACCATTTATTTCCACGTTTAACATCTTATGGAATATTTAAAAACATTCTTTGGGAAGTTGTTCTTGTAGTATCCGTACATAATGGTACGAAGCAAGCACGATAACGTTTAAGGTTTGTCATTTTTTATATATTTATCAATATATTGACGATAATAACAAGATTTAATCGATTAAAAGTCAAAACAGTATATCAGCAGTATGCTAGGATGAGTAAAAATAAACATTGTGACGTCACACACGGTACTGGGTTCAAAAATGTATTTTTAATTTAATATAACTTTTTAATTAGAGCGAAAAAAAAAACTAAAAATAGTATTGTTATAAAACGTATTTCCATTTATTACAAAAAAATGTTTTTTTCAAAAAACCAATTGTAGGAACATCTGGTTACAATTTGACAAATCTTTTGAATTAAGTCTTAGTAAAGCATTACAGATTACAGTGTTTAATTGTCACCGCTGGTAACATATTTGGAGCATAATTCAGCAATTTCTAATTTATTGAGCATTTCTTTTGCACCTTTAATGACTAACGTAATTAATTATTTTGATTGTCCATTTTGAAATTAGACAACTAAGTTTTCATATTTGGAAATTAAATTTTGGGTTACGAAAGGTAGATATATTAATTTGTGATAAGTATTCGGGAATTAATAATTGTCTATATGGGGAAATCTATGGAAAAGGATCGCTTTAGTGAATTTTAGAGAAATTTTATGTGAGCTACTTTTGAAGTAAGATTTTAGGTGAAACCCAAGTGAATAATGTACTTTTATGCTTCAAATCAATATTATTAATCTTATTCATGATCTTTTAGCGCCAGTTTGACGTGGAACAATGAGTGTCCTAGTAAATACATTACACCTTAGTTGTATACGGATTAATTGTGCTACTGTACATTTGGTGAGTAACACTGGAATAAGAATAAATTCCTGTTATGAAGTAGATAGCTTATACTGCAAATATCGAACACTTATAATTGAAGCCGAATTACAAGATTAGAAACCACCCTGCGATTTCACAAACTCTCCTACAGCTTATGCTAGCTCTTTAGGAAAAACAGCTCAACATACCAATTCGGAGTTTAATCGAAGCTATATCTTAATTCCATTGTCCACCTAAACGAAGTTACTGGTTACTGGTGATTAGAAACTAAATTTGAATCGAGCTGAAAATCGTATTCGAAGTTTGACATAAGTATTTAAAACGAAAATATCCAAACCTTAGCTATTTTTGGTGGTGGAGGTAAGGAATAAGAAGGGTAAATCTTATTTTTTTTTTCGTCCGCAATACCTCGATAAATTGAAAATCTATTGCTTATAATCCACAAGGGATCATAACTGCGCAGTGCCAAGCCGAGCGCGTAAATCTCTCAAGAGCCAAACAATTTACGGTAGAAATGCACACAATTTTTCCTACAACTGCTTAAAGAAGTTGAAGAAAATTTTATGTAAATACAAGCATTGCTATTGTCATTCATTTATTACATCTTTGAATTGATTATCCAAAATATATGTTTTACTTTAAACAGTTAATAGGATTATGAAACATCAAAGAAGAGTTTGGTTCCGATGTCTTGGTTCAGTTTAAAACAAACACATTTTGTCATATTCTATCCCCATAAATTGGGCAACATGATGATTTACCATTACATTGTGATTTATGAAATAATAATCAAAAAGCAAGTTTCTACTTACAAACGATCTCCAACCACAGAGGAGTCGTCGCTATCAAAGCTATATCTTCTAAAATCCATTGTTCACTCTTTCTACTACCATAAAATATAATGCACACTTGTATCTATAATTATTTAATTAATTTTTTACATTGCAATTTATTCATTTAGTAGAGTTTTTAACATTTCATATGGAACTAATAGAAACCACAATTAAGTAAGTACTTTTAGCAATTTAGGTACCAGATAACGATAAGATAAATACAATAATCAGGGAATTATGGTGTCGAAATATCTCATTTTAATTAAAAAAAAAAGAAAATAGGCTATATACAGGCAGTTCATCTCCAAAATTAATTTTTCTTACGTTTCTTTATGGTACCCACCCAAGAACCGTTAGATTTCAAAAGACAGATTGAATTTATAGGTTTCAATTTTTTAAACGGAAAGACATTTTAATTCAAGAACAAATGTTTTGACATTTTCAAATATTAAACATTGTTCAATATCTAAAGAATTCAATACATGACTAACTTAACCGCTAATTAAATTCATCAATTTGAACCTAATATCACATATGTAGTTTAAATCTCTGCTAATTTATCTAGCATTAAATTTTGCATCGTGTTCAAGTCGTTATCGCTTATCTTCCGAAATATATTTCTTCGAAGATCTTATTGTTTTCCATAAGCCTTTCTGCTTAATAAATCCCAAATTTTTTTAATTGATCTCTCTTGAAGTGCATGTGTGAGATTGACTTTGCTAGGTGTGGTCAAGTGATTATTTGGTCATTGGCATGATTTGAATTTATGAAGTCTAGCAACTTTACTTTCAGCTTACCCTCTCATATGCCTCCTTATGCCATCTATGTAGAACCCGTCACAGATTCCTTTATTTCTGGATGAGATAAGGAGAAATGGTTTTCGTTAACAATTATGATTTTTGTGCCGTTTTAAAGGTGATTTAGGTGTAACAGGCGACAGTATATTAGTGTTCTTTCTCGTCGAGTTTCAGTGTATTTTGGCCATTTACGTTTTTTATTACTATTTATTTCCACTTTACAGAGCTCACATTTGTTTTATTGGAGTCTATTGGCATTAGCTTCAGCCAATGCATTCGGCGGTTCACATTTTGGTAAATTTAAACAAGGTATTCTTTTTGAACTTATTCGTTTATAACAAGACTTATAATAATGTAATATTAGTCAAGTTGTTTTGGTATGTGTGAATCCTTGCGATATTGCAGGCTCATATTCCATAATATAAGTAATTTGAATGTAATCAATCATTATATTTGGAATTTGACATCAGTTCTCACATACATAAAGACAAAATTTACATTTTCGATTTTGGTTAGTATGAATTTGTATCTCGATAGCTCAGTTGGTTAGAGCGGTAGTCTAGCAAAGTACTTGTCGTAGGTTCAAATCCTACTCGACGTAAACTTTTTATTCATGTATTTAATCAAATTAATAATGAGGTATTGTTTGTTTGTGGACATTGTTCTGCAGACACTTCTGAACATAAGGTTGGACATACTTTTCGAATTTTTAAGGTTTAAGTCAAACATTGTAATTTGTTATCTCTCATAAGTACATTAATTAAACTATATTTGAATAAAAAACATGTTATCATGGAAAGTGAATTATTTGCTTTCACAAAGTAAAATTGGTCCCTAAACTTTTGTAACATACTCTATTAGGGAGTTATTCAGTTATTAAACTTATTTTGGGAAAATTGGATTTGAGCTATTTGAGAATCTTTACTCTATTAGTTTCAATTACCGTAAAGATTTGTAAAAAAAAAAGGCTAAAAATAACATTTCTATAGTGAGGTTATAGAGGTATGTCATACAACAAAATGCTATAAACTAATTATATTATCTTATAACGATAAATAAAGTTTTTATCTTTGGACAAATAAATTACTGTTTGATTAAACCTAAACCGCTATTTTAAAATCTATGCATATATTTCTTATGTAGATAAAATAAAACTTAATATTATAGTTAAATTGTATGTAAATGATCTCTAATTCAATTATAAAAATAGGCAATGTTTGTGTGTAACCAAATTTAATTTTCTAAATTTTAAGTTGGAATTTCTTTGTTTAAAACGAATCCAATTTAGTACTACCTTATTAAGATATAGTATATCAATGTACCTGATCATACGTAAAATGAATATGCATATATTGCTGTTAATTCATTTGAGAAGTTATGACTATTTGGATCGATTGCTTATTATATGATATTTTTATGAAATAATAATTTTTACTTAATCAACAAAAATCACCAGTCTGTAATTGTAATCATAGTACCTTTGGTTTACCTTGAATTTCATCAAAGTTTAAAGTTTCAATGCTTAGTTATTACAAATGTTAGCAACAATAGTGCAATACAATTTTAACAATTTAAAAGAACGTAGGCTTTTGCGTACTGTTTTAAGTAATTTCACTTTCATGAATTTTGTATTTGCTAATAAAGTTGTTGAATTGTCTTCGTGTTTGTCTCAGTTTGTTAATTTGGTTTATCACGTTATGTGTTCATTTGTGTTTTTGTATTTCTTGATTGGTTGTATATCACTAGTGTACTTGTTTGGTATAGTATGTGTATGAGATGGAGCATTATAATCGAATTGTTGTGGGTCTGTTGCGTTTGTGTCGTAGTGTTATTTGTGTTGGTCCGTGATGTGTCCTAGTGTGTATGGGATGATGATGGATAATGGGTGTTGTGGTTGATGTACTTAATGCGAATGGGCATGAATGTAGGGGCGGTCAGTCTGTGATTGTGTGCGTGCTACTTGTGGTGTTTGATTTCCGTGAAGTTTAAGTGTTCGTGTTGTGTTGTGTTGCAATGTTGAGTGCTGTGTGATGGAATGTTGCGGCGTTTAAAGAACATGTGCTTGGGTGTGCGTGATGTGTTTGCTAGTGATCTGTGCATGCATTTTGTAGTTTGAATCAGAACGCCATAGTCTTTTTTTGTATTTAAGCTTTGTTTATTTCGCTAGGTTAGATTTTAAGAAGTCCAGCGGTGGAGAATGTTTATCCGTCATTGTTGATTTTTATCAAATATTTCTAAGACCTATATTTATAGATATTACAACTAGTTTCATTACAAGTATCGATTAATTACTTATGCTTTGTGATACGCCGTAATTTAGCAAAAAATGTGAGTAGAATTAGTGTTAGTTCAAATTTTGCAATATCTGAATAATGATTAATTTATAAAAACTGTAGACATATTTAATATAAAAGAAAATGGTTAAACTCTGTTATTGATATGTTACAGAACGGGCCGCTTTGGACTTTTTTTTAAGTTAACATGTATTTATGCCTATTAATTTCTATCTGACATTAAGTTTTAAACGTCATTCTGACATAGATTATTGTTTTTGTATTTAGAATGTTGCCCGTTTTCGTTGAACGTATAAATAAAGGGTTGCATAGTTACCCTACAAAAATTATAATGAATATTTCCCTCATGAATAATTTACTCCTATACAGAAACGCAACTTCATTAGGATTACAGCGATAATCCCATTGAATGTTATGAATTACAGCGGCAATTCAACTGTAATGACGTCATAATCAATTACCATAGTAACAGAGATATCCTTGTCATGAACAAGAAGCATTTGTCAAACACTGACAGCCACGTTTAAAAAGTTTAAGTTAAGTTTATTGCAAAAATAAAACTATTTCGTAAAATTTCGTGAGAAAGCATTGATAGTAATATTGAAAAAAGTGTTCCGAAGAATACAGTGAAAAATCCGGCATTTATTTAGGCGCAGTATTGTTCGTTTTGTAAATTTTGTTACATGCTTAGTAATTAAAAAGTTTTGTCGTTTTCTAATTTAAAATTTTTTATAAATTAAATAAAGGGTTTGTTCATTTATTAAATTTTGTAACCTTTTTACATAATTAACTAAAGTCTTGTTCGTTTGCTTATATATATATATATATATATATATATATATATATATATATATATATATATATATATATATATTGCGTACCGCTTTTACGTTATTATTAAATTGAATAAGTATCTACTTGGGGATAAGGTTCAATTTGAATTTCGTAACAAAAATAAAAAATTAACTTTTTCATTTTATTAAATTGAAATGTTAACGTGAAATCATAAAAATGTATTTCACACAAGGAAATATTCGTGTGTATAATTTAATAGTTCTTTACAATTATTTGTTTTAACGTGTACCAGACTTCTATGGAATTTGCAACAAGTACGCAACGCATGCGTTGCGTCCTTATAAATTAAATATGTGCAGCTTGTCGAAATTCAATGCAATCTATTAGGTTATGATAATAAAATAAACTCACATGTATTTTCGAAATTTTCATTACATGGTCACCTTAAGCTTGTTCCATGTTAACCTTGGATGTAAACTTTATTCCATCTAACGATGATACTGCCTTCCTGTAGAAAATGGTACTGCTTAATTTCCATAAATTCATCCAGCTTCACTAACTTGTGGTAAATCTTCTTTGCGGTAAATACGTTGTACTTGGTAATATGCTCATATTCTTTTACAGCGCACTTTTATTTTATTTGGATATTTAAATATTTATTAATTTTCGAATTAATCTTGTGACTTATTCTTCATAAACTTTTATAATTGCTAACACTTTTATTTTAAATACCGATTTGTTAAATTGTTTTATAACCTCAATTACTTTTGAAAAAAATAAACATCAAATCCAAAATAACAGACGAATTTTATTAAAATAAAAAATGCACTTCACCCGATGTTGAACAAAATTTCGAAATGAAACAAAACAATAGTGTCGAAAATTATAACCGGTAACCTTCGTTTTAAAATTCTGTTATATGTTATATCGATTGTTTCTGAAATCTCAGACTCTACATTGCTCGCTAATGTTAACGAAAATTTTAACTTACATGTTTACAAATGCACTATTCGCACTATGACTTGTTGCCACAAAAAAAATAGAAGAGAAGAGAGTGAGAAATCAGGAGCAATTCCTTTTATACTTTCTCATAGCTACCATAACTTTCAATTTTTCTTTAACATTACATACAAAAGATCCTGGAATTCGATTGATCCAAAGAACTAAAAACTAATTTAACTAAACATAAATTATGCCATAACTTTTTCAATTCAATTCAGATTTGCTTTTAAATACATTTTGAAGGACAAAATTCTGCGTAAACAGACACCTCACATGCTATCATTCGCTTCATGAATTTACATTTTGAAAATTTTATACCTAAATTTACTAATATCTAATAAATATTGTATTTTATAACTAAACTGATGACATGTTTAGCTTCTACATAAAAACTGTATACGAATACACTTATCTCTACCCATTTTACATAATTTTAGCAAAATTTCTACTTTAATACCTTAATTTTATGTACTTACCTAACTTTTCTAAATTTATGTTTAAACTACATATTTAAAGTTAATTTCTTTGTACAAATAAGGAAACCTATTATTATATGCTTTTATAATTTATTCTGAACTTATCTTGCCCTAAATAAGCTTAAATTTGTAAACTTCTTAATTATTTACTTAACCTAACTTTATATAATTTAATTTAAACTTGCGTTTTAAACGTTTATATCACTTTTAATGTTTATCTAATATGTTCCAATATATGTCTCAAACACAATCACTGTTTATCTGTACTTATAGTTTCTAATTTTGTATTTTCACACTTTCATATTGTTATCATATTTTGTAAGTTTTTGTACACAAATTGTATTTATATGGTTAATATCACATTGCACATGTAATGTTCAAGTTCTTAGATATGTTTCTAAGGCACTTTAACTTCTTAAGCACTTTTTAAACACTTAGTCTAAGATCTACCAACACAACGTCTTCGTACCATAACCCTTTTTATAGTTCGCAGAGTTTTTATGCATTGTACCAATTAGTATAAATGTTCTACACATTAGAATTATTGTACTTTATGTAATCAATATCTGTTATGTGTTTAAGGCTTATTATATTGCTTTATGTGAAATTTCTTATTTATCTTTAACGAAGTTGAACTTACACACTAATATGTATCGTGTTGACCTTTTAACATGTTACTGCTATAGCTCTATAATTTTATGAATATATCATTTGCAAACCCTATAAAGCCTGTTTTGTTGTATAAAACCATATTTTTATATTCGTATATTATTTTTCTCATAACAAACTGTATAACTTCTTCAACTTTATTTGAACTTGCATACGATATAATATTTGAACTTGATACAACTCCCCTCTATTATACCTATGTATAACCATCGCAATGTATATATATATATATATATATATATATATATATATATATATATATATATATACAGGGTGAATCTTATCTAATCCAAAATTAAAGTACTAGAACTCATCATTCTAAGCATAAAAGTTCATATGTACATGGGTCCGGAAATGCTTCGTTTCAGATACATGTCAAAGTTGAAAAGAAATCGCGTTTTCTTCAATATCTTTCGACTGTTTCGAAATAATTTCATGAAATTTCGTCTGAAAACATTCTGACGAATACCACGCGTGCATCAAAATTAGTCAGATAATCCTGGAAAAAGCGTTGTTTTTCTCTGTTGGTTACACTTTTAATTGATATGATTTTAACCATTGGTGAATGCTATGAAAATTGTTTACTTGCTTCAAGAGTGTACTCAGAAAAATACCCTGAGCGGGTGGTGCATCCCCATTAAAAGGTTTTTGAAAGGTTACTTCAAACATTTCGTGATACAGGAAGTGTAGCTTACCCAAAACAACTAAAAGTGAAGCATGTTACAAATGATGATGATGAGTTTTTGGTATTAGGTTCCGTTGTTGACAACCAAAATACTAGTACAAGAGTTATTGCAAGAGGAACAGGAATTAGTCGGCCTAGTGTGTGGAGGATCTTAAAGCAACATAAATACCACACTTTTCATATACAAATACATCAAAGGTTATATGGCACAGACTTGCAAAAACGTATCGATTACTCCTTATGGATCTTTGATCAAGTTAGTGACAATGAACATTTTTTTGAAAATGTGTTATTTACCGACGAGTCAACACTCGATAATAATGAATTAGTGAATCGGTGCAATTTCCATTATTACGACACCGAAAATAAAGATTTATTTAATACTGTTGATCGGCAAAATCGATGGAGTATTAATGTGTGTAGTGGAATTGTTGGTAATCATGTTATTGGCCCATATTTTTTCGATGGCAATCTAAATGGTCAAAAATTCCTTAGATTTTTAAAAAGAAACTTTTGGTAACTTTTAGAAAGTATTCGTTTAAATATGAGACAAAATGTGTGGTTGCAATTAGATGGAGCACCTGCACATTTCTCATGTGCTGTTAGAGAATGTTTAAATAGGAAGTTTCCTGATAAAGTGGATTGGGAGAGGTGTACCAATTTCCTGGCCACCTAGATCTACTGAGTAACATCCATGGATTTCTTCTTTTGGGGCTATATCGAAAATTTAGTTTACAGCACACCTCCCACCACTGCAGATTTTATGAAAAGAAGAATCAGAAATGCTTTTGACACGGTCACCATGATATGTTGCAAAACGTAAACTGTTCGTTGGAAAAAAGAATAACACTGTGTATTCAAGAAGATTATATCGAACATTTATTGTAATTTTTTTAAATTTTTTAGCAAATTATCTCACCACATAAATAAAATTTCAGTTTCCATTCTGTACATGCTTTCTATCCTTACTCTGTGAAACTGTTGCATTATGTAGATTAAATTAAAAATCGCAGAACTTTGAAAGGTGACAATTTGTTGTTACGGATATCGAGAGTAAAGATAAGTGTATAAAAAATCTTTTGCGATTTTTAGTTTAGTCTACATAGTGTAGAAATCACGTTTAAATTAAAGTTACTATGATTTGAATTTGAAAATGTGTTACATTAGCCAAAAATAATTAGGAGTAGGCATTTTGGGAGGATATTTCAATCTACAAATGATACAGGAACAGACAAATTCCAAAAATCATTAAATGAGTTGACAGTTTGAAGGTATAGGTATAGGAAACCATTATAGAAGTTCAAAGGTAATTAAAAAAGCTAAATGATAAGCGTATAAAATACAGGGTTTTCCATTTAAAATAACCCGAATATTTCAGTATGAATGTTCTACTAATTTAACTGAAAAAAATGAACACCCTGTAAAGAGATGTTTACTATTCAGTGAATAAATTGACTAAGGGAACAGTATTTTACTTAAACGTAAGAGTAAATTTGTTGGAGTTAAAACCCTACATAACTTGAAACACTTTGTATCTAGGTATAGGGAACTCTAATGAAAGTGCTACTTATTTTTCGTGTTAACATTCGAAAATGCAATAATATATGGGGTGTCATTAAAAAAAAAAACCAAATTTTATATATCAATTTTTTTGGGACACCCTGTATATTCAAAAATATTTTTAAAATGTTGATCATATTGACTTACATAATATCACTGTATTAGAAATTAACGATTAAATACCGCTTCACCGTAAACTCCGTGGCGTCGGTCGTGATTCACCCTGTATATGAAAATATCCCGTTGTGAACAGCAACGGATGTTCTTGGGATATTTTCTTACTGAATCCCCCACGTGCTTGAATTAATTACCGGAAATCATCCAAGCACTGGGTAGATTACAACTGAAAATCTCACACCAATATTTTTTACCAATCAAAATGGTTTTTTTCACAGGTCACCATGGTAACGCATGTCTTTTATCGGAAATTTTTCTCTCTACGGTAGGTAACCAACAGCGAATTATAGTGGAAATTTTTTGACATAATGACAATAATTTTTTTGTCAATCTATTCATTTAAACGTCTTTACATTTTGCAAAAACGCAAAACTTAATTTTTTTTTAAACTAAAATTTTCATATGTACATCTCACTTACATAATTAAGGTGTTTTTTATATTCTTCTGCCACCTACTTTCTTCTTAAAGGCAAAAAACCACAATTTGGTGTAACATTTTCTTACCGAATACCGCGCGAGTTAAAGTAGATTCGAAAATTTTTTCTCCTCCATGAATATTTTTAGAAAATTTTCAAAATATTCATGATCTTCAAAAATTTCCGGAAATAATTTAACCGCCTGTGTGTGAAAATTATCCCTCGTCTTAGACTCAAGATAATTTTCAAAGCATTCGTGACTCGAAAAAATTTCGGGAGATTATGTTATTTCTTTTAATTTCCACTTTTTAGGTGGAAAGGTCTTGTCTTATTTCACAGCACATATTTTACAGTTTATTAAATTACTTAGGTAAGAAGCAAGGCATACTTTAAAAATTATTAATTTTATGAAATACCTAATTAAAAAGTTTACTTCGAGTAGGATTTGAACCTACGACACGTACTTCGCTAGAGTACCGCTCTAACCACCATCTCACGTGTGAATTATTATATTTAGTCCTTAATTTGATAGATAGTAGTTTGTGTAATAGTAGGTACATAACATTATTTTTCCTAATTCAATCTGATATATAATTTTATTGTTATGGTTTATATATATATATATATATATATATATATATATATATATATATATATATATATATATATATATATATATATATATACATACTATATATATATATATATATATATATATATATATATATATATATTGTTAGAAATTTTACAATTAAAGGTAATAAATAAAAAAACAAAACATAAAATTCAAACACTACACGTGCGATTTATTTGAGTACAAATCAGAGAGTGGCAATATATGAGCACCGGAAAATCTTACGATTGACTGCCCAGCATCCTCTTTTATTTCTAAATATATGCCAAAATTAGGCGTAGTCAACGCAACGTTTTCCTTGACCGGACCCTCATAAATTTACAAAGTCAGCATTTCCTAATTAATAACAATATTTCTGACATATTTATGAGGTTGCATACATCTACAAAATAAACATTTCTAGTTGATAACAATATTTCTGACATATTTATGGGGTACCATTGACCCATTAAAAGAAATCGTAAAATAAGCAAAACATCTAATTCGAACAAAAGTTAAGCGTTTCCTAGAATTAATTAGTATTCAATAAGAAAATACAATAAAAGTGCTTGTCCTAGTAATAAGTGTGAAGGCAATAAAGCATCTGATTTCCTGGACACATAAAATTAATTATTCTAGCTAACAGAAATTACATAATAACGAAAATACAATATAGTTTGCCCTAGTAAAATTGTTATATTGTTTATTTACTGTAAAGTCAATAAAACATCTGGTTTCTAACATATATATATATATATATATATATATATATATATATATATATATATATATATATATATACAGGGTCCAATAGTGCGTGGACGAAGCTTTATGAGTTTATACAATATCGTTTTCAAAATTATTTATTGCAGGATGGTGTGGAATCTTTCGGGTTACAATTAGAAAATATTTTCGCAAAAATTACTACTCGTATACAGGGTATTACAACACAAAGTTATATTTTTTTAAATGGAACATATTATTATAGATTTGGATTCCCTGGTTAATTTTAAGGGCACTTTATTCACTATATGAGGTATCTTAAACGCGCAATTTAGGCGCTGCATTCAATTTTTTGAAAATTTAGAGGTTGAAAAGAAAAATTGTAACAACCGTATTGAGAAATGTGTAACACTAAAATTTTAACCGTTGATTAGTCATAGACTGTGCTACATAAAATCGTAAAAATAGTAATATTATCTTTTTTAATTTTCGAGATATCGTAATGCAAAGTTTAAGATTTTCAATCGTAGATAAATTGATTTTTTTAAACGGAAAGGAATACATTGTTTTACATTGTTAGATAGGAAATTTAATTACATTTTTTTTGATATAACATTGTTGGTATTTATGTTTTGCCGTTTTTTGATAATCCAGCTTTTTTACTGAATTTGCAAAGTTTAAGAGTTTTAATCATAGATAACTTTATTTATTTAAATGGAAAGGTATACATTGTGTTATATTGATAGATAGGAAATTTAATTACAATTTTTTTGATGTTGTCCGATACGGGAACACTGCCATTTAAAAAGCTCCAAGTCCACCTTATTAAGCTTATATGCAGATAAGGCTGAAGAAGATCCGATATGAATTTTAACCTTGATAGCGTTTATTTTTATATTTGAAGTTTTAACCTGATAGCGTTATTTTCTATAGCTGAAGTAATCAATTTCTGTGGGTTACAATGCCCATCAAAAAGATAACTGAGTGATCCAATTTCTCTGAATTATCTAATTATGTAAACCAGTTTTCGAATATCTCGTATGTCATTCAAACTCTTGGAGTTGTGCCACTGATTTTGTAAATCATGCAGTAAGATAATGCAAAGATTCTCAAAATTATGTCTTAAGATCGCGGCGTTTATACTAACATTGCTTGTGTTTGTGGACCTGATGTATGTCAAACTTACTTTTCACCTTTGAACCTATAATCTGACCAGAAACAGTCGCAATAATCCATATTTCTTGGGGTTTTCCATCCAGATTGAGTTCAGTTATTGTTGCCTCTAAAAATCCATAAACGATGAATTTGGGTATTTCTTGTGTGTTCCAGAGGTTCAACTTTCCTGATAGACAGACAGCCTTTACCAGGACGTCCATTCTTGAAACGTGATTTTACATTGTTTCATTTTCTGTACTATCAATTAAGTTCATTACTTTGGTTCGACTTAAACCAAATCCCCACTTAGCCATAATTCGTAGACATTCCGCTAATTGATTTCCTGTTGCTTCTAGAAGTGCTTTTGATTTACCACCACCACCTACTGTAGAGCCTTTTTTTCCTCAACGACCCTTAAGGTGATCACGTAAAGTTTTTACATTTCTGTAAAGCTTTGTTTAACATGTCATCTGAGCAAGACCTTATCTTTGTGAGATTCTGGTAGTTTCGTGGCATTTTCAACTAGAAACACAGTAAATAATCAATCTTTGTAGTTTCTACGTTAGGTGGTGTACCTCAAAACAAAACTTGCTAAAATGACACATAATATATTGAGAACATTGTAATTTGACCAAACGAGTTTGTTTGATGAAAATGCCAAACGTAAAAGCATGAGATTTATTCTTAATAATGTGTTACAAGTAATTCCAAGTGATAGTCTGTAAATTTCAACAATATCTGCAGAAGTATAGTTACATTTGCCTATTTTTCGGGTTTATAAATAAAACTTTATAGCGCAAGCAATACATTAAGAAACATGAATATTGTCTTACATGGACATTCATTGAAAAATTACGAGGTAAAAGTTAGGTCATTTAGTAAAACTGGCATTTCCAAGATCCTAGATTAAGATTCACTTGTTATTTAAAGTTTCTTAACCTTATGAAATTTTGCAGATAACCAGAATTGTATTTTTTAATAAATCTATGCCCCTAAATTGATATTTGAGATTCTGCATCTAACGGGTTTTGAATTGCTCTTTAGTACTCTTAATTATGATCATTTCCCATTTCTGCCAAGTTTATTTAATTGAGGTAAATCATTGAATTAATTCCATTCACTTCACTTAGGAGTTTTACTAGATATCAATGTTTTAATTTGCGCAAAGGGTTACATAAAATTAAATTAACAACGGTCTTTTTGCTAAGTTAGCTGAGGATAGACCTGTAACAATGTATCTTTCAGTTAGGAAACCTATAATCTGTCCAGAAACGAAGCGAAGGAATAAATCAACATTTTTGGCAGATTCTAGTGGCGTTGGATTGTTTTACGATAAAAAATATAAAACTTGTGATGTACAAACTGTGCATCTTACCTATTTAAATTTATAAATGAGTTTTGATTTGTATTAGAATACCTATAAAATATTATTTCATCCTAATATACAATTATTATCAATGATAATTTAAATTAATATTACATCAAAATCTGTTATTTAAGTGGTCTCTTGATTGCATTATTGATATTTTATTTTGAATTTCATACTTGATGTCTTAAGATGGACGATCCTTGTAATTGCGGTATAATTGGCACTCGAGTTAACTGGCATAATGCTGACCTGTGATACTACAAAACTAAAGCATGGTCGATTAGATAGTGTGCCTGTTATGAAAATGTTACCTTTTGGTTCGTTAACTGTAAAATTGCAGACTAACATGTTGGATGTTTACTTTACTACAGTAGTAAGTGTATTATAACTTGGTGATCACATTTAGAAATACAGGCCTGTATTAAATTACATATACTTGATTATTAGGTTAGAGAGGATGAAGTAACTCTGCACACTTAGAATCTAAATATGATTGATCTAGGTATTATTAATACTAATTCTTTGTTCCAGATTATCTTGTGTAGAGGGTGAGTTTCTTTAGTAGTTCTTTCCTCAATCCAATAAAGAGCAGAACTCATTGCAATTGCATCATAAATTATATACTGTGTTTTATTGTTACCTTTATTTTATCCTTTAGATACAAATATATCAGTAACAACTCTTTAATAAGTAGGTCCTAAGTTTTCATCACAATCATTTGGCTTAAATAAGTTCGATTAATGATTTCATTCGAGTTGTTTAAAGGATATGATCTCCTGCATGTATCTATATCCTTGATTTAATATAACCTAAATTAATGTGAGGTGATTTGGTTTGAAATTCACGGTCGGTAATGATGCGCAAAAATGCGCACCATTGCCCCTCATTCAATTCAATGGTAAGTAATACAAATCTATTTTTTCATTTCAGATGCCACGTAAATATATAAGAAAAACCGATATTAATGCCTATAGTGCGCAAACGTTGGAGGAAGCACTAAATTCTATCAGAAACGATGGCAGGAAAATTAGGGCAGTCGGTAGAGCATACGGCATTCCCGAATCAACCCTACGAAAGAAACTTCAACGTGATGAACCGAAAACGCTTTGTCTGGGGCGTAAGGCAATCTTTTCGCAAGAAGTAGAACGCCATTTAGAAGAGTATGTATTGACTCTGGCAAACCTATATTATGGCATTACGCCCAAACAACTGCGGCATTTAGCTTTTAAATATGCAGAAGCAAATTGCATAGAGCATGCATTTAATAGAGAATCCCAGTTAACTAGTAAAGCTTGGCTTTACGGATTTCTCAGACGACATCCTCAAATAAGTCTGAGGCAACCTGAAGGAACCGACCTAAATAGAATTGCTGCGTTTAATTTAAAAGAGACTAAACTATTTTACCGAAACCTAGAAGGTGTGTTCCAAAAATGTACACTTGAGGGACATAGAATATTTAATATGGATGAGACGGGCATAACTACCGTCCAGAAAAATGTCCTAAAGTTTACTGTAAGAAGGGAGTAAAGCAAATAGGAACTGCTACATCGGATGAACGAGGTAGGACGATTACAGGGGTATTCTGCATGAGTGCTGCGGGGAATTAACACTCCTCCCATGTTAATATATCCGAGGTCAAGGATGGCTCCTGCTTTACAGAAAAATGGCCTAGTTGGTACCAATTACCAATGTTCAAAAACGGTTGGATAAAAGCAGATCAATATCTTAATTGGTTACACACTTGGTTACACCGCTGAAGACCCAGTGTTGCTTATTTTAGATAATCACTCAAGTCATATCTCAATAGAATCATACAATTTTTGCAAAACAAATTATATTCATGTTGTGTCACTCCCACCTTATACTTCACATCGATTGCAGCCTCTGGAACTAACGTTTTTTGGGCCTCTAAAGAAAGCACTCTGCAGGGAGTATGATATGTATTTAACGACCACTGGCCATAAAAAGATTACAGAGTACGATATTGCAGAGCTTTTGAACAAAGATTTTATGAAGATGGCAACCATGGAAAGGCAGCATCCGGTTTTCGTTCTGCTGGAATATTTCCATTCAATCCAACTAAGTTCAATGAAGATGATTTCGCTGCTGCTCGTGAATTAGGTTCATTTTCTGTAGCTCCGAACTAACAAATTCAATTCCGAGCAATCAGATCATTCCTGATCCAGCAACACCTGAACCTCAGACAGAGAGTCAAATTGATCAAGAAGCTCAAACGGATCAAGAAAACCAATCGTCTGTATCAAATGTTGGCCGAGAACCTTTGCCGTGATCGTCGAAATCTTACAATTCATTTTTTGAATTTGCTCCAATTTCCAAAAACAAACCTAAATCAGTAAAAAAGATTTCACGTTCGAAGCCATACTAAAAATTCTTACCAGTACCCCTATGAAAGATATATTGGAAGAAGCGCAAGAAAAAAGGAAGAACACTAAAGTAAAAAAAGATATTCAATCAAAAGGTGGCAAAGGCACTAAAAGCAACGCTGAAAAGAGGCGAATAGTTGAATCCGAAGAAATACTAAAAAGAGGAAAGAAAAAAAAGCAGGAGTCAAAGTCTTCTTCCGATGACATTGAAGAAAATAATCTTTGCGACGATGACTCCCTGGACGACATAGATTATTTTATTCAAACACCAAGACAACCTGAGGGTGAAAACAACCCATGTGGCATATGCGGGGAACCCGTAAAAAACGAGTTATGGAAGTTATGGAATCACGCCGACTGCACTGGGTGGACAGTCCAAAAAATTACATTTGTGGCAAAAAATAAAATACCTACCTATTACTTACCTACCAAACAAAAGCTTTTTATTAAATATTTTGTGTTTTAATGTTCTGCGCATAATTCCCTACCTAATGCGCACATTACCCTACGGGTGGGGAATTGTCGCAAATGCACTTCAGTACTTTTATTTTTTTGTGATTTAAGTTAAAAGCTACTAAATTGTGGTTATGCTCATTGACAGTCAATGAACTAGGGCTTCTATTGCTATTTTTAGATTTTATGCACTGTTAATACAGTTGCTACTACGTCAATGCTCGCATAGGTGCGCACCATTCCCCAACTCTCCCCTATATTATATAATAATTGTTGCCTTACCTTAAATTTGAAAACTGTATAAAATAATTTCTAACAAACGAGGTGTTTTGCAATTAAATGATACATTACAATATCTTTAAAATCACTGTTGATAGTTAAGTTTTCAATAAAACATTGCAATCGTCATTTGTTTGTCTGCAAAACCCATGTAATGATCTTTACTTTAGAACTCAACAACAGGTACGTCCCATTGTTAAAGGATTAGCAGCTATTGATAAATAACTTACGTTGGAACGCTATAGTATGGAAGCGGTATATCCTAAAACTAGTTTAACAAATCTATTAAGTACTTAACACAAAATCGTGTACCGCTTGTATGTAAAATAAATGAACTATTTTAATTTATTCCTTCGCTTCGTTTCTGTACAGACTTTAGGTATTGAAACATCAAATTGCTACATTGTTTAAAACAAGACACCAAAGGTTTATTCTAACAGATTTTGAAATAGCAAATGATCCGCAAACCTCTAGTAATTTGCCTAAAATAAGTGAAAGCAAATCAAACTACATACTGCTCAACTAGGCAACAAATGTATAGAAGACATCTTAACGTTGATATAAGATTGTTTTAAATTAATCATACCAAATTATCCAATTTAAGTACTATTTGTTTACTTATACTTCATAAATTATCTAATGTCAAAAATGAAGAGCTAAAGAAGAGTTATAACATTGAAAATAAAACAAGAAGTTGCATATAAACACTGTATTAAACAAAATGTATATATAAAAAATGTTTTAAATTTAATAAAAAATTAACGTAATTGTACATTTGTTTGAGATATATTATTATCATTTGATAAGTCTTATTAGTGTTATTCGTATAATACATCTAAAGAGATCAAACTTAATCACTTCGATTAATGGTAAATTTACATACAAAGCACTACATAAATTATTTCCACTGAAACAATTAAAATTAATTATTTACAATAATACATTGAATTACACTATGTTGCATCAAATTTGAGGCTACATTTTGTAGCTAAGAAATGTGGCATATCTGCTGAATTTAACAAATCTGATATTCATTTACTGTTTATTGAGAATGTGAATAATGGATTACAACAACCTTACATTTTTCTTGATTGCGTTTGATTGGTAATTTTTACCAATAAAGAAATTTTCGGTAGTGGATAATTATACTTAACCACAAAGCAAATGATGTAAATTAAATCGTCATTATGTAAAATTGAACTCATTAATTAAATTGAAGTAATATATTTAACGCAGACACATTTTGTCACATTAAGTAGTTGTAGATTTAATTTATATTTCCTAATAAATAAATAAATATCCAATTTTACAAGTATGTGACAATGTTTTCTTTATAAAAGTTCTAAAGAAGTCGTTTTAGATATGGATTTGGTGTTGGAGAATTACTAAATAATCGTACTCCATTGTGATGTGTTGGAATTGTAGTATGTAACCTAGGGTAAATGTTGCAACTTTTTCCTATGCTTAAGTTAGTTGAGCTAACATTTGGTTTATGTTGTTGTGGTAAGGGCATAGTGGAACAATGAGGAAAGTTGTTTGGTGTAGGAATCGGTTGTGTTGGGTAGTGTGGTAATGTGGAAGATGTGATCTGTATTCCTTTTAAATCCGAGTTCTCCGTAAACGATGTCATTCTCATATTTGTTGCACGGCCAAATGGTTCTTCGTTGATCGTCACTCCTGGTGCTATTTCATTTGTTTTAGGACGACTTGATTTTCTTCTAATTACCACAGTACTTTCCGACGGAGTCTCATACAAAACCGCACATATACCATGTTCTGGTTGTTGATTAACTGAAGGTGGTGGTGAAGTGGAAAACACAAAGTTATTTGTTGGAGGTTGTACATTCCTTTGTAGAGAACCTGAACGCCACTGCACTTCTTCCTTAGTGTTACACTGTGATAAATTTGCTATGCTGGAAGCTCTACGAGTATGTTGTGAAAGTACTGTTGGAACGTTTGGTTGGTGTTCAGAACTTTCGTTTGAGTGAACTCCACTAGACGATTCACTTGTATTGCTTTCAGGTTGATCTGGAGGGGACGGTGACTCAGTACTCATTGAGTCTGATCTTGCTGTTAATTCATCTGGAAGAAGTGCAGAGTCTCGGTGCAGGCAATGTGTTGTATGTACAGAATTTATCTAAAAATGAATTGTATTTTAGTACATTTTTTTTTCATAAAAGAAATTCCAAGTAATGGTTTAATTGAGCTCCTAAGTCATTTTTAGTACGCAAGTAGACTACAGGTTAAGTGAATAGAGAATACAGTAGTCCCATAAAATTTAATTTACAAACTGATTCTTGTAAGTAAGACTATACTACACCATTATTTAAATCGACATAAAATATGAAAACAAATTGAAGATAAAATTGATCAGTCAAGAGTATAGCTATTGTTGTTTGCGTTTTACTCTATTTTATAAGCAAAACTGAATGTATAAATGCCACAAGTAAACGCACTAGGAAAGCTAAGCATTGTAAAGCAATTCTTCCCTACAACTCGCATCTGACAATCTTCCTAATCATAGTTAACGTAGTTGTAGAGTTAGTTATAAGTTGAAGCTTTCAAAGAAAGAAATATTTAATTGTACCTCAGCCTCACTGATAGTGTCATCCTCATCTGAAGGGGGAGGGGGTGGTAACGGCAGTGGTAACTCTTTTAATGCTGCATAATCACCATCATCGAAATCTATTTTATCTCTAGAATAAAATATAAATATGTCTTTTGGTAAATAACGCCATAAAAATGAAATGAAAAATTAAACAGAAAAAAGAAAGCTTTTAGTGCGCTAAGCTTTAAGCAAAATAGAAAAGTCTACAAGCAATAACAAACTACAATCAAATTGATATTTACCGTCCAATCGGTTCCTTAAAAGTGACCTTTTTATTGCCTCTATTGAAATATGTTAATTGATCTTCTTCATCTGGCGATGCCTTTGGTGATACTAAGGTGGGCTTCATGAAATACACTTGTTCGCTATTAGTTGTATCTCCATTTTTTCGCTGCATTTTTGCTTTTGCAATAATGTTGAGTATCTCGCGTTTCGGGCTAATATCAGCTACACTATAAGTTTCTCCATTTCCCACTACAAGTAAGGGTAGAACACTAGGATCTTGGGAATGACGTGTCATCAAATCGACATCGGTTACAAGCTTAACTGACGCCGGTTGTTTTACGACAGCTTTTCCCACCTAAAAACAGAGACTTGACAACGAGAACGCATGGAATTAAACGCTTACTGTTACTCTCAATTTAAATGTCCAAGAACTTTTTATTAATAAAAAACCCCAAACGATAATCCAAATAAATACGTGAGACACACAAGCTATTGCACTTATGAGCACAGTTTTATTCTGACATACTTTATTTACAACAACAAAATCATTAATTAATAGACCAATGCATGGTGCGATCAATATCACTACAACCACAGCACCAAAATAAGCTACCCAACTCCATTTTGATAGTCCGGCTCCTTCCCTTATGACTATTATTCTTTTTTCTTGTTGCTTGTTTAAAAATCCATTAAACCTGATACAGAAAATCGTTTAGTTGCTTTTAGAATATAGAAAGCTTTACCTTGTATGTCCATATAAATAGAGTACTACGCTAGATGATAGAATAACAAGTGAAGAAGAAATAAATAATGATAATATCGCAAAATGATTAAGTTGTATTGGAGGGCGAGGTTTCATCACTGGAACCTGTAATAAGCACAATGTTGTAACTAATTACTAAACTTATACGCACAATATTACCTTAAATAAAATAGATATTCCAGCGTAGGTGGTTAGAATTTGGACGCTGTTGACTAGCATTTGCATTGAAAATATTAGCCCAAGACATTTGTTTGTTCCCCAAAATACAGCTGAATAACGTATTGAGTAAATTGCTAAACTTATGGCTAAGTTGATGTATTCAAGACTAACTGAAGGCCCTGTATCTAAAAAGAAAAAATATAAATGAATTAATTGTAAAACTAACGTTGTATTACTAATCAAATTGTTCAGTCCATGTACTATCGATTAAATTTTCATTTTTAAATAGGAATGTTCTAGTATTTCCTAAAAAGTATGATTCAATTAACATATTGCGCCCTTTCAGTATGTATTAACAAATAAACTATGCTTCACTCAAGTTTTCTGAAATTTATTGTTTATACGTAAGGAATTAACGTTATTAAATGACTTACTTCGCAGAACGATTATATGGCACCAAACAATGTTTAGATAAGGTAAACATTAATGTATCACGTATACAAATTTCACTATTAAAAAATTGTAGTAACACTAAACCTTTATCAATTAGAGTTAGTTTAGTTATTCGTTTCTTTGTAACAGTAAAAATTGTTTTGTGTTTAATCCAAACTTTCATTTACAATGGCACACTTATGGGTAGTCCAATTGTTAACAAATATGTTTACGACTAATCTAGTAAAAAGAATGTTTGAATTATAAGCTTAGATCAGAAACTGAGGAAGATAACCCCATTAAGAGTTTTAATTTAACCATTAAAATACCGGGTGTTTAAAAAAAAGTGACGCTGTTGCTAGGATAGGTAGAACACTTAAAAATAAATGGGGTTTGCTTATTAAAAAATTTTCGAAACGGCATCCGTATTCAAGATACACAGTTTAAAAAAAATGTTTATACACATTTTTTACGATTATGTCGAAACTACTGGCAACATTGTAATGAAATTTTGTATGAATTTTTTAAGTTAGATTTTCTGCTCCAAATTTTAAGTAAACTTAAACATCATTCAATTGTACACCAAAAAGGTACTATTGATAAAACTCAATACTGTGTATAGTTTTTGGAATATTTTGATTCGAAAATGATGAAGTAATAACTGAAGCTGGTATAACGTAAGTATTCTTATTAAAAACCAAAAACAATAACATTATTCTAAAGCTAAAGTTATTCGTTAAACAAAGAACCACAAGAAATAAATTTGACTAAAAACATGAAATATTCAATCAGTTAGAGTAAGTGTTCTAAATGTTATCCGTTTTCGCGAATGCACAGTTCTACCTTTTTTTCTATAGAATGCATTAATCTTCTAAACGGTTGAGGATCAGCTATGAAGCCATTAAAGTGATGTTAAATTGTGTCTTGCAACTCTTGACGTGAATTTACCTTTATAGCATAGACTTTTTCCTTAAGATACGACCAAACTGTGTAGTCCAAAGGATTGAAATCGCATGACCGTAGAGGCCAATGAATCGGAGCTTCTGCACCTCTACCATTCCATCGATTCGGATAATTATTACTCAACCAATTATCACACCTTCTATCAAATTGCGGGGGAGCACCATCATGCATAAAAAAGAGATCTTCCTCGTTTAGCGTTAAATATTCTAATATCTCGAATAAATGATTTTCTAAGAAGTCGAGGTACACATTACCATTTAAATGTTCAGGTAGAATGTGATAACCAATTGATTTGTTACCTAAAGTTGCTGCCCAAACATTAACTTTAAACAAGTGTTGGTAATGTGATACCCATTTAAGATGTGGATTCTCATCATACCAGTAGTGTGCATTATGAGAGTTAAACAGTCCTTTTCGTATAAAGGTAGCCTCGTCGGTAAAAAGGATACATTTAAAAAAATTGGGATTGAGGGCTGTCATTTCTTGTAACGTTTCACAAAAATCCACTATAACCGGAAGAACGTCTGGCAAGAGCTCTTGGACTTCTCTGTAGTGATAAGGATGCAGCTGCTGCTCTTTAAATGATAAAAATTGTAAATTGTAATATCCACTATCAGAATATCCGTGGACTTAGAACAAAAACTAAACGCTTGTACATAGCAAATATGTGTAGTAATTATGATTTAGTCCTTTTAAGTGAAACGTGGCGATATGATAAGAGTTTTAGATATTGGGCTGTTTGATGGGAGATGTTTGGTGTGGAGGGCTGATAGACCGGCCGGAGGGAGGTGAAGAGGAGGTGGAGTTCTCATGGCCATTAAGACTGAATTGAAACCTAAGCTACTAAGAACTCATTCGACTGAACATTTGGATTTTATTATTAGTATGGTAAATGTAAATGGTGCCAAGTAATTTTGTGTCCGGTTTATTTTAAACCTAATTCAAATAATCAAGTGTATATTGATTTTTTCGAAAGAGTAAATGAAATCTTGTCTCTAGATGAATGTGTAGATAGACTACTGATAATAGAAGATTTTAAAATGCCTGATTTTCATGGTTTTCTGAATTAGTATGTGAGTTTTGTAGGAGGCAACTGTAAATTACAAAGTATAATGAACTTAAATCTCTCCACGATCTTACTTCTAATAACTACGTGTTAAATCATAATCTAAGAAATCTTGATTTGGTACTATCAAATATTAATAAAGTATCGATGGTAAATGAAACATATCCCTCGTGGAAATTGATTCTCTTCATCCAGTGCTCCTAATATTTTTAACTATACAAAAAAATGGATTCCTACAGCCTCAAACGATAATCAGTCCATATTATGGGTTTGGATTGGAAATTACTATATAGTATTACTACTAGTATTGATCTTGCTGTAGATTACTAAAAATTTACATGTTTCTTTTGATTCTTGTGTACTTAGATGTAGTACCAAATTAAAACAAATAAGTATCCCGTTTGGTTTAACAATGAAATAATTTTGCTATTAAAATCTAAGAAAGAATTGGCATTTTGATGATAGGTGTAAGGAGATTCGTCAAAGGCTTAAAAAGTTAATTAATAACACTTTGGGTAGATTAAGAATGTTGAATATTCTATTAATTTAGTTATTAATAAAATTAAAATCTGAAATCTAAATCAAAATTGCTTAATGAAATGAGTTACAATGGTGACACATTTCATGGGAGTAAAATTTCTGGATTTTTTCAGAAAAATTGAATTATAATATCAGTGATTTAAGAAACAACATATCTCTTACTGAAAATTGTAATAATAATAGTTTTCATTTTGGTAAAGTAGTAATTGAAGATGTCTTAGAAGGTTTTAATGATTTGAAAAATAAACAAAAATAGTGACCCTGATGGGATACCCACTTTTATTTTTAGAGAGTATCTTAGTTGGCTGGTTTCCTAGGGGCTGGTAGTTGGCTAAACTGACTCATGTCTTGCTGTCTGGTATGCAAAATGATGTGTCAAATTATAGACCGGTGTCGATTATTAACAGTCCCGCCAAAGTTTCTGAAATCCTTGTGTACAAGTTGCTATTAAGTAGTGCGGCTGCATTAATTAGTCCATATTATCATGGGTTTTTGAGAGGTAGATCCACAGAAACCAATCTTCTCTGCTTTTCGAGTTATGTAAATAAGGTCCTTGATATTTATGGTAGAGTATATGTAATATACATGGATCTTTCTAAAGCTTTTGATCAGGTAAATCATGACCTAATGTTACGCAAATTATATTTAATAGGTGCCTCTAATTCGGTTAGAAAATTTTTCCTTTCATACTTTTATGAATATTGAATTTTTAAGTTTTATGCCCGTTATCGGGGTACCACAAGGATCAAAGCTAAGACCGTTACTTAGGGTAATCTTTATTAATGATTCACCGAATATTTTGAGATATGTATTATGTTTGATATATGCGGATGAAGTTGCCTAGAGCTATAAAGTCTTTTTATGATACAGTGTACTTACAACAGGATATAGACCAATTGACATTCTGATGTATCACCAATGAGCTTACTATAAATATATAAATAAACGTATTGTTATGGTTATAACTAAGCAGAGGTCTATACAAAACCACAGTACATTTTAATTAATATTTCATTAAAAATCCTGTCGTGTGTTAAAGACTTAGGTGTACTTTTTAATAGTCAATTCTTCTTCAGGTATCATGTAGCACACGAGATTTTAATAATGTAAAAGCAATAAAAAAGTCTCTATTTTGCATTAGTTTGGAGTAAGCTAGATGCTTTAACGTTTGGTTACCGGCAAGATAAAAATAAAGTATGAAGTGGTACAAAATTATTTTTTAAGGTACTTATATTTTAAGATAAAAAATTAGTTGTCCTTAGATATGTGGTAGGAGTGACTAGTCTTTCTTTAAGAAGGAATATATTTGTACTGGTGTTTCTGTATAAACTTGTCAATGGCATCATAGATAACACATAACTGCTTGACATGGTACAAATTAGACTGCCAAGTTTAAGTAGTGTACGGCATTATGCACTTTTTTATGTGTCAAATTGCAATGCTACAACATATCAATGGTTTGTTTTCTATTATTTTGTCATAATAGATGAACTGTATCAAAAATTAGTATAATTTCTGACGTAACTGTTTTAGAAATTTTTCCCCGTGTTCTAATAACTTAACTTTGTACTAATTTTATAATGTATATGAAAGTTATTTAATAAAAAATTAAAGTAATATCATGTATCAAAATTGTTAATATAGACTGTTTTAGAAATTTTTCCCCGTGTTCTTAATAACTAACTTTGTGTAATTTTTATATATGTATATGTTATTTGAATAAACAAATAAATAATAAGCTACGTACCTAGAGTCCTTGTACATAGAGCTTTAACATTACTCTATAACAAGAAAATTACAATAAATTATAATTTTAATTATCAAACGCCAACCAAAAAAATTATAAAAAAACGTGTAGCAGTATGTAAACTATTTAGAAAGTTTATCCAAATGAAACAAACAAAAATGAAATTCTTGGTTGGCTCTTGTATAGCCCTCATGCCACGAAAAGGACCACAACACAAAGTGAACAAAGAATTACAGTTAAAAAATGTACACCTGAAAGAGAATAGGCGATGGAGACTATTGCAATAAACACCGTTGGACTTACATCAAACCATTTAATGCACACATTTTACAGCGACCCTAAAATTAAGTATAATAAAGTAAACCCAATGCCATTAACTATACTTTGTTTTAGTAGTTTAAAATTTACCTCACTGGTCACCTTAAATTTTACACTAGAGCATTTCATCATGGGCACCAAGACCTTAAAGGCGCCTGGTAACTTAAATTTTAATGGTATTAAAAATATTTTTTGAAACTACAATAAATTAACAAATTTAAATAAAACCAAAAAATTATCTACCAATACCAGTGGTGAAATTTTACTACCCCTTCCCTGCAGCTCAGGTCTCGGAGTTCAGAAGAAAGTTTTCTTGTTTAAACATGCAAAATCTTCGGTTTCTTTAAACGCTATATATATAAATAAACTTTGTTGAACTTGAACTTTGAAGAATTTTAAACAATCAAACTTATCCGTTGCTCAAGTGCACGTTTATTAATTCTTCATTTTTGTCGTGAGTCGCATGAGCTTTCCAAATTATATTGTAAATTGATACGTTTCTAATCATTATACAGTGAGGACATAAAGTTCGTCGCCCCCCTCTAACTTTTAAACCGTTCGGTATGTTGTGATGAAATTTGCAACGGTATTATGAGACAATTGTCTATTTTTTAAGTTGAAAATGACAACTTTAATTGTCAAAATGACAGCTTGGCCTAGTTTCGATTTTTTTTAATTGAATAGTGGGGTCATGTGACTTCATTTTGAAGGTTTTTTTTGCTTAATTCAAAGTATTGATTCACTCATTTTCAAAGGGCGACCAATTTTAAATGTTTCATTTAAGTACTTTCTGGCGGTAAGTATTTTCTACCTTAATTATGCAACAATTAAGTTTTGTTGCTATGGTTTCCTAGTATTTGTCACTTTGAAACGTACCTGTCAAGTGATTTAAAAACTTACGAAAATATCATTTAATTTAAATGGCGCGTACGTTGCAAGATAAAATCGAAGCAGTTATCATCTTTGGCGAGGCTAGTCGGAATTACCATGCTGCCGTTTTCCGGAACGGCCAATGCGCAGGAAATACTTTCAGAAGAAGATATAAAAATTTCAAGTTATTAGGTACAGTAAAAGGTGTCCCAAGATCTGGAAGGCCCAAAATTCTCGAAAATGTGCAGGTCGTTTCTGAAATGGTAGTCAATCTCCAGCAAAATACAAATCAAGTAGGTGAAATATGCAATATATCGCGTTCTTTTTTTATTAATAATAATAGTCTTGCTAAAACATTATTGGTTGCCATTTGAAAATGAATGAATCAATTGTTTTCAAACTCGAAGTTTGAATTAAGCAAAAAAAGACCTTTAAAATTAAGTATCACATGATCCACTATTCTATTAACAAAAAATCGAAACTATGCCAAGCTGAAGTTGTCATTTTCAACTTAAATGAAAAATTAAAAATTGGTCGCCATTTGAAAATGAGTGAATCAATACTTTGAATTAAGCAAACAAAACCTTCAAAATGAAGTCACATGACCCACTATTCAATTAAAAAAATCGAAACTAGGCCAAGCTGTCATTTTGACAATTAAAGTTGTCATTTTCAACTTAAAAAATTGACAATTGTCTCATGTAATACCGTTCCAAATTTCATCGCAATATACCGAATGGTTCCAAAGTTAGAGGGGGGGGGGGGCGACAGACATTAAACCCTCACTGTATGTATTTGTAAGTTCTGATTTGTGATAAGGTAAATGATTATAGGCCAGTCAAATAGTACACTATAAATCGCTAAAATCGCAAACTAACGGCTAGTTCTGATTTTTTATGTTGTTAGGACCACTACCAGTAGTGTACATCCAAGTTTGCAGCTTCGAAAGACGTGCTAACTCGAAAAACCGCATTCTTTTCGGATTTTTTTTTGGTTTTTTTACTACATCCCCTAAACTATGCATTTTTCATAAAACACATTTTTATATGTTTAAAGCAGATTACATTTTCTAAAATTTGAGATTAGAACCAGCGCTGCCGGTACAATAGTTACCATGCTGCAGCCCTCCAATAATTGGCAATTTTTTTCAAAAAAGCGAAATGTTAAGAGTTGATAAACTTTCGACCCCGAAATCGGGGAAAATACTGATTTCAAGGGGAAAGCCGTAGAGGCGATGTTGTAGCGAATGTAATTAGATTTAATTTAAGCACAGAATGGTGTATAGTAGTAGTTTTAATGTTATTATGAATGTATGTGTATGTGTAATTGTTGTTGTATTGTGTATGTAGGTATGTGAGTATGTGTTGTAGTGTATGCTGTATGTAATATGTATTTATGTATTAATAATGTATTTATGTTATGTGAATAAATGTTTATTATTGATATATATATTATATTATATATATATATATATATATATATGTATATATGTATATATATATATATATATATTATATATATATATATATGATATATATATGTTATATGTATGTAGTTGTGTATGTGATGTGTATGTGTATGTGTATGTTATGTGTATGTATGTTGTATGTGTGTATGTGTATGTGTATGTGTTGTTGTGTTGTTGTGTGTGTGTGTGTGTGTGTGTGTGGTGCGTGCGTGCGTGCGTGCGTGCGTGCGTGGCGTGCGTGGCGTGCGTGCGTGCGTGCGTGCGTGCGAGCGCGTGCGTGGGCGTGGACGTGTGCGGGTGCGGGTGCGTGTGCCACCAAATGGTTTTTGTTTTCGCGACGTCGGGAAAAAATCCTGTAAGACAACTGGTATAATGAGAGAAGAAGCAACCCTGAAGAACAGCGACTGCGGGTGGTCAAGGCTGCTGCAGAGATACCTGCGCAAGGCCTTCGTTCAGTGGTATATGACGTCAGTGAGTATCCTCCATCCGATACTTTCTCATAGGATGCTGACTCTGGCATTCCTGAATCTGGGAAACCCTTGCTCAAAACCATCGTGCTGAAAAACAAACGTAAAGCTCTCGAAGACTGGAGAAAGAAATGTGTGGTACTTGCTTACTTACTGATATCTGCAGTTAGGCCAACGTCTTTTGTTTCTTGGTTGAAGACCAGCTTTGGTACATACTTATACAGAAAGTTTAATTCAAAACATCTCATTAGCCTCTGCTCTGCAATGGGGTTTTCATGCAGTTACAGTGAGACGGTGCTTATCGAAAGCTCAGCCATCGTAAGTGGAGAATCCTTACCCCAAATTGAAAAAGGACCCTTCATGCAATTCAAATTGCAACAGTGCCAATGTTAATGTCAGCACGTTAGATGGGGAACACACTCTTTAAAAAATGGACGGTATCATGGTAATCACCCCATATTCTGCTGTTCCCCGGCAAAAACATCCCACGCTTAAAGAGCTATGTGTTTGCTGACACGATTGTTTGATATACTCTGTGAGAGGTGAAACAATGCAACGTAAGAAAGAATGCTGGTTTGTCAGCTATACCAATTACTGATGTACATGAGATGTTCCAAGTTACTGGTGAAATCCTGTCCTCACCACCAGACCTGTTATGGTTATACGGGAAGTGGTCTCACACTCCAGAAGTACCAGGCTGGAATGGGTTCATGGACCAGGTTACAGAAAACCTTCAATTCAATCCTTCCAATATTGTTTTCTTCCCATTCATTCATGCCCCACCCACCGACTACGAAACCATCATGACGGGTCTGCTTGAGGCCAGTCAAAAAAGTAGAGCCCACTCCCATAAAGCATGCTTTGCCACTCTCGACCAACCCCGAGACCTTGTTAAAAGCTGCCCGCTTCCTGAGTTGTGCAGTGTGGTGGTGCGTCTTGATGGCTTCCATCTGTTAATGTCATACATGGGGATCATGGGCGCGATAATGACAAGTAGTAGCCTGAAGGAATTGCTGTTCACCATACATGCCGAAAACAGTGTTGATAAGATCTTCAATAGCCACGCCTATTCTAGGGTGTACGTGTATTTTTACTGATGAGGTTCAGTTCACGGAGGAAGAACAAGCTTAAATGAATAGGATCCTCAGTGACAGTGACAGGTCATCGATCCTCCTCATCTAAGACTGGCACTTTTCAAATTTAGAACTGCCCTTAATAAAATTTCATTATAAAGGCATAGTATTTTTAATTCATTTTTCTGCACTGTTTAAAACTTTGTGATTCCTAATTTTTAATGAGTTTGTTTAGATGATCAGAGAATAAAAAAAGAAATTGTCTGGATATCAAAACTTACTTAACAAGCGAAAACCAGAGGAAGAATTGGAGAAGAGCAATTTAAGAATTACCAACTTTTTTCAAAATCCCACACATTTTCAAGTCAGTACTGCTACTGATAACATCAAAGTTGCCATAAAAAAAACCAAGCCAATGAGGAACCGATAGATTTAGGTTCTGATACGTTTCGGTTTCAGTCGGTACCATCATGTTCAAGTAAGCAAGGCGAATCATCCGAAGACGGGTATTTGCCCCTCTCTAACGATCCAAGTGTTTGACCTAGTTTATTATCTCCAACCCAGGTGCAAGAACTAGTCGAGAAAGGTGTATGTATCCTAAAGACAAAAGTGGACGTAAGTTTTCTGATTTAGTTTTTCCTCGAATTTTGTCAAATGTTGAGAGGGTTCAGCGAGACTGGTTACTATATTCTATTTTAAAAAATGTAGTTTTCTGTTTCTGTTGTAACATATTCAATGATACCAATGGCCCATTGACTTTCAAAAATAGTAAATTAAGCAACCAAGACGGTTTCAATGATTGGCATTACTTAAGCGAACGTTTCTGGTCAGATTCATTAGAAAAATTAAAAACTAATCGAACCGTAGATTCCAAAATGCAAACTTTATTAAAAAGTGAAATAAAACACTGGCGCGATGTCATTGAGAGAATAATTTATACAATTTAATTTTTGGCTGAACAAAACTTGGCTTTTCGGGGTTCTAATAGCAAATTATTTGAAAGTAACAATGGATTTTTGTGATGTATAGATATGATATCAAAATTTGATCCAATCATGTCTGTGCATATTAATAGATGTTAAAAAAAATGCCTCATTATCTTGGAGATAAAATAATATTTTAAAAGACGTTAGAAAAGCAAAGTGTTTTTCTATATTACTAGACTGTATTCCCGATGTTAGCCACCAGGAGCAAATTTCTTTTTTGCATAAGATACGTTAATTTAAAAAATATTAAATTTAGTGTGGAAGAATGTTTTTTAATATTTCGTCCAGTAAGTAATACAACAGGTGAACGTTTAACCATTTTTTTTTACTGAAAACTTTAGAAAATTATGGTGTAAACATTTATAATAGGACAATCGTTCGAATATGAAGGGTAAACATCAAGGTGTACAGAAAAAATGTTAGACATTAATTCACAAGCATTATTTGTACCTTGTAACCACAGTTTGATCCTTGTCATTAACGACGATATAAAGTCCAGTATGTTTAGTATACATCTTTCTCAACTATTCAATAGCTATATAGTTTTTTCTCTGTCTCAACCAATGGGTGGTGTGTTTTGAAAAATAACATTTCAAGTTTAACGTTAAAACCTTTGTCAGATACCAGGTGGCCTAGCAGGATTGAGGCAATAACCATTCTAAGATTTCCGTTTGTGTGAGATTTACAATGCTTTTTGTGAAATTTTATCTTGACATAATTATGATGATAACACTACAAAACATTTTGCTACGTCTATAGAAAAAAAAATTAAAGATTATGATTTGTATGTATGTTAATCTTATGGTACAAAATATTAAGTGAAGGTGATTCTGCAAACTAAAAAATTCAATATTTCACAGCTTTGCGAAAGTTTGGATTCCTTTCTAAAGGAATATAGATCAGGTAAAGGTTTCAGTGACACGCTCGTAGATGCCAAAGAATGAACATCTTGTTTGGAAGTAGATGCGAAATTCAAATGTAAAGGAATTTTGAAGCCACGAAAAATAAAAAAAAACATTTTTTCTACGAAAGCGAAGATCCGCCAACAGAAAACTAAGAATTAAAATTCAAGGTCAATTGTTATTTTTGAAATGCTAGACATTACTATTTCTTCTGTAAAGCAAAGATTTGAACTGTTATGCTCTCATTCTGCAAATTTTTCTGGAATATTTAAGATTTTTAGAAGTATTCTAACCAAGTTCAATTTATGTAAAAAAAAAGAATCTTTAACTGACAATAATCGAAACAAAAAAGATATAAATGGAACAGAACTCTTACATGAATTACAATTTCTGCAAAATATCAATAAATAATTTAACCCACTCATTCACGAACATTACCATTGCTTGCTATCATTTCTATAGAAGATATTCAAATTCTTATCAATGAATTTGCCAAATGTAAAGCTAGAAAGCTCGAATTTCTATATAAAATAAGGCATTTCCGTTGTTTTCTTTCGGAATACTCGGGTAATTTGGAAAACTGTTTTATAATTTCAAAATTTTTTTGTTTAGTTACTGTTGTTTCATTCTGCAATAAAAATGTTAACTTAACTTACCCTTCACGCCATTCCCTTGCGGTGTAGGAAAAACAATCTCTGTCTCTTATTTATTTTTCATTCACAATATTTCTCCATGCTTTCCTATCTCCACATATCTCCCTAGCTTCCATAAGAGTTCATACATTGTCTCTGACATGCCCTTTTATTTTTAAAACTTCTTATCTTTCTCTCCTTTATCATACATTCTACTACATTCAGCCAAGTTTTACGCGGCCTGCCAGGCTCGGCCTTACCTCTAACCTCACCCACGTATATTTGTTTCGTTAATCTCGGGTTGTTTATTCTCTCAATGTGACCAAATCAACGTAATGTACTACGTTTATATCTATTCATCATCGTCTTTTTCGCGTCACATCCGTAATTATGCACTAATTCTTTATCTTATCCCTTCTCGTTTTACCACATGCGCTTCTCAGGAATCTCATACCCACGGCATTTATTTTCCTTTCGTGCTTTTTTTGACATACCCATGTCTCACTTCCATACAGTACTGATGCGACAAACACGCCATTGTAGATTGCTCGTTTCGCAGCTAGACTCATGTTTTCGTTTCTCATTATCGTACACATATTTCCAATCAGTTTCCTTCTCGTATTGACCCTTTGTCCAATCGCGCCCTCCATTGTACCGTCTGCAGTGAACATTCTATCCAGACATACTGCCTCGTCAACTTACTCCATAATTTCATCTTGCAGGGTAAATACTCTACCGTCCTTTCCACCTTCCCGATTGAACACCACGATCTTAGTATTTTTTTTACGTTAATCTTTAGGTCCATGCTCTCACAGACTGTATCAAACTTCCTCAGGACAGTTTGTAGCTCATCCGCAGTCACTTAATAAGACTGTGTCATCTGAATATACTAGAACTCGAACATTTACGTTACCGACCATTACACCATTTGTATCGGTACATGCTTATCTAACATATTTATCCATGTATACATTGAACAACCACGGTGACATCACACAGCCTTGTCGTACTCCTTGCTCAATATTAAAGTATTCACTCCCACTTCCTCTCACCCTAACACGTGCCCGGCTACCGTTGTAGCCCCATGCTTCTCCTTATTTACTCTGTCGTATGCTTTCTCCAGATCTACAAACGCACAGTAGAGCTTCCTTTTTATACTTAAACACTTTTCGATCACCTGCTGGAGAGCAACAATTTGATCGACACATCCTCTACCTGTCATGCAGCCACCCTGCACATCCCATATCTTAGTTTGTGTAGTTTCTCGTACTCTATCAATTAGTATTCTTCCAAATACTTTACCAGGTACACTGAGCAAACTTATTCCTCTGTAGTTCTGGTGATCACTCTTGTTCCTCTTACCCTTATACAGTGGTGCTATGATCACGTTCTTCCAATCACTCGGCACTCGGCACATTGAAAAATTCACACAATCTTCGTATAAGCTTTGTGCCTCCATACTTTAGCATTTCACCCGTGATTTAATCTACCTTTACCGTTTTCTCTACCTCATTTATCCCAATATCCTTCTCAGTTTCATTCATCATTCCTTCAACATTCTCCTTATTTAACCCTTCACTCTTACTTTCCTCACTACTGTGCAGCTTTCCGAAATATTCGTGCCAACATTTCCTCACTTCACAATAAAAATGATAATATTTTTTTATTGATTGCGTCAAATAAAATATACATACGAGTCCTAATAAGTTTAAAGAATTTGTCATAAGTTTCAACGTTGAACTGTGATAAAAATAGAGTGGACGTGAGCGGTAATATTGGCTCAATGGCCTATCAGTATTTCGCACAAGGGCGCCCTGAACATATGACATTTTAAAGTAAAACGTATTGGTAAA
Organism: Vesta saturnalis; assembly: GCA_036346205.1. Taxonomy (NCBI): domain Eukaryota; kingdom Metazoa; phylum Arthropoda; class Insecta; order Coleoptera; family Lampyridae; genus Vesta; species Vesta saturnalis. The sequence continues at coordinate 869,878 of JARFJB010002002.1, read as the reverse complement.
AGAAACGTGTAAACGTATTGCCATGTGTTTACGCTTTTGTGATATTGAACTGATTTCAACTGATCTAGTTACTGAGGTAAATCACTATTTCAAAATCACTTCACTTGTAAAAGGAATGGATCATTTGTTACTGATGTGATAAAATCAGGACAGTTGAAGGGTCAATCGAAAGCACCGAAATGAATGATTTTGTGGTAGTGTAAATTGCAACATTATTTTTATAAAGTTAGATAGTTATTAAAGAAAAGATACTTACAGAACAAGAAGAGAAGGTTATGTACATAAATTGCTCAATAATAGAAATTTGAAAGTATAAAATCTTTTTGAAGGCAATTTTAACTTATATTGAACGTTTCACATTCATGGAAACACTTCTGAACCGGGTTAAACTTCTTTTAAAGTTAAAGTAACACCGCATATTGCTGAAGGTGGCAATAATATGCTACCTTTATATGATGAAATAAGCAAAACTGATATACCTACCTTATGTAAGTAAATTGTCTGATATGATTTCCAGTTCAAGTGCTTGCCAAGCTATGTTAATTGAAGACATAGCCAAACCCTGTAGTTTTTTTTATCGGATATAACTATTGTAATTGTTGTAAATGCACTTATTTGTTTATTTCAATATTAATACATTTTTAACGTAGCACAATTGAGGGATTATTTCTATTTAGAGCAATTTGCTTTAAAAATTGAATAGAAGCGCACCATTCGTGTTATAGCGTCAACACCGACAGTGGACCGAACTACAAGTGCGAGAGAAAATGCATGTGAAGGATAAACAGCATAAACATCAAACTCCCTGCCAGCTTTACATCTATAATAACTTTAATGATTGTGTAAACGTAAGTTTGGTTAACGATTAATGTTATTATTAATGAACCAATAAACTAGTGTTAGTGAACTAATCATAATGATTGTAAAAAACCGCCGTAATGATTTTGGAAAAATTGATATGTTCACCCTTTGGACAGTGTAACTTTAGCAAAATATTTCAGTGTATCCAATTATATTTTTATTGCTAGCTCAAAATAAACCTAACTAAATAATTGTATAAGAGCTATTGCAGAAGCATAATAGTATGCATATTAAGAAATATGTTTCATTGTGTCACAAGTCCAAGCTTAAGAAACTAGCTGCTTGAAGGAAAAGAGCATAAAAGTCTTATTAATATTGGGTTTTCCTGTGTATTTTATGTAAAAAAAACAGAAAAAATACAATTAAAATTCTAGTATTTCGAAGACGTGTTTGGTTAATATTCATATGTTGATGATATTGTCAATTTATAATAAAACTGTAAACAAAAAAACTGTTTGCCCTTGAAGTGATTAAAACTGGCCTCATGGAAACTCGGCAGGAAATTTAAATTACACAAATTTCTTAATTATTATATGTAATTAAAATTATTATTAATTTTATTAAATACATAAATAAAAGTTTACCTCAGTAGGATTTGAACCTATGTCATCTACTTGCTAGAGTAGGCTCTAACCAACTGAGCTATCGAGATACAAGCCCAATCAATGCAAATTTTGTCTTTATGTAAGTGTAACTGATATAAATTCTAAATATAACGAGATTACAGTCAAATCACAAATGAAATGTGAGCCTCAATATCGCAAGGATTCACACATACCAAGGCAACTTGACTAATGTTAAATTTTATAATTTAATTAATTAATTTAATGTTTTGCTCTATAGTCGGTGAAATGGATGTTGCAAAACGGATTGGCGCTGATTAAAGCTGCTTGTGAGGTTATCACACATGGAATTTGGGTTAGAAGGTAAGTGTGTTCTCCTGATCGCGGACGATAAATTATGACAAACACGTTACAGGCGTTTTAAATTGAGGTATCTGTGTCAAACAGAGACAATAATAGTGTAAAGCATGTTTCGCGCGTAATGGAAATATCCACTTAAAAACGTAAGGTAATCACAGTCTTAATGTATTACTTATTTTTAAGTGCATACGAAGTTACACATTACAAGCATCATTAAAAGGAAAGCAAAATGTTTACAAATGCATATGTAATAGTGATTAATAGAGAAAGACTTTAATGTGATTTCAATCATGTATATGAAAATAAGTGGTTGAGTCATAATTAATATCTTTCTGTTGTTTATGGACGTTTTTATCTACCGTAATTGGTTGTTATCGTATATAAGTATATATGTAAAATTTCCATAGTCCGGTAGAAAAAGCAATTAAATCGAAAAAATTAGTTTCTTATTTTTAAGCTATATTTTGGAAAGAACAATACTGAATATCACTTTGTTTGTAGTGATTTGGTAGTTTCTTCTCATTTCAAAAATATTTTACCTAACTGCGTATATGAAAGAAAGGATTTAACGTGATTTCAATAATGTAATTAGAACATACCTAGTAGATATATCTATTTCTAATAAATGCTAGCGAAATTAAATTCTGGCCAATAATTTAGGCTTTAATTTGAAAATGTCCGCAAAATTTTTAAACCAACGCGCAGCGTTGCCAAAAACCTGATAGTTAACGTGTGCGAGTATTTTTGAGCAGACAAAGATAATTTTGGTTTTAATTGAAAAACTGAATACACACTCACCTTCTAACCCAAATGACAATGATGTATAACTTCATTCGCAGTATTATTATTCATTTTACAAACTAGAGATATATGTTTATACAGAAACAAAATTAACTTTATGAAGTAAGTAAATAATTATAAAATTCAAACGAAAAATAGAACAAACAATTTGTTATCACTAGATCAAATTGTTGTAATTACTACCAACAGATAAGTTTACTTTTCCCTATGAACGCATAAACCGATATTCCCTATGCAATTCTAGCTGAAATAAAATATTTCTCATTTTATTATTATTCTATCAAAAAGTATACCACAAAAAATAAATTCCCATTTGTTATTAATTCTGCGTAACACTATCTCAAAGACCAAACGAAGTATATGCTAGGTCACAAACAAGGCAATTAACAGACTTTATACTCATGAGAAAACATGTAATGTGGTCGTCCTTATTTTCTCAATTCTGGTATAATAAAATAACTCAAAGAACGCGTTATAAAAAAATGTAAATTATTAAACAGAATTGTGATCTGATATACCTTTATTGATTTATTTACAATATTCAATCACAAATATCTTTCTTAGTTCGACCCAAACCGTAAACAATAGGTAGGTTTCTCTTGCAATTTAAAATTTTTCCTATCGAATTCAATTTGAATAATTTCATTTTTTACACTATACAGGTACATTGTGCTCACAATACAGAAATATATGGTATTAGCTTAAAGTACTGTGATAAATGATTACACTTGCACCTTTTTAATTGTACACATGGAGTAATTATAATCAGCAAATGGTGCAACATACACATGTATACAAATAATTTATTTCGGATTTCTCTGCTTGCAGCTACTTTAATGTTTTCATTGAAAAATTTGTTTATTTCAATGTGCAATGCGTTATAAAAATGTATATTATAACCAGTATTTGTATGTCCATCTATTCATTTATTTTTTTAATTAAACATATTTTGGGAAGTGCAATACGCTACTAAATCGTGAAAAGAAAAGAAAGTGTAAGTGTAAAACATAAAAATAAATTACACACTTAAGTTTGATTATAATTAGAGTTGGGCAGTAATTAACTACAAAAGTTTTAACTACCTAGTTAACTACTTTTTGTATCCTTACTACTTTTGTTCTCATAGTAATCATACTCGATTATTATCAGCCTCTATAAAATGTAGTTCATAAAGTAGTTAACTAAAAAGTTTTAACTACCTAACTACTTTGTGTAATTTAACTATTTTTAGAATATTCAACTATGTCACGATGGTCTGTAACCGTTTAAAAAATCTTGTCAAAGCAACTCATTTCTTGCTGGTTATGGGTGGAGGACCTGCATGTATCTTGTCTAGCAAGCGCTACGTTGCATCGGCCAAAGTCGGCTTCATATACCTACTAATACAAACGAGAAGATGTAACGGGGAAGTAAAGAGTTAGCTAAGTTATTGGTATTATATAATTATATTTGAAGATAAGAATTATCTAAGTGAATTAAGTATTTCTGATTTTCATGATATCATTGATTTTCAGTTAAGTCAACAAACAGATTAAGTAATTGGTTAATTTTCTTTTTATATTCGTACTTCTGCTTTATACCTTTTATAAAAATTTTGTACTGCAATTAGCAATGGTATTTAAATTTAGATATCCTTTTATTAGGCTAAATAAAGTGATTCGCCAGTGCCGTAAGACGAAAGTACCATTTTTTATTTACATGAGATTTTTGTAGAATTTTTACAAATTGACAAATGTTATTGTTTGTAATTTAAAAAGATTTCTCTACAAATTCAGCATTTGGACAATTACATTTTTGTAGATTACTGATTCTGAACATTCAGACAGAACATGTTTTTGAAAGCGATACCCATTCAGACTATGGCCCAAACAAAACAGTAAAACAACCCCAGATTTCTTTGCAGTATGTAGAAATGAAATAAAAGGTATCAGAAATGACAGTAATATGTTAAAATAAAAGTATTAATATAAACGATAATTTTTTTGCAAAATACGGCATTGGTATACGTTACCAATACACATGTACAACGATACAAGTTGGTTTATAATTAAAAAGTAGTTACATTATAACTACACTACTCGGCCTTAGGGGAAAAAGAGACTCCTTCTCTGAACCCACTTAGGTAAATCCCAGTGGACGCATCCAAGTCGCGGGGATGGACCCGACGATCGAGTCGGTGGCTAAGTTCTGCTGTGGACCCAGTATTGCGGGGTATATCGCATTACCCTAGTCCACGGATACGGACAAAGACCATAACGACAGAGAAGGAAGACGTCGAAAGGTGGATCTGGCGGAGATGGCAACCCAACTTTTAGCGACAGTATAAAAGTAATAGCCAACGGTTGTGACAGCCAAATTGAAGATATACTCTAAACGGTGAAACAAGCGGAAGAGCTATCAATAGATACAGGGAGACAGATCTCGTAGTTTTAGTGAAAACAATCTGCTCAATGGAAGAACAACCCGAAGTAAAAGTTTCCGGTCCTCCAGGTTGGAAGTTGCAGTGTTGGGACTGTAACCCATTACCTGTAAAATTATACCAAACTGGCAAAACACTTAAGACTCGGAACGCTGCTGGAAATAATATACGACGAAATCAAGCAAGAAAACTGACAATGAATATGGCAACGTCAAATGCGCAGGGAATACGTACTGAAGTGACAGGTACAGTAAGGGAAATCAGAAAATGGAACATAGGTATAACAGCGTTAACGGAAACAAAAAGAAAGGCTGTGGGTGCACAGAGATAGATGAATTCATACTATTTTTTCAAGAGTGCCAAAAGAAGATAGAAAGAAAAGAAAAAATCACGGGAAGGAGACTAACGATATTTCGAAAGTACGCACCAAGTGATGATGAACTGGTCCAAATAAAAGAAGAGTTTTGAGAACGTTTACAGACCGATTTAGATGAAATTGGGGAAAATGGAGAAATTATTTTGTTAGGCGATTTTAATGCTCGAGTAGGGTCAAAAATAGGAGATAAAATAGTAGGTAAATTTGGAGAAACACAGACAACGGAAATAAACTAATGAGTTAAAAATAACAAATGGCCTCTTTCAACATAAACTCAGCCATAGACATACTTGGACGCAACGGACTAGAGGGTTAACATCGGTAATAGATTACGTTATTGTACAAGAAAAGATCACTGACGAGGTAAGGATTTTCAGAGGAGCACAATGAAGATCAGACCACTATATACTTAAGGCAAAAATACATATCCCATATATGAACATTAACCAAACAACACATCATTAAGTACAATAAAAACAAGAAATGGAAAAGTCGAAACATGCAAATATAACTAAAATTTCAAGGAAGAAAATACTACATACCTATATAAGATGCAATTATACCAAAAGTCGATTAATATGGTGACATAGATGAATTATATGAATATATTAAGAACTTGGAAAAACGGATAACGAAAAAAATAGTTAAAAAAGAAAAAAATACGCATATCACACATGGCTACATACAAAATCTATTGAGGATAGGGAGGAATACGTAAAAACTATTGAGGATAGGGAGGAATACGTAAAAACAAGAAATAACGTTAGAAAGCTAATTACAGAAAAGAAAAGGAAAATGTAGGATTAGGGAATGTAGTAAGATACACATGCTTTTAGGAGGACTGCGATGAACAGCAGCCTGGAAGTTTATTGATAATGTTAGAAGAGATACCAGTAATACAACCAACATCTGGAAAAGATTGGGAAGAATACTACAAAAAATTGCTAGTTGAAAGTCGAGATAAATACAAAACGGAAGAAATGCTAGTACCGTTATACAAAGAGAACCAATAAAGATAATGATGAAGAGCACACAAAACGCTACACAAAGTATGAAAAACAGAAAAGCTACAAGAGCAGGAGATATAGCCGCGGAAATATTAAAAATGGGTACCGCAAAATTAACAAGAATGATATTAACACTATTTAACGAATGTATAAATGAAAGCAAGATACCTAAGGAATGGAAACTAGGACATATGACGTCAATATACAAAAAAAGGAGACTCAAGTACATGTGAGAACTACAGGGGAATTACATTAATACCAACATTTAGCCGCCTTTACGGAAGGGTACTTCGAGAACTTATAAAAAGAGAATACCATAACCACAAAGTGGTTTTCGAGAATAGAGAAGATTAGCAATGAAAGAGACAATTCATTCTCTATTTATAGATTTAGCAAAGGCCTACGATGATGTGCCTATCTCAATGTTGTGGGAAGCGATCGAACAAATAAATATAAACAACACAAAGAATTATTCAGTAACACAACAAAACAGTACTTAACAGAAGGATATAAAGTAACAAAAGGTATCAGACAGGAGTTTTCCGTTTCGCCCACCCTTTTCGAGATATATACCAAACATGCACTAAAAAATTGGAAAAGGAAATGTTCGGGCAGTGGATGATGCTAGCATATACAACTTGCAATTTGCAGACGATCAGGTGCTCCTGGCATAAGACAAAGAGGACCTAGAATATATGACTCGCAAAATCGAAGAGGAGTACTAAAAAGCAGGCCTGTCAATAAATTTACATAATACTAGATACCTGTGTATTGGAAATGAAACGAGGGAATTAGGCTTGGGAAATTCAGATAAAATAAAAATATGTGACTATTATAAATATTTAGTAGTAAAAATAACAAACGAAGAGATGAACAAGAAATTAGGGAACGAAGGGCAATAAAAAGAATGAATGGAATATGGTGGAATAAAGAAATAACAAAGAAAAGAAAATTTGATATTTACACCACGATAGTAAAGAGTATTACCCTATGGAGCAGAAATATGGCGAATGACGGAAGTAGACAAAAAGAAACTTGCAGCACTGGAATTGGACGCCCTAAGAAGATCTTGCAGAATGTATAAGATGGGGAGGGTGTCCAATGGTAAAATAAAATGAATGATGAATATTCGAGAAAATATAAATCAAGATGTACATACGAAACAGACAACTAATAATTTATGGCCATGTAAGGCGAATAGGTGAAAACAGGTTGCCAAAAATCACTTTTGAATGGACCCCGCCGGAAAGAAGAAAGAGAGTACGGCCCAGAACATCGTGGGGAAACAGTATAAGAAAAGCTATGAGCGAAAGAGAAGAAGAAAATTATTATGACAGAAATAGATGGAGGAAAAGTCTAGAAATCGGAAAACGTCGTCACACATTATAAAACCGACATATAGATAGATATTTTTAACTATTGTACTATTTATTAGTTAGTACTCTACTTTTTTATACAAGTAGTTTAACTACCAAGTAATTAAACTACTTTATTTTAAACTGGTTAGTAGTTATAATCAACTACCCTTTCAAGGAATCTGACACGCTCTGATTTAAATATACCGTGAGCGGCTAAATAATGGAATAAATTCAATAATTCTTAAATCGGAAACTTCAGAGAAAAATCCTGATACCCGTCGATTTTTATTTTTAGACGGGCGGTTGTTCAGGTTATTAATTTATTTTTGAGGTTACCTATGTAAGCGTGATGACGTCATTGATGATTTTGTTTAATGGAAAGGGGAGGTGTTGCAATGGAACTTTTGAGAGATCTTTTAATTATCTAATCAGTCGTAGCAACAGTGTTGAGTATTTGCGTTACGTATACAGGGTGATTCAAGATTATTGTTGTTCTATAAAAATACAAGCGAACTAAAAAAGACAACTATTCCAAATTTGGTATGTAAACATAATAGGTCATGATCTATCTTTTAAAACTATTTTCAAAAGTGCAACGGTGCCACTTCTACCAGAAACCCAAGGCAACTTTGAAAATTCAAATTGAATACCTGTATGTTATTGCATTTTCGGATTCTGCATAAAATTCTAAGCAACTTTTGTTAATATTTCCCTATACCCGTCTCTAAGCGTTACATAAATGACCTCTAAAATAAAATAATAATCTGACCAACCGCACACTTAAAAATAAAAATCGACTGGTTTCGGAATTTTTTCTGATTTTATTTGGTTTGAAAGTTCTGTCATAATAATCTTTGGAAAAAACTGATTCACTTCATATGTCGAGCAGTTTAGTATCAAGAATACAGTAAGCACATTAAAAATGATAGCGAAAAGAAATATCAATTATGATTGGATGTGGAGATAGAACCGGAACGCAACTACAAGTATGTAACTTATCTAATACAAAATATCCTAACAAACCTATCAGACAATCGACAGTTAGTAAAATTGAAAAAAAATAGGGAAACTGGTTACGTTAAACACGTTGCAAACACTGGTCATTTACAAATAAACGAAAATGTAAAATTAAATTAATTCACACAGGTAAGTAAGTATCTACTATTAACACAAAACAGAGAAAAAATTGTTTAACATTGTAGAATTCTTTTTCCTACTTCTTGGCAGTAATTGCACCGATGACCACAAGCTTCTTGAACATTGTGGATCATTTGTGGACTAATCTTACGCATTTATAATCTAATTCTATTTTTCAAATCTTCCAGATTTCGTGGTTTCTCGACGTATACTTTAGATTTTAAATAGCCCCATAGAAAAAAATCAAGAGGTGTAACATCTGGAGATCTTGGGGGCCACTCTATAGATCCTCGTCTACCAATCCATCTACCAGGAAAAGTTATGTTTAATAAATCGCGAACAGGACGTGTATAGTGGAGAAGGTGCACCATCTTGCTGAAACCATATATTATCATTTGGTAAATCAGGATCATTTTCATTTGCGAAAATTACTGCAATGGCAGGTTCATATTGTAAGAAGTCCAGATATCGTTGCCCTGTAAGAGTTTCATCGAAGAAAAAAGGACCAATGATTCTGTTCTCTACTATCCCCGCCCAGACATTCACTTTTTGAGGATACTGAGTGTGTAACTCATTCATCCAGTGAGGATTCTCTTTACTCCAATATCTATAGTTTTGTCGATTCACTGTACCATTTAAGGAAAATGTAGCTTCATCCGAAAAAAGAATTTGACGAAGGAATCCTGGATTGCGGTTACACAAGTCTTGCATGACTTCACAAAACTGCATTCGGCGATCCGGATCGTCTTCATTGAGTTCCTGCACATTCTGGATTTTATACGGATGGTATTTCTCCTTTTTAAGTACACGTAACACCTTTGTGAAATGCCTTCACAGCTGCAATTGCTTTGGACCTACTATGAAGATTTTCTATCAAACTTCACAACATATCAAGTTTTACATTTTCGTTCATTTTGGACGACCAGCATTTGCAATGTGTTTAACGTGACCAGTTTCCCTAAATTTTCTCTCAATTTTACTAACTGTTGATTGTCCGATAGGTGTATCAGGATATTTTGTATTAAACAAGTTACATACTTGTAGTTGCGTTCTGGTTTTATCTCCACATTCAATCATAATTAATACTTCAATTCGTTGTGTTTCACTTAATGGTGCCATTATTATTAATTAATTATCAGTTATTCACTTAGTACAAATACCTACAATGTAATACCATTAAGTACTGAAGTAAGTAGTAAGTGTCTTAAATTTGACTCGTGCCAACTCGATATCTAAAAAATCTATTCTTTTTGCTACTTTCTTTTTGTTGTCAGTTTTAAACTGAATTATTTCTGTATTCTTGATACTAAACTGCTCGACATATGAAGTGAATCAGTTTTTTCCAAAGATTATTATGACAGAACTTTCAAACCAAATAAAATCAGAAAAAATACCGAAAACAGTCGATTTTACTTTTAAGTGTGCGGTTGGTCAGATTATTATTTTATTTTAGAGGTCATTTATGTAACGCTTAGAGACGGGTATAGGGAAATATTAACAAAAGTTGCTTAGAATTTTATGCAGAATCCGAAAATGCAATAACATACAGGGTATTCAATTTGAATTTTCAAAGTTGCCTTGGGTTTCTGGTAGAAGTGGCAACGTTGCACTTTTGAAAATAGTTTTAATAGATAGATCATGACCTATTATGTCTACATACCAAATTTGGAATAGTTGTCTTTTTTAGTTCGCTTGTATTTTTATGGAACAACAATAATCTTGGATCACCCTGTATACGTAACGCAAATACTCAAAACTATTGCTACGGCTGATTAGATAATTAAAAAGATCTCTCAAAAGTTCCATTGCAACGCCTCCCCTTTCCATTAAAGAAAATCATCAATGACGTCATTACGCTTACATAGGTAACCTCAAAAATAAATTAATAACCTGAACAACCGCGTCTAAAAATAAAAATCGACGGTATCGGAATTTTTCTCTGAAGTTGCCGATTTAAGAATTATTGAATTTATTCCATAATTTAGCCGCTCACGGTATAGATATTAATAGCGCTCTTAAAATTTTACAATGTTTTTACATACTTTTAAGCTTACCATCCATTATGCGATCATCACTTCCAAACCAATTTCTTAAATGATCGAAAATGTTATTAAAAAATAGCTCTTTGAGTCTGTTTGTATTTTCTGTAGGTTCTATCACAGGCGATACTGATGAAGTACTAATTGGAGAAATTGTAACAAAGTTCATTAACATGTTCTCCTTATGCGGAATCATAAAATCCAGATCCGTATGCCAGACGTATTCTGAAACAAATAAACTGATGTTAGACTATGTTAGTAATACATTGAATACTTAATTTAAATTGAAATTTAATGCATTTTTTTAAGGTAAATTCTATTAGAGCTTTCGACTGAAATCATATAAGAATAACGCAACATGTTTTCATTAAAGTGTTGTCAAAAGTGCGTGCGATTTGTAATATCGAGATAACGATTACAATTTATTGAAATCTATAGAAAATTTATTTTGATTAAATTTTGTTGAGAGTCATTATATTGCGGATGTGTTGAAAAGACGTTGAGAAATTTTGTTAAAGTAATTGTCATATGTTGAGTAGTGTTTGTAATTTAATTATAGTGAATCCTTGTTTTGCTGTTTAGTACCTTCGGCAACGTTCACGATTAGATTTTGTTATTAACAAGCTTACCATATAAAGAGTGATTAGTTTGATTATTAAAGTTGGCTTTTTAATATCGTCTCGATATGCATTAAAGTACCGTATTTTTTCCTATAGAATTTGACGCTTCAGCTTAATTAAAATATAAGTTTTTTATTGACTGGAAAGTGACATATTTAAGCAATTCAAGAAGAGGGGAGATTGTAGCCTTCTTACAGTCAGTTAATATTTAGTTTTGACTACATAAAAATGTAGTACAAGAACGCAGTGGTTTAGGCGTACCGACGCCAGGCGTCGTGTTGGTTAGGAGGCGTATATTACGAAGTTTGTTAGGGCTGTAAAGGTCGAGTGCGAAATAAATTAGTGCATCGCATATTGCGAATATTGAGAACTTTTACGATTCTAGCAAAATATTTATGGTCTTGGTTTTTATTAAGGAGTGCAGTACAAAGCACCCGTTTTTGGCTTAGGAAAGCACGTATTAAATGGTATTTGAATGTGGAATTATGTCTATGAAAGGAATGTTTATTTATTTTTTATGTAAGGACGTCTTGTCGTTTTTTTAATTATTTTGTTTTGTTTAACTTTGTTTATCCCGTATCGTAGATATAACAATGTTTATTTTAAGCTTTAATTTTAAGCTCATATTTCAGGTGATATTTCGATGGATAATTAAGATTAATATTTTGAATTTATGAAAATTTTCTTCTTGCATATTAACATTTTGGTTGTTGCTTTGTTTGCGTTTGTGGTAAATGGAAATTTTACGCTCCTTGGATACAGTAGTGTTGTTTTTGTTTATGTTTTGAGGTTTGTACAAGGAGACGTAACAAGTTTGTTCACCTCTCTTTAAGTTAAATAGCGGTTTACAAGGAATGCGATGTAGCATTCCTTGGGCGTCTAATTTTACTTGTAAATGCCCTTACACGGCACACTCTGTCTGAAGAGAAAAAAAGTTTTGTTTCACATTTTGTTTATCATATTTTTTTATTTTCTTGGATAAAAATTGTTGTAATTGTATTTTGGACGTTTACTTATGATCGTGAAATCGTAAGAACGCTGAATGATTTTATAGATTTGTATCTCTTTGCTTGTGTTCAGTTGCAAGTCAAACTATTTTGAATTACATTCTTTAACGCGTTACTGGTTAAAATGACCAATAATTGAAAGTGATATTGGACTAAAGATATCATATTCATACTATATTAATATTTTTCTTTGTTATGTACTGATTTTGATGACTGGCCAATCTGAATGGGATAATTCAGTTTCCATAATTTTAAAATTCAGTTAACAGTATACCTGGAGCATATCAACATAGAGTTAATTTTAAAAATTACGAGTTGAGTTGATTTATTCAGCAAGTTTCCTTTTCGTGAATTTTCGAGAGCTCTAATATGAGCTATTTTGAAATCATTTTTCAGGTTTGACCCTAGTGATTAGTTCACTTTTCTGCTTTAGGTAATAGTGGAATAGTGAATCTCCTAGTAAGTTTGTTTGTTAAGTAAGAACCCTGGTCCACAAGCTAAACTGGTTGTATAACATGCACTTTATCTGTATGCCAAGTGTTTGGCCAGTCACAGTGCACTGTGTCCTACCGGAAGCTTAAACGATCCATATCTCGTAAACTACTTGGGGGATATTCGTTAATATTGTTAACACATCGGTTTTGGTCTCTTCTGCTAAGATATTTTGATGCTAATAATACTTCCTATTATACCGCAAGTTGCTGCGAACTTTGCTAATTTCAATGAAATACCTATAGTTAACAAATATTTTATACCTTTCAATTTTTTTTACTGTCAATATAGAATATGATATAAATAAAGATAAAGTACTGTGACCCCAAACATCTAAACCACTAAGACTTGGTTTTCCGGAGTAATAGGGGATTCTTAGTTATACAAAAGTGGTATAAAAAAATATGTAAGTCACTAAAACATATCTAGGTCCTTTAGTGGTTCCTGATAATGAAAAATTGGTCTTTTTGTAGTTGTCCATGAGTCCGTACGCGTGATTGAGTGTATGCTTGTGTGTACGAGCGCACGTGTGCGTGTATTCGTGTGTGAGTGAGTGAGACAGCGAGGGAGTAGAAGAGTGAGATAGTGAGTGAGAAAGAGAGCGAATGTCAGTGATTTAATGATTGGGTGATGGAGTGGTGGAGTGATGAAGTGATGGAGCGATTGAGCGATTTAATGACTGAGTGATTGAGTGATTGAGTGATTGAGTGATTGAGTGACTGAGTGACTGAGTGATTGAGTGATTGAGTGATTGAGTGATTGAGTGATTGAGTGATTGAGTGATTGAGTGATTGAGTGATTGAGTGATTGAGTGATTGAGTGATTGAGTGATTGAGTGATTGAGTGATTGAGTGATTGAGTGATTGAATGATTGAGTGATTGAGTGATTGAGTGATTGAGTGATTGAGTGATTGAATGATTGAGAGATTGAGTGATTGAGTGGTTGAGTGATTGAGTGATTGAGTGATTGAGTGAGTTAATGAGTGGTCTTGTTTGGTTCGTTAGTTGGTTGGTTGGTGAGTGGGTGACTAAGTGAGCGATTGATGAGTGAGTGAGTGAGTAAGTAAGTGAATGAGCGAGTGAATGATTGTGTGAGTGAGTGAGTGCGTACGTCAGTGAGTGTGTGAGTGAGATAATGTAGGTGAGTTGTGCGTATATACCTGTTTTCTAGAAGATGTCTGCAAAAATTCATATCAAGACACTTAACTTTAGTGTAAATTACTTTATTGATACTATACAAATAATATAATTTATTTAAGAATAGTTTTTTTTCGAGCGACTGTAGACACTGCTAAGTGTTTGTGCTACGTGGAAATACATAAGATGAGATCATATTCATTAAGGTCATTCGACAAAAGTGTGAATAATGGAAAGGTTTATATAGTGGTAGCTGTAAAGAAATCTGCGTGTTGTATACTCTGATTGGTTGATACTGGAAATTGATGTGTTCATTGGTGGGTAAATTTAGTTGAAGTATTCTAGTGGATTATCTATTCAATTTAGTGCGTATGACAATTAAGGGAGTAAGATTAATTAGAGTTCATATTTAGTGCAATATACTGAAATTGTTATTAATCTATTTTTATTTATTTATTATAATTAATCATTAAATAAATGCACAAATAATAATAAGAAAATAGTACTTTCTCTATTTCCCTTCTAACCGTAAATGTAGTTAACCACTTTACCAATTTAATGAATTGGGTGCTTCAAAATTTCCTTTGTCTGGTAGGCCAGTACTAATTCAAACTTTTGTATCCATTGTTAGCATGGATATTAGAAATACACACAACCTATATGTATACTGTCTAGCTGATAACCTGTAGGATTTACCAAGGTCGTAGCCAGGATTTATAACAGGGGAGGGCAAACCATGGTCCATGGTCGTTCAAAATGTAAAATTTTAGGATAAAAAAAAGGCAAATGAAAACAAAACTTTGAGATTTTAATTATACTTAAATTAAACTAATAACATTTTTCTTGGGTTTAAACTAAATTTATCCAAAACTTTCTTCACTATAGTCAGTCCTGATT
Organism: Vesta saturnalis; assembly: GCA_036346205.1. Classification (NCBI taxonomy): domain Eukaryota; kingdom Metazoa; phylum Arthropoda; class Insecta; order Coleoptera; family Lampyridae; genus Vesta; species Vesta saturnalis. Next base: position 854,804 of record JARFJB010002002.1, on the reverse strand, counting down.
TTCCTTCAAAAATTTTCGATGCACACTCATCAAACACAACCCAGTGAGTCTGTCATCACCCATTGTACTCCTGAGCCAGGTTTTACCCTTCGCAGGGTACTGAACGATCTTTCCACGGTAGCAGTAGTGGATGGGAAAGCACTTAATATTAGCAGTGCGCTTGTTGCAGGGAAAAACATTAGCTTCCTCCAAAAGTGCAGCCACTTCAATGTCCTTTAATTTGTCTTCTGCTAAATTCTTTTTCTTCCACATATTGTACCACAAATCTAATTCTGCAGAGACATCACCCAACTTATAAAATTCCATGAAAGATTCTGCATTATTTTGAAATCTTTTGAAGCCATATTGAGCATGCTTGAAGGATGAAGATAAGTTAAAGCAAAAGCAGGTGTATTTTCGTTGGAGAATCTAGCATCCAAAGATGAAGTTAAAGAATCAAGATAGGGATGATTATTGACCGCTTCCAGTATTCAACTGCAGACTCAGATGGTGGATTACTTCTGTGTACTTGCTTTTGAGTGACTCGTGGTACTGACAACTCAACCCCTACTTTCTCGCGATATCAAGTGATTTTTAAATAATTCATAAGAAACATTTTCGACATCTTGTCGATCTTCTTTGATTACATCTAGAATATCATCAATATGTTTCTTCACCATAACCAAATCCATACTTTTACCTTGTAAAACGTTTACAACGGGTTCCAAAATTGCAGAGTATCTTGCAATTATGTTTAAGCCTAAGATGAATATTGGTTTAGTAACTGCACAGTGCAATTGGTAGGCAGATTTTCTTGTTGCATAGTTTCACAGATAGATGTTCTAGTGCTTTAACAATGTCAGTGAAGCTTTCTGAAAATTTTTTTATGCTCTTATATTTTTACGACCATCTGTTCTCACAAAGCCTTGAAAGATTTGGAACCGATTTCCTACGGGCTGGCGATTCACGAAAGAAGGTTATTGTGTATTTAACCGTTGCAATTGTGTTTCTTATTTCTGGTAGCTTGCTAGTATCATTGACCAGAAGATTTAGTCTGTGGCTGGAGCAATGGAAAAATAAAGATTTAGCGTACTTTTTTAAGAATGGCGTGTACACCACCTTCTTTGCCGGCCATCGTGGAACACCCGTCAAATCCGAATCCCACACAATTATTGGCGGAAAAATTATTATCTTCTAAAAAACTTTGAATTGCGCTAGCGATTGTAGAAGAATCTTGACATTTTAACTCAATGTAGCCTACAAATTCCTCCCTGATTATTTTTGGCTTTCATCATAGAACCTTAATCCAAAGAAAGCTGCTCTTTTCCAGCGATATCTGCTGTTTCATCAGCCATTACAGCATAAGCTTTTGCCCGTTTACATCTTCGATTATTTTTTCTTTGATAACTTCACCGCATAATTGTGTGATCTCATTTTGAATTGTTGGTGAGGTATAGACTGCGTTTTTTGACATTTATCCAAGTGGCTCTTTAGCTTCTATCACCAGAGTCAATCCTCAAATTTAAAAGGTCAAAGAAAACTCCCTCATTTCTTGTTTTCCTCTAAGCGGCAAATCATGAATTCCACAAAATATTATGCATGAAATAATTGCTGACAATATTTGTTTATTTTCTTCAATCGTCTTATGGTGCCCTATTTGCAACTGGACATCAACAGGAGCATTTTCAAGAAATGCTTTTGCAGCAGCTGTTAAAGATTTGTGGTAATGGCTGCCAACGTGCTTTCTACAATCTTCATGTATATCCTTAAACTTCATGTAAGGCCTTACCATAAATGACCACAAAACTCCTTTAACTGTAGCAATTCTTGGCGGAAATAAAACGCAATACAAACATAGAGCACCGTTCAAACAACTTGAGTACACCAGCCATGGAGTATATTGATCTAACCAGCGATGGTTAAATTTTCTTTTCAAGTGAATGGCATCAGAAGCAAAATCGTAATTGCATGATGGAACCCAAGGGTTTGTCAACAATTCCTTCTTTTTTTCAGAAGGCAAGTTATTGGCACAACTAACATAACGACCAATGTCATTTTGATGGTAGCCATCGCGTTCTTCAGTTTGTTTAGAGGTCCCAGTTCCAGAGACAGCTTCATGTAGATTTGAAGAACTACTTGAGCCTCCTTCAAAAATAGATTCCAATTTTGATGTTCCGACCATTTTATTTTTATCTTCATGACAATCATTGGTTCCACTTCCACTACTGTCATCGTGAACTGTTTTCCGTTTTAGAGATTTTTGACCTAAAAATAATAACCTAATATCATTCTTGTTCTTAGTCCCTAGTATAAAAATTAGTATAAAACAAAACTACCATGTAATGATAGCTTATAATGTGGATATACTATATCCGATGTTAATATTTTTTCTCTAGATTAAAAACACAAAATGAAATTAATAGCACGTATAAAGTGCTGTTTGATCTTTAATATGTGAAAATTTCAAGTTTTATATTTAGTCCCATTTGAGATATCAGCTGTCAAAATCGGTGCATTATTGTAATTTTGTTATAATTAGAAGGCAAAAAAGTCGGCATCATAATAATGAAAAATATATAAAATTATATTAATAATGCACAGAATCTTTTGCCAAAGCTAATAAAAATTGTTTCACAAAGATACAAGCAAAGAGTAAAGAGCAATTGGCAATTTTGTAAAGGGCTGCAATTGAATTTTTTTCCAAACGTTGCGATACAAATAATTTTGAACAAAAATTAACATCGGATATAACATATCTACATTATAAGCTATCATTACATGGTAGTTTTGTTTTATTTGGTGCTGGTCGAGCAACCAATTTTCAAATTTTTGGACCATTTCTAATGGAATGACTCTAAAGTTTTAATTAAAAATTTAATTTTCTACTGAAATTATTTAACTTACCTTTTTGTAACCAATTTCTTATACCCATATTGTCTTTTCTGTCTCTTTATTCTGTGGTAAAACTATTGTTACGGATTTTCCCTCTTGTTTCTCAGGCAATAATTTAACACTGATAACTATTCACACCAACTTTATTTAAAACCAATAAAGTTAACAAAACAACACAAATATTCACTTTCTCAACACTTTTAACTATTCCGCTTTTAAAACTCGCGCCTTGCTTTCTATTCGCCGTATGCAACTTCGTATCCTGCACTATGTACTGTACTGTACTGTCTGTCTTCGCGCCGGATAGGCAATTTTATATACCCTTTTGAGCCTAGAAATTGCCAGAACATTCGCATCGCCGGTTCCGTATATCCTCACTTGTATCTCGATTTTTCTCGAAGAAAACCAGTGGCGTTTCGTTACACTATTAAATAGGACACTGTCGCTAGACAAGAGCACTTACACCTAACTCAATAGTTGTTGCAAAAATATTGTCCTATGTTAGGATTTGGAGCAAGTGTTTTAACCACTTGATAGTTTTGCACGAACTGCACTCGGGCGTGACATTTTCCGTACACTGACGATCCGAGTCTCGTTCAGGCAACTTTTGTTTTAACTTGTTTTAACTTGTTGGTGCAGGTCTTACGTACGTTATAAGAGTATTTATTTCGGATTCTGATGTAGGATTGTGTATTGAATGTTTCAAAATATTTCACACTAAAACTACTTATTGAGTAAATTTATTTTAATTAATTAATAGGATTAAAAATGTAGTTAAATGAAAACAAAAAAAGTGACAATTTTTTACCATTTTTCTCAAAATGTCCGACTGTTAAGTGGTTGAATCGAACACTAAAATTGACGTATCCTGAGAGTAAATCGAACACTCGTTTTTATCCAATTCTGGTGTGGGACAATTCTGTGTGCACCAATGCATTAAATGCATAGATCGAAAACGCTATTAATATATATTTAGCACTATGTCAGTTTTTCAAACAGCTTTGTTTTTGCTGATGAAATATATTTTAGTGACAAAGGACACGCGAATAATTTTATTTATTAGAGCTTATTAATTAATTTTAAAATGTTCATAAAAGCAACCAAACGACCACAACAACAAACAAAATATATAAAACAGATAACAAAAAAATATGCAGAACAGAAAAATATGTATATTTTAGATTTAATTTTTGTTTATTAAAATTTAAAAATTATTTAATTTATTTTTGCTCTTCCAGGGGGGCAGTTGCCCTCCTGCCCTTCTGCTACGCCCATGGGCCCGATTTACTGTTGTAGCAACTAGTAGTTTCATTTCTTCCTGCCATGAAGGAACAAGAGGTACCGTAAAATACTTTTAAAAAAATAAACAATTGTAAATGCGCCATTATGAAAAAAATTAAATAATTTACATAATAATTGAAAGACAAGTGAACTTTTCGTGTATGGAAAGGTAAAAAAAGTTAATATCCAGAAGACTTTATTTTACAACTTTATTAAACTATTATCCACATGTATTGGGACCTCAAGAATAGTTACGTTAAACGGGAATGAAAATATTGTTATTCAATTTCAGCTTACAATTCTCCCTGATTTTACATTCTGTCGCCGAAAACAAATTTGTATTGACAAGTTGCCTAGAGTAAATATAGCTGTACACTAGAGACCGAAGAACTAAGAGTGCTGGAACATGGATGGCAGATTCAAATTATAATATCTAATATTGAATGATCCTTATGCAATACTTTATTTTATAAAAGAATAACATTTTTAAAACTCATCTAATAATTCTACAATACTTAACATCACAATCAACGAATCATTTTGAAGATAGCCTAGCTCTTTCAACGTGTTTCAAACTGTCATTCCTTCCCGCAATGATATGCATAATATCTACCAGCTTTTAAAACATATCGGCTTCCTTACGTCTATAAGCACGCATATTAGGGAAAGCATGAAAAATCTATAATAATTAATAGGAGAATTTCTATTAATCACGATAACATATAGTACGTATTATTAGTACGAGTAAAAGGTCAGTATTTTCGGAATTAATATTTAACAATTTTCGGTATGTATATACTCTCAGTTGGTTTAATAATATGATCAATTACAAAATTAACATTATCTAAAATTTGCAGGATTAGAATTATTTCTGTAATTCGCATTTCTTTAAGTACTTTTAAATTGGAATTGCTTAATATAATTTAAGAACGAACCAAAAGTGCTTTATCGTCGAAATCGTTGAAGGGTCTCCTACTAAGAAGATTTAATCCAAATTGGCATTATTGCTGGGGTGAGTTTAAAATCGACTTTACGTTAATATCCGCGTTTAGCAAAACCTTCAAACGTTTCTATTGCGATTACACTAAATTTTTTTAGTAAAATGAACGTTAAATATGTGATTCTTTAGATATACATTGTTGTTTTAAGTGAAAATAACGCTATACCAATTTTTCTGAGTAACGTGCTTCAAACGTTTCGAAGGCGTTCTTTAAGATTATACCGCATGAATATTCAACAGTAATCCACCCTCACTTCCTAACATTATCGGTGAAATAATGCTTCCGGAGGAAGACCTCGCACATTGTACGTATATTTTTTACTTCTTTAGCCTAAACTATGCTTTTTCTACCATATTAACCTATTAGTTTATTACAACTGATGATTAAATGTTATTTTTGATTCCACAGTTACTTCTAAGTTCAAACCTAGCATACATTTATCAATGATTTGAGAACTTAACATAATTTCAATCTTACGATTCAGTTACCAAAACTACTCGCCGATAAAAAATGTTAAAACTGATTTTAGATTAAAATAGTTTAAATAAATGTGATAGACCTAGAGTTGTTAGTTTACAAAGCAAGAAAACGAAAAATAAGACGATTACAAAATATTTTTACGGATTTTCCAGTCTGTTCTGACCCTAGCGTAATCTGATTTATAAAATGTTTGTGTTATTGATTTACAATTTTAAAAACATTAAGTTTTTTAGACTATACAAAACATAAACACAAATAAACATGTAATACCTTTCGGCATAGGCTGTAATATACATCTTGTATAAAATAATCTCTCTTTAAGTGCGTATATAGAAATTTTACATATATAAAGAGAATGCAATAGTATTCGTTTCATACGATCATTTTAAGGAACTACTATCAAAGTAAAAAGTTTAGTCACCTGACTTTAAGCGTTTATATTTCGAAAACTACTACGTTTATTTTAATCAAATAACTTGCATCATAATCCTATATATTAAAATAATCGGGTCATTTAGTTCACACAGATTGCGAGACAACCGCTTGACGTATTTCGATGATTTTTTTTGATATGAAGGTAATTTTGCGTAAAAAGAAATAACGGAGTCAGAATTTTATTTTAAGGTTTTAATTTTTTTGAAGAAGTCCAGCAGACGACGCTAATATTGTTGTCGTTTGTATTTAATTTATTATGCGTTTTATTATCATTAAATTTAATTTTAAACGTAAAATTTTGCGGAGGAAAGCTAGTCAATATTTATTTCTGTGTATGTGAACGTAATTTGACATTTAAAACCGTGTAAAAAGGAAAAGTGACACGCTTGTTAACTCCCTTATTCTTAGCGTTATACGGAAAGATCGACTTTTTCTTAATTTATATAATTGCTAACCAAGGAATAGAATTAAATACTTCGTTGAACAAGGATAACGTTTAACAGCACGCAGAAGTAACAGGGGAAGAGAATTCAACGCGCGACCTTGTGTCGCCTCTACTGAGAAATCGCAATTTATGCCTATATCGTCTTTGCCATCCCCCTCAATGTCCTGAGAAGCGTGATCATTATCATCATTGTTGTCGCCTAAATTTATAACTAACGGTACTAGCCGACGTCTACTAAATGTTCCTTTTCTCTGTACATATTTTCGATTTTATTGGCATGATTGGCACAGTTACTTCAAACGATATTTGGCAGTTTGTAATGTTAACCTCCAAAGTTCCAAAACGCCCTTTACTGTGAACGTTGTGTTTTCCTTTGCAACTCTATTTTTGACATAAGCCGATATCAATTCAATTGGATTAAATTCACAGTGGGCTTATAGAAGCCCTCACATTTTAACACTGTCTCATCGTAATTCTATGACCGCTTTTTCAAGCAAATATTGTTTTTTATATAATTGTACATACTAGATAATTCCAAAAGTGAAGCCCTCGTCCTTTCGCTAAATGAATTGCTCTGGTAACGGAACTTTTCGTTTGTTCGACCATTCAATTATATTTGTTTTCTCCAGGCGGTTGTTAGATTTCTAAAATCTAAAATCATTGAGTGGTATGGTGATTGATCTACCACAATCACCGATTTATCGGAGATCACTCCCAGTACACACCGTAACCATTCTTCATAATGCTGTTTATTCATTCCGTCATGGTAATCATCCGAACCTTTTTTCCAACAAAGCATTTAATACAACCTGGTAAAAAGTCGTTTTCGTTGCCAATATCCAATATAATTACTCTTAGTCCAGATCCAGAAGGTTGCTTGCGCGGTTTTCTTAGGTAACAAATTCCACCCAACCAAATTTTCTTGAATGGTTTGCGCCGCACCATGTTTCGCCAGTAAAAAATATTACATCCCGATTCACTGGTCTTTTAATCGAATATAAATATTCCGCACTTTTAGTAGCTACTGTAGTAGCAGCACTGCCATGTTCTCTAATTTTTTATAAGTAAAATTCATTTTACCCACTCATCTTTTTAATGTGGTGGTACATACTTGTGGAGAATCCGGACACTCGCCCGTCAATCTTTGATGCAGTTAGACTATGGTTGGCATCCTTTTTTCCATAGAAAAATTTAATATTTGTCTTTAGAAAATCATCGGTCCACCACTTCTTAGCCTCGCTCCTGACACTGTACCAGTACTACTTGCACCTTCCTCAATTGATACCCTTACGACACTTCTTTCACTAATCTTCAAGCATTCCGCAGTACGTTTTGTATATATATATATATATATATATATATATATATATATATATATTCAGGTACCAAGTGTACTCTGTTGAGCCCGATATGTTAACAGGTCGCTATGAATCCCGACGTAGGGGTTGCTTACACAACTCGTTTTTTTATACAAAGTATATACTCTTAGGTACTTGCGAGTCCCGACAACTTTGCTGCCGTAAAGCAATTAAAAGTGACACGTCCCTTTGATTATTTTAATTTAATAATTATATCATCTTCAATATTTTAAGATTTTTATTAGTACTTTTAACAATAATAAATTTATCTATGATTGCACTATATTTGAAACAATACACTTACTGGATGCTTGTTCGTTATGTTATAAGCAATTTTCTAAAGGTACTATATATAAACCGTTGTCATCTCTAAAGCTTAGTTCTTGTTATAAGTATAGAGTATTTGCAATTAACACTTTGTTTTAACACAGAAGTTCCATTAAGTACGACCATCATAAAATTCTTGTAAATATTCAATAGTTGCTCGTGTTGTGTGAGCTTTTGCGCTGTTCTGTTGGAAATATCAATATGCACTTCATCATAGTGGAGTTCATTAATAAAGTTGTTAAGAATTTCATATCGTTATCTTTTTGTGGTCAGAGAGTTACTAAAGAAATGGGGCATACTAATCGGCTTCAACTTAAATCTAGAAAAACTCCTAATATTTTGAGATGGTATCTCTAGCAAAGTGGGGATTATTGGAACTCCATATTCTCATATTTTGAAAATTGACATATCCGGAAACATGAAACCATGCTTCATCAAAGAAAAAAGTGTCCAAAAGGTTCAGTACTTTTATATTAAGTGGGCAGAATCGGCTGTTTCACGGAATACATTTACGCAGTGGATAAAGTATTATAAAACAGGTGGTATTGCACGGCCACTTTAGAAAGTCTACCAAACAGTCTTGCCTGAAATATTACCACTGACCATTTGGTACGAAAATGGGCTTCTAGCATGTATGCTTTCCGATTTTCAGGGTAAACCGTTACAGATATTAAAGTAATTAATTAGTTGATAAATTGTTTGATAACTTTCTATTTAATTTAAATCTTTTATTTACAATCTGCCAATTGTCCCTAAAGTAGTTCTACACCTTTCATGGATGTCGTGGTAAATAAACAAACACCAATTTCTCAAATGTCACGAAGGATGTATAATAAAGAAAATAATGTAGACGGTATATCAAAAATCATATTAACACCTTATTTTAAAACATAGTAGGCATTTTGGTAGTTAGCACTCACTATTAGGACATTAGGATATTAGATAGCAGAGCGAGAATATGTTTTGTCGTGCGTGCTACGTCCTTTCAATCCAAATTTCTAATTCTGTGACTCAAACCTTACCTTATTAAAATGAAAATGCATTACACATACATCGGTGGCGACAACACAATATATGTGGTAATAAACTTATCGACAATTGTATAGTGCGCGACTGCTTTAAATAAAAAAAATAAATAAAAATCGACAAATCGCGTAATTTAACTCCGCTTCCAAAAGAAAGCAATTGTCTCTACTCCGGCATGCAGCTGTAACAAGAAGATGGTTACGGTCCAACCCGAACAAGGTCATCGAGGTGTAGTAAAAGAAGAATAAGAAGGATCGTATACGGCGTAGAAGGACCGCATCCAGAACACCGCCAAACTGCCAATAGGGAAGGAAACTTGAAATCGGGCCATCAGCTGCTGATTAATAAAACCTTTACTATTTTTTTGTACTGTATTTTATACCAGGCGAAAGTACGGTGGGGTATAACATACGTCAGTACTTTTCCGATCCGGGAGTGCACATGGACGCTGTTTCTTATAGCTTCCCATTTGACCTCCTACAATGCGGTAGTGGTTCCCGGTCAGTCGTCGATCGCACTCTGATCGCTTCACATCGACGTAAGCGAGAAGTGTAACCTCATACTCCACCGTACCGATTAAATAAGTGTTTTGATTTGCCTCATACCCCATAGAACTTATTGAGTGAATTCTTGAATTTCACGGATACTTCTCCAAGTGGCATGTTTATAACTGCTATTTATCGATCCAGGTTAGATATTCCAGGTAAAATTCATCATTTTCTTTTGACTATGAACAAGAGCAGGAACGCATTTCACGTCTTTGGACTGAGCTAGAGCACGAAGAATAACAATGTCAGGGAGGAGAGGAGTAGGTTTCGGGAGTGGAAGAAGACAACGTCAGTGTGTACGCCGATTCAGAATCCGGAAATGAGATGAACCTGAACTAAATGAACCGGCAACACCAGGAAGTGAATATGTCAGCAAAGATGGAAACACACTCTGGTCCGTAAATGATGGGAATCTACGCGTGAGAACTGGTTCTGAGAACATATAGCACCAGGTGTAAAACGTGACTATCAGACTATGAAAACTGCTGGTGAGTGTTCGAGTTTGTGTTTCACTGAAAGTATGCTCGCTGATATAGTAAAACATGAAAATTGTTATTGAAAGCAAACAATCTGAATCGCGTTGATACTGTATCGCACATATTGCAAAACCCATAACTCTTCAACAAATCAAAGCTTTTATATGCTTGTTTTATGCTGCCGAAGTTGTTAAATCTGGTAGGCAAAACATAAAGGACTTATGAGGTGCAGATGGGTTCAGTATTAATATATTCAGAGCGATAATGGATGAGAAAGGATGCAGTTTACTACTGCAATGCCTACGATTCGATAACAGTGAAACGAGAGACGAAAGACAGCCAGGCGGACCATTTCAAATTAGTAACAAACCGGAAGATATTGTGATGCGTCTTTGTGAATTTTTGAAAAAAAGTAAACGCAATATTACATTTGGTAATTGGTTTACGAGTTACACACTGGCTGTCCGTTTGCTCAAAGAGTATCAACTAACCTACGTTGCTATTCTGCGCAAGAGTAAGAGAGAAATTCCACCAGAATTCTTGAAGATAAACAGAGAGAAAAGTTTGCTATTTACGTTCCAAGGAAGCATAACTTTAGTTTCGTATGTTCATAAAAAAAATAAAAATGTTTTCGTACTCTCTACCTTACATCATGACAAGTCTATCCACAACAGTACAGTACTAACGTTTTATAATTTAACACAAGGCGGATGAACTTTCAGCCCACTATAATGTAGCATGTCGTAAGTGACCTTTTTATTTCTTATTGAATACAGCCTCCATCAATTCCTTTGTGGTCTACAATGCAAACAACAAATTACAAAGACGTTAATACCATTACTCGTCGACAATTTGTGAAACAGTATTCGATCTGATATCGCCTCATGTGAAGATGAGACAAATGAATCTAAGAATACAATTGAGCCTGAAAAGAAAGATTGCCCCAGAAAAGACAGTTCAGGAAGGTGCTGGAAAGAAGCAAAAAAAGCAGGAGGATGTCACATCTGCGAAAGAAAGCAAGACCCAAAATCTTTCTATGTATAGTCTATTCGTAGTCAATATGCCTGTCTTGAACATGCAATTGTTATCTGTGACACTTGTTCTAATGACAATGATGCTCGGAATGATGGACAAATTATTTTTTTTCTATATATTGTATTCCACTGAATATAAGTTTAACAGGTTTTTCTTGTTTCACTACTTCGTACAACTCACAATACAAGCCTGTTTCAGCCGATACCCCATCCGTACGACCATATTTCGGCCGTAGAAGCACATTTCAGCCCATACCCTGCCGTATCCATGGTTAACATTTGCTTTCCTTCATTTCCATTGGACGAACTTGATGCTCAACCTACTTGTCCCTTTGACAATTCCTCTCCATTATCGGATGGTACGAATCTGGCTGTGTCACCATTTTGGAGATCTTACGTCACCCTCATCCAAGTGTCCGGTCCTCGCTCCAACACAACCACTTCCAGATCTTCATCCTTTAACTGCGTGATTCGTCACGTCTATAAGGATATTACTGCCCAAGAGGTCTCAGATTCAATTGCTCTGGCTTATGTGCATAAAAACATAAACATAAATATATAACAAAAACTTCTCCCACAACATATCGTGAACTGAATCAAAGAGAAAAGGGGAATCCACCGTCAATTCTTGCGAATCAGTGATCCTGCTCTTAAGTCAGAATATAACCACCTCAAAGACTTAAACATGCTAGAAATCACATACGGAACAATCCTGGATGCAAGCCACATCCCAACTTGATTAGCGAAATGGTAAGGTCTCCTGTCTATCACCGATCTTAAAAACGACCTGAAGTCTAACGAACAAGGAAAGGTCCACCTTCACCTTTAAACAGTCTTTAAACCGCCCAATGGTCTACAATGCCTTTAAAGATCTTCACAATCTGAACCTTCCCGAACTCCAACGGCAATCCCTATTACGCTCTTTCATGGTCATCCAAGTTACCTCATAGTTTAAAAAAGGACGTAACTCAGATCTAGGACAAGAAGGCCTAGCAGAACAAACGACAAGCTTACTAACCAGCATATACAACACATGAATTACACTTTCTTTCTTCCCGACAGCTTGGAATTTTGCTTTACCATCATACTTCCCAAACCATACTCCGAATTAACCACTTCCTCTTCCTATAGATCCCTCTTAAGGTTTGAACTAGATTCTAGCAAGGTAATTCTGAGCTTATCTAGAAACTAACAATATTGTTCCTGATAACCATTTCGACTTTAGATCCAATCGAACGTGCCACGATCCCGTGTTGAAGCTACTTACATTCATACGTAATGCAATATGGCGGTTTTTCTGTACATTCGGACAGCATTTGGCAGGGTTTGGCACGCAAAACTCATCAAAAAAATCCTCAGTATAGGTATCTCCGTATCTACGTTATGAATTTTTTATTTGTTTTATCATGTAGTTAATTACAATAATAATTCTGTTTATTAGTTTAACTCAGAAATGAGTAAAATAAATAAGTTCAAGTAAATAACAAAAAAGTTTATAAATAACATGTTCTTTCGCATGAGCATAATTTCAAAGTCAATGCAATCGATTTATATTTTCGTGGCGTCGTGACGCTTAGCTCTTAGTCGTCGAATTTTTTAAACTTTGAAAAATATCTACTTGAGCCCATACATTGATTACTTTTTACAGAAATTAAATATTTCTATTCGTATTCGAGATATTGGCGTGAGGAGTTTTAAGTGAAAAACTCTGTATATATATATATATATATATATATATATATATATATATATATATATATAAAGTATTAGATATATAGAATATTTATTAATAAGAAATTTAAGATTGTTTTGAATGCACACTTAAAACCGCTGTCAAGTTATCTGCCATAATCAATACTCATATATGTAAACAAATTTGGACAAAAAATTTTGACTCTTGATTTACACTTAGCGAAACCCCAATACTAGATTTAAAAAAAACGGTGCGCCACTGGTTTTTTTAAATTTTTAAATGTTGATAAATTATTTATGCTTAGCTATCTTAAAAACCCCAAATAACCCGACTTTCAAAAAAATCGGTTTATAAAATCGAAAATGCACAATTTTGCACTCTAAAAACGGTGCGCCACTGGTTTTTTATTTTCAAATTATATAAAAAAGTATTTGCTTGTTTTTTTTAATTTTGTAACTTTTTAAAATTTGAAGCAATTAATTTTTTTAACCTTCTAAGCCTCTAAAAATGCCCGCCGCTGGTTGGATTTGCTCATTAACGAACTTGACCTAGATTTTATGGCAAATAATTTTTGTACCAAATTTCATATCGGTAATAACAGTAATAATGGTTCAAAAGCTACCGCGTGCGCGCACACACAGCCACGAAAATTGTTTTTTTAAAAATTTGTTTTTCATGTTGTTTAGGTCTGACAACGTCGAGGAACGAAAAACATTTTTTTAAATTTTAAACCGATTATATAGTTTTCTCTTTAAACGTACGTATATGAGAAAGCAATAGAGAATTGAGATTAAGCATTTAAGTTACATGAACGAAGTAAATAAGTATTAATACAAAACGTAAAGTTCAAATTAGAATAATACTATTTATAATAATTGAGCATATTGCATGTTCTTTTACACATGAATAAGATTTAAATTGTTTAATTTATAATTAAACACTTAATGTTTACACTGTAACTGAACAATCGACTGGCATACCTGATCTTGCGTTATTTTTCTATCGCCGTATCCCGTCATTATTAATATTTCAATTCATTCTCTTTCACTTAATTTGACCATAGATAAATTTTTTTGAAAATTCAATTAATTTACTGACATTGTTGCGATGGTATCCACTTAATAAACGAAATTTCCAAGGATACTACGTACAAAAAAGCTAGACGTTCTATAATCATGATAATATAAAATTGAAATTCTGTTTTTATTTTTAAAATTAATTTCCTACAAAATTTCCTTATGAAAGTAGGCAAAAATGTTATTTAGACTATCGCACTGGCTATTAAAATAACAAATAAAAATTTGGAGTTATCATTTCAAAAAAATTTACACTGAAATCATTATTCTTAGATGGATCACCCTGTATATTTAATTATAGAACCAGTAAATGTGCAATTCAAAATAAAAGTTGACATGTTTTTGGAATCTCGTTAAAAGTTAATAGTTTAAATTTTACAGACATTATTCCAGAATGTTTACTTACACTGTACGTGTTTAATGTGGTAAGTTATGCCATTTCTTCAATTATACATCAAACTTATATGGAATTCTCGATTTTTCGGTATTATTTCTGTACTACTGATGATATCAACATTCTGGCCATATCGTTGTGATTACTTCGAAATTTAACTTAAACGATTGTTACTGAAATTACATGGTCACCTGATGTAACTGTTAACTACATTACTTACACACTACCTATACACATTTCTCCGTCATATCTCTTATTGGGAAAGGTTAGTCTACAATTACATTCAGTTGACCTGGTTGTCAAGGTAATCAATTTATGATGACACCAACCTACTGCCTGTTTCCACAAGAGGAAATTGTGTAGTTATTATATTGAACATTGTGAACTATGTAGTTGTATCAGTTTACGGTTATGTAGATTACTGAGAGTTGATTAAATAACCAATTTCTATATTTACTTGTATATTCTCTAATTTCTATATGTGTGTAACGTGCATATAATAATTGTTAACCATTGTTTACTAATTTGGTCTGTCAATTTACATTGACAAGATATATCAATAACCCTTGCAGCGTTGATATTGTAACTGCCCGTTGGTGTTCCAATATCAGTTAGAATTAACGATCTACGTTTCTTTTTGTTCTACTTATAATTATTGCGTTGAGTAAATAATAACGCTGACAAATAATTAATTACTTTGATGTGTTACTTCATTCTACAGACTTAAAATTTCGGTAATCAAATTTTTGATGTCTCGTTTTCTAAATTAATATTCGTGGTAGAAATGTACGGGTTACTTTAATTTGTGCGTTCTTGAATAAAACAATACTTTGAGTAACTTACAATCTGATTTCTTGTTTATATATTTATTAAATGAACGAATTTCTAATTACTGAATACTTAATTCCTTGTTTTAATTTCTCTGTTTTTATATATGTGCTAATTCAAATTTTCTCTTTCAGCTCGCTTCTCCCTTTACTTCCTTTTTCAATTTTTAGGGTTGTATTTTAGAAAGTTCATGGCGCCTTCTATTACTATTAAAAAGGCTTACTCTTATCAACATATGTACTAGTCCAATGCCAATAATAAATCTTCTGAATTGTTCTGCATTCTAAAACGTCGAAAATATACCTACGTAGAGCTTAATTCACCGGTATAACAATGTTTTTTTTTGCTAAAAACATTGATAACATGCAGAAGACACCTCTCTAGTAGTTTTTACCTCAACAGTTTTGTAACGGAATGACGCGACATTACAATCCTAGTAATTGTACGAAAAATAAATTTCAAGATACCTTCACTAATTCAATGAAAAAATGTTTAACATAAGAAATAGTGATTTCATAAAATGTGATACACTCACATCTAAACAATAAACTGATTTTAAGTGTTCTATATAAAAAGAAAAACCATCATCCATCAACAATTTCGAAGTAATAACTAAGTGTTAACAAAAAATGGCAGTTACCAACAGAAACATATTTGAAACTGTTTAAATGAAGATTGATTGTCTGATCTGTCTTTAGAAATGTGGCAAGCTGAAAAACTGTATATTTTCATAGAAATGAAAAGGAAACACCTTTTCCCTACATAGTTTAAACAAATACAATTTCTAAGTATTTAAACATCTTGTATTACATTATTTGACACTTTGTATAATTTAGCGTAAAATAACGAGCAGTGGATTGACGAGGTGGATTTAAAAATTTAAAAATTTGTAATAAAAATATGGTCGATGACTCCGCGTAAAGTTAATAGATAATAAAGCACAATAAAAACGCATTTAGTTTAATAACTTTTATGAAAACATTCTTGCACAAAGCGAATATTAGTACAAAAGGGATGTTTTAATAAGCAATAAAGAACATTTAATGAAAGCATGATTAATCGTTGAAACGACAGTTTGGCAACATGGCCGTATAATTAATGTCGTTTCAATTTCATTTTAATGGTTAAAGCTAAATTTAAACTAAAACACCTTCATGATTAATGTTACAGTAATGTTATAATATTATTGTAATGCAACTTTAGAAAATTAACTTTTTATGTTCAATTTTTTTATCTTATTTTCGTAAGCACCGTGTTTTCGATTAAGTAATGTCATGACGCTTATACCATGTAAGAAGTGATTTATGAATGTAACACGGTTCCAGAATCAGTTAATATGTAGGACTTTCAAACATTTTGACGAAAATGCACAGTTGTCAATTAATGTACACTGTGTCCCATCGTTTACGCAGAAATGGAAAAATAATAACAAAAAAATAGTTTTTGAAACATATTCAAAGTGGCAATTTTTTTTTAATTGGGTAAAATGCATCTTACAGCTTCACAAAACAAATATTAATGGCAATAAAACTTATAAAGAATACTTTATATCTAAATTTGCAAGTAGGCTGGGCCTAGTCTGATCTAAACGTAATTGACCTGTCAAATCTAATTAAAATTATTTTTGTGCAACAATCGTATTGTTTGTTTATTGTGCGAAATATGGCAGGAAATTAAAAATGTTGAAAACTGAAAAATATGATATGCTGATTTTCTTTGGTCTGAGTAGTGAAAACGCCGACACAGCAATAAATTTGTATTTTAACAGGTAAATGTAGTTTCCTTGGTATTAATTTTGATAATTAAGTAACTTTACATCTACGTAGGTTTCCAGAACGGAGACAACCTAATAAAACCAAGTTTTATAGTTTAAAAAGAATTTAATTAATTATGGATCATTTTCTAAACCCAGGTCAAAAAATATAATAAAGAAAATCGAGAGCATGATCAGGTTACCGTTTTAGCCAGTGTGGAGGGTAATCCTACAAGTTTTTGCCGTACTATAGAAAGTAGTATTGAACATGTTAAATATAGTACCCAAATGGCATATGGTCAGACGAGGCACACTTTAGCAATTCAGGTGTTTTAAACGGCCATAATAGCAGATTATGGTCTCAAGCAAATCAACACCAAATATTCCCCCAAAGGCAACAAGGACGATTTGGACTTAACGTTTCCTGCTTTATATTAGGATCAAAAATACAATTTTACATTTTCGAAGGGAGCTTATCCGCTCCTAGATATTTGGATATTTTAGAAATGGTTGTGCTTGAATTATTAGATGGCATTCCTTTAGCTTGCTTGAACCAAATTCATTTCCAACACATCTCACAATGCGCAAATTATACGCCCAGACAATTTTTGGTAATAGATAGATTGGTACTAATAGGCCGATAAGATGGCCTCTTAGGTCTCCGGGCTTGTCAGTCTTAGATTTCTTTTTATGGGGTTACTTACTTGCAAAATAAAATATACCAAACTCAATATGACAACGTTGAACGTTTGACAAATGCAGTTAGAGAAGCTTTCAGACATTTACAAGAACACCCTAATATTGTGCTTAATGCTAGAACGAATTGGAAGAGTGTGTGAAGCATGTATAAAACAGAATGGTCATCAATTGGAACTAGTAAGTTATATAAGGCTTGTAAAGTTGTAGGTATTATGTTTAGTATTTAATTTTGTGTTTTTGCATAAAAGTTCCTAACCCTTAACCTCATTTTTTCATGACCAACTACATCATCAAAATGCTAAATTAACGTAACATTCATCTTTGAGGTTAATAATGCAAAAGAAGTGCCACACAATATATATTTTTTGAAAGCTGAGAGTAAGCTCTATTATGTAATAAAAATATATACAGGGTGTTCCACTTAAAAAAATAAAACTGGTTTATTGCGAAGAAACATACTTTTTGTGGGAAAAACGATGCACGCCAATAAATTCTACGGAAAATACAGTTACAACCCACTTCTCACCATTTCGATAAATTACAAGGCAAAGGAGTTACGAGGGATACTTAAAATGTGCAAACCTTGAAGTTCGCCCTGTAAAGACTAATATGACTATGACAGTTCTGCTTGTGGCATCTTTCGTTCCACAAAAAAGTAGAACAGGGTCGCGAAAACCCCAAGTTTTCTATCTTTGCTCGCAAACGAAATACCCTACAACTGTTAAAGCCTACATATAGCATATGTCCATTTGAGGTTCGTACCTCTACTGCAAGGTTGCGCAGAATACATGATCTTATTCAAAAATGCGAGTGAGTGCATGAGTGCAGTGATGCATGACAAGTGAGTGCAGTGAGTGCAGTGAGTGCAGTGATGATGCAGTAGTCAGTGAGTGCAGTAGTGCAGTGAGTGAGTGATGATGAGTATGAGTGAGTGAGTGATGCAGTGATGTAGTGTGAGGTGAGTGAGGTGAGTGAGTGAGTGTGAGTGAGTGTGAGTGAGTGTGAGTAGTGTAGGAAGTGAGTGATGTGTGAGTGAGTGAGTGTGAGTGAGGTGATGTGAGTGATGAGTGATGTGAGTGAGTGTGAGTGAGTGTGAGTGATTGAGTGAGTGTGAGTGAGTGTGAGTGAGTGTGAGTGAGTGTTAGTGGGTGTGAGTGAGTGTGAGTGAGTGTGAGTGAATGTGAGTGAGTTTGAGTGAGTGTGAGTGAGTGTGCGTAAGTGTGAGTGTGAGTGAGTGGTAATCACGGAAACCTTATAACACAACTTAGTATCGGGATGAATAATATGCAATAGTTTGGTGTAACTTTGGTGCTAATCTTTAACTCTAAAATGGTATTTGATGCTCCCAATTTTAATAAAATTTTTGAACTAAAACGTTATGGAAATCATGGATACCTTATAACAAATAATGGTATCGGGACAAATAATGTATTATAATTTAGTGCTAAACTCCATTTAGGCTTTATTAACATTTCTAAATTAGAGATTTGGCATAAAACAACAATCTTTCGTTCATTATAATTTATAGATCACATATGTAAATAAAAACGTCAATTGCAATGAAGGTAACACAAAGCAGCATTTCGTTATATACATTAAAGGTTTTCTGACCAATAAAGAATTTTAATTCCTAAAAGCAATTGTATTAATGAAGGCGGTTAATGATGAGACGTTTTAACGATATTTTTCAGAGAAGCGCTTTCTTTAATTTTCCTATTTTTGCAAAGTGAAAAATATATCGACCATACTGCCATCTCGTAATAAAAATATTGAACACCTGAATTGCTTTTTTTCTGGAAATTCCGTCAGTCGGACGCAATGCATTGATTGCTAGATGTTTCATACAAATTATGACAGCGCCATATATCAACTTCATTTAAAATCGTTTATTAATAGACCTTATTAATACATTATTATAAGTTTATGTTATGAACGTATAAGTTCAAAGGTAAATATGTAATTAAAATTATTATTAATTTTATTAAATACATAAATAAAAAGTTTACCTCGAGTAGGATTTGAACTTACGACCTGTACTTTGCTAGAGTACCGCGCAAACCAACTGCGCCATCAAGGTTCAAGCCCCAATCGATGTAAATGTTGTCTTTATGTATGTAGAACTGATGTAAATTCTAAATATAATGAAGTTACAATCAAATTACTTATTAATACATGGTGGCTAGTGACAAAGCAAATTCAATGTAGCATAGAAAGCACTAAATTTTTTAGATTTTTCTTAATTTTTGTCAACATAGATATGTCTGGGTTATTTAGACAGCGATAATATATATCAGCATTATTGCAGGAGGTGCAAGTATTGAAAGTATGAAAGTTTGTTAATCATTATTTACAAACGTTTGCTTTTTAGTTTAAATTAATTTATTACTGCACAAAAAAAAATTGGTTTGCATTTGTAGAATATTATACATCGTGAAAAATTTAATCCAAGTCTGGATCACTATAAATATATGTGTTAAACACTACAGAACAAACAGGGATCTCAATGTTTAAAGGCAAAATTTTCTAAGAGAATTGCGCAACACAAGTACGAGTATTTTAAAAGGTGTTAATTAAATGCTACTAATCTCTTCGTTTTAAATAAAGTACTGTATTATAATAGACACGTAGTCAGTGCAGATGATTTACGCAAATATTACTTTGCATTTGTGTTTACGGTTGCAAATCCTAAGCGGCACCTTTACGAAAAATTTAAAGACGTACAATAAACCTGTGGTCATCATTTTTGGAGCTGATCTCATTTCAAACCAAATTCACAGTTCTTGGAAACATTTTCATTTATGAAAAATATGTGAAATAAATAAGCAAAATAAAGTAAATGGAAACGAAATTGCTTTTCTTTTAATTAATTCACTTAATTACAGGTATCTGTCAACAGTGAAAACATGAAATCAATTGCAAGAGTGATACACACAGCAGAGAAAGCATATTGACATTATGATCATAAATTTTAATTTGTTAAGAAGGAATGATAACTTAGAAAATAGTTTTAAAATAAATAAATAATATCATAGCGAACAAAAGTTGTAAATTTATTTATAATACACTACAAATTAAAATAAAGAATGTAACAAATATAAACATACGGTGATACTCTGTACATTTGTGCCTTTGCTTCTGTGTACTTACGCTAACAATAATATTTCAATAACTTATTACTGAAATTACTAATGAAGTTGTTGATTAACAACAAATTTTTATATATTCATCGAAATGGCTAAAATGTTTCTGTACACTAATACCGTTTAAATATGAAAGAGCGAAAAATGTGGTCAATACGTTTTGAAGTAACAACAAGCATCCCCCCGATATACCATGTATGGTTACAAGATACTGTGATATCCGTATTATTTAAATCAAAAAATTTTTCGTAAATGCAAATAAAAAATTTCATTTCGGAGTTAGACACTCGCTCCAAACTATCTTATATCAACTATCTTAAAACCGTGCTCTATATAAGGTTTTCGTGGTTTCTATAACGTTGTAGACCAAAAATATTATGAAAAACACCAAAAATTAATTTGATTTCAGGGTAACAAAGTATTACCAAAATAGTACAAAATTATGATATATCAATCATCCTGATACTATGTTTTGTTATAAGGTTTTTAAGATTTTCATAACGTTTTAGCCCAAAAATGTTTTGAAAAATACGAACAATGAATTTCGTTTCAAAGTAATAAAGTAGCACCAATTTAGCATCAAATTATGGTATAGCAATAATCCTGATACCATGTTTTGTTTTAGCCCAAAAATATTATAAAAAATATGGGTAACAAATTTCAGTTTAAGGTAGCAAAGTAGCACCAAATTATGGCATATAAATTATATCGATACAATTGTTAGCTAAGTATTTGTACGTTGGCTGTGCTAACTTTACGTTAAGCAGACACAGCCCTTAATTTTCTGTTATTGATAGGTGCACCAAATTTTGTTAGCGGTTACAAATTAGGCCCAAATTATGGTATAGGTTTCAAACAATTGTGCTGCAATTGCTGTGCTAACTTTAGGTGCGTGGTGTAGCGAGTGCCTGAGAAATTAAAATTTCGCGCGCTAAGTTATTGTAACGAACCGCAAGTCATTACTACAAAATTTTTTTAATTAATTAATTATTTAACAATCAGCCCTCGTAAAAGAAATGATGTAAGATTTCTTAGTATTCAAACACCTGCAAAACTTGATCTAATATTTCTTAGAATTCCGTATTACTCAGTACCTAACTTAATATTTCTCATTATTTCGTTTGATTGCACAACAAAAATTAATTTGTTTCCCCTCCAACGTAGATTTCATAAAACATTCAATGTTTTATACGTCAGAGTAGTCTCCGCCAATTACAGATAGGATTCCCCCAAACGGAAGCCATCACCGCCTACCGAGAGTCCCCTATAAAAACCGCGCCTCGCACCTTTGGAAGTAAGTAAGTATTACTACTTCAGTAAGTAGTAACCGTAGCCGACCAGTAGCCGTAACCGTAGCCGACCAGCCGCCGTAGTAGAATAGTTCCGTCGCGCCACGTGAAAGCATCCCGCCGCCGAGAACTATTTAGTTGGTTTTACCAGCTCCTGTATCAGCTAGTCCGTTAGACTAACTCCGATTCCAGAACACCTGCACGTGACGGTTGCGTTAAAGTAAATCGCCGCAGACCTAGTGATAGCCACCGCGAGTTTAGCTCCCTGTATTTGCGAACGCGCACCGCGAATCTTTTGTAAATAGCTATCCTCGATCTTTGTGATTAACGACACGTAAGTCTGTAGAGTAATTCAAAACACAACACACACAAACCCCCAGACCGCCACGGGGAAAGCCATGAGGTAGTTGGGAGTATACACTCGCATAGTACACCCACAAACCCCCAGAGAGCGACGGGTCACCCGAAGCCGTCAGAGTAAAATACACACAAAAACACCCAGACCGCCACGGGCAAAGCCACGAGGTAGTCGGGAGTATACACTCGCATAATACCCACACAAAACCCCCAGAGAGCAACTGGTCACCCCAAGCCGTCGGGAGTAAAAACACACCCACAGAAACACCCAGACCGCCACGGGTAAAGCCACGAGGTAGTCGGGAGTATACACCCACCACTCTACCATATACCTGACGACGGAGCTAAGTAGGACTGTATAGACCTGCAGCTTTTATCATTTACTCTCACTTACATTCTAAACACCTGAATTCACCAGCTCGCTGGCGAGGACCGAAGTGCCTATAATCACAAACGAATTAAACGTAGAGTATCCGGCAAAGACCTGTAGTAGACGAAAACCGTACACCGATAACCACGCGCTTAGTAAACGAATTTCAAGAAAACAATCAATTAATTGTTTTCCATCAGCTTATTCCGCAAGTATAAAAACCGCCTTTAATAAATACGCGTTTTTGTGCGTATACCATTAAGTAACGTTCATTTATATCTACGTGTATTTCCTTAGTTTGCATCAAGGAGATCATCGCCATAAAAGTACATCCCCGTAGATAACATGCAAATATATTAATTATACAACCAAACGTGTATAATCAGCCCAGTCTAAATTTAATGCGAGAATAAACCTCTGAAGATAAATCATATTTTGGAACATAATAGATCGCGAAGGTAAATTGCTTCACGAAGCATACGCGCCTGTCCGTCTTCCAGAAAGTACTGAAGGTAAAGAGCAGCAAGCATTAGACCGGTACAACCGTCATGCGTACAACCGTGAACTCGGGATATCGATTTTCACTAGTGACCTAGATCTGCGCAACCCCCGTTTTAATAACCAGTAGTTTGTTTATACATTCTTTTCTTTTGTAGACAGGGCCGTATCCAGCATAAATAATTAATTAAACGCAACGTTATTAATCATTTAAATATTACGTTCCTCATTGAGTGTAACTAGGGAGTATTAATATCTATTTACAGAAACGAGTGCGACAACAATAAGCCGTCATATCGCGTGAGTGGAAGGAAGGAGGACACCCAAATTCGCCGTCCAAACCGAGTGGACGCCCCCGAAGCCGCCGTCTCAATCTTAACGTCAAGTTGTTTTCGTATTGTTACGTTTATGTTAGTTGTTAACCAGGTAGCTATTTAGCTTAAGTGTGAATATATTAGATTTGTAAATAATAGGATAATATATTTTTAAACCGTTTTAGTGTGATTATTTTATGTGGACAGTGTAGAGCTGCCGTTTAAATATTCCGACGAACCCACCCCCTCTTTAGTTTATAATCTAAAGACCGATTGCAGTTTAGCCGCGGCAAATATAAAAATTGTGTAAAGGGCCTTACATTATATAATATCTTATAGTTATGTGTGGTATTTTATAGATTAGGAAATGACTGTTTGTTGTTTATTTATTAGTTTATTTAATATTAATACGAAAAGATTGAATTTACTTCTATAAGTGTAGATATTAAATTAGGAAATATTTAAATAAAGGTGGCTGACTGTTAACATGACTTGCTGTTTAAAGGTTAGTTAGTTTGAGTAAGTATTTAGACTTGGTTGAAAATAACCAAAGAGAGTGGTCGTTGCCGAGGCATGAGTGATCGTAGGATATAGTCACGCTACCTTCTAAATTAAGAGATAAAGTAAGATAAAATTTAATGTATAATAGGGAAAAAGTAAGAATACCTTGCTTATTAAAATAAAAAGCGAGAGCTAATAAAAGCGCGTATACCGTCAAATAAGCGAAGATAAGAAAAGTGACGCTATAAAGAAATAAATTACGTATTTTGTGAATATTGGAGGTCCTACATGACTCCCTTTAAATAGTGAACGAACGATATAAAATACGCTAATGGGGCTAAATTGATAAATCAATAAATAAAGAAGAATAACTCGAAAATATCAACGATTAGTTTATACGATTCATCACTGCCAGTAGTGTTACTTGAACAATTAAAGTGATAATTAAAAACTATAAATATATTCAGCATATAGTCACAGAATCAATAAATTGTTGGAACGACAAATTGGAATAGTACAAACCAGCGACAAGTTTCAACAGAAGAGATTGGGGGAACAAAAAAAGTATGGCGCCCGAATCACTGACCTAGGAACGCAGTAATTACGTCATTGGCCTTCAAAAAGTGATAAGTAAGATTGGCAAACTATATAAGAAAGAAACGTATACGTGTTTTATTTCCCTGTAAATCTGTGTTTGAATATCTATAATGAATGAAACCCATTTCCTTCACTGTTGATAGAAATCTTTTGTGGATGTTTAGATGATAAGAATATTAAATATAATAATAGGATTGTTTTTTATGTGTTAATGTAAGCAAAGCATTTATGCATTTTGGGGATGTAGTAATTATTAAATAAGTATAACGTTTTGATTTATTTTCATTATTAACGATTTCGAATACTAAGTAATTTCAGTAAAGTTACAAATTACATGCATCTTGAGCAAATCAAATTGAATATAAACTGGGTAATTGATAACAATAATCATTTCTCTTAATAAACAAGCAAGTCGGCACAAACAAACAATAAAGGAATTTCAACATCGCGTTCATTTACCCAAACTGAAATCTGATAGCAAGTAAATTCAGTTAATGAATGATATCTTTACAAATTGAAACTGTCCAAATTAAATTAAAAGGTAACCATTTTAAGTTCTCACAAAAACAATATAAATTTTTATTAAAGGATTTTGAAATTATTAAGAATTGTAAAAGAACCTACGATCTATTCCTTGTAGCGAGTGTAGACAAACAAAAGGAAATAGGCCACACACATGCTGCAGTGGTTGTTTAAGTTTTACCGTTTAAAATTGAGAATTACGTTATTGGTACTATACCTAACAGAGGGTCTGTGTTGTTCTACACCAGATACTTTAATTACGCACTTATATACCTGCACTTCAACTACTAATAAAGTTGTATCCAAAGTAAAGCTTTGAATACGTTACATTTTAAGAACATCTTTGGTAGTTTTAGTACTGTACTTATTACTCTAAAAAAATCATTTAGTAGATTTATATTACAGATTATCTGCAACAAGTAAGAAACAATAGGGTCATAATCTCATAAATCTTGTACACTTGTAAAGATATGCTTGACAAGCATGCCGTTAGATAGAGACTAGAAGCATCAATCATTCTGGTGAAGGAGCTTGAATATTAATATAACACCTATATTAAAGAAGAAAGTATAATCAGCGACGCGAAACGAATTTTATTCGACATTATGTCTATAAATCCCACTCAAAATTTTTAATTAACAAAAATTTCCCGTTATCAATTCAGGGTATAAAATAAGGAAATTGTGATTCTGTTCTGAAATCGATTTTAAGCGATGTCAGTTGCTAGTTTAATACAACTTCCTGACGTCCGCCGTAGTTGCTGAACATTGACAGCAAACAAAGCAAATTAAGATTAATCCTTATGAAAGTTAGCTCTGCTTTCAATTAGGTTTTATACTGTGGTTAAAAATGATCTATATTCAACTTCCCAGTACAAACATTTACCCTATTGGTGATTTACAAAATCATGAATAGTGACAATTTGCAGTCATTTTAATTCAATTAAATAGATAAGAACAGAGATGTATTTGAACAGAGTTTTAATGAAAACAATCCGCACCCTCTGTATTAGGGCGTTAAATATACACAGCTGAGTAAACTTAATACGAAAAGATACAATCACGAGTAATAATGACAAATGTTACAAATCGGAGTCCGAATTACTTCACTTCAATGTAATTTTCACGATGTTCATAACACGTTATAACTAGTACTCTTTTTTCGAAAATATGCAACTGAATCTTTAATAATTTCACACGATTAGCACATGCCCTTACTAATCTGCAATTTGAATTTAATTTTTATTTCAATTTAGGAAAAGTAATAAATAAGTATGAGTAAAAGTCCATATGTACCAATCCAATTCACACTAAAAGTATGAAGTAAAGTTAAGAGCTTGGAAAGGTAGTAAATCTTGTCAACTTAAAACGTATTCATTGTTAGCCTGGAAAATAAAGTAGAAGCAATAAGCCACGTCTAGAATCTTTAAAATAATTTTCATTACAGTAATTTTTGTTTCTCCATTCTGCTTATAAATAAAATAAAAGCGACTGGCTACAAAAACGTTTGTAACACTTGTAGGACTATTTACAACCAAAAATTAATCTATAGATTTTCGCACAACGCACCGTTCATAGGTCCATACGACAATAAGAGTTTAATAAACCACTTGTAAAGGTTGAGAGATGTAGTGCTCCTTATGATGAGTGATGTTTGACATGAAATGAAATTGATATAAAAGTTATCTTATAAACGAAATATTATCGAAGTATTGCTGGATAAGGTAATACCAATAAAGTTTGGGTAGGTTATTTGTCTGCGAGCGGGACGGGAGAGATTTGGTGTAGTACACAAGCTATTGTATTTAGCAGTACTTATTTACGTGCAAAATCTATCGAACGAACCCTTGTGTACAAATATGACGCCTTCGGAATCCGCACATCTCCCCTCCTACACGCCGAATTTGACCCGAATCGGCCGACCCGACGGAATGTGTACCGCGAAAATCCGTCGAGGCTTCCACGAGGTTATCGCTATGTCCGCGAGACATTTTTTGGGCCAGTCGTCGTCAGATATTCCCAGACGTCGAATTACGTCACGATCTAATCGCCCGTTCGTTCGATGTCGGCGTCGCATATCGCGAACCTATCCAGCTTGGTCGATATCGGTGGAGCCTTCACGAACATTTTGATCTCCGGGGCGTCGCGAAATTAATACACCTCGAGATACTCGCCATGTGTGAATGCAAACAAAAATCTGAAAAATCTGAATTGTTTTGGGGTAATGTCATACGGAAGGCCGAAGCTGTCAAGATTATCAATTAAAAGGGACTTTCACATATACAAGGTGGTCCCGAGGTAATGTGCCATAATTTATGAGCAAAGTAAAAAATATTGTGATTTAGCCGATCTTACTTTTGTCCAAAAACTGATAATTATAGAGATTCAGGGTGTGAAATGCAAAATATATATTTTTTTATTTATTTCTGAATAAATGCTAACGTCCATACAAAATTTTGGGGTTGTGTTTTTTGGGTTCAGAAATTGAAATCTGTTCATAGTTTGGGTATAGTTCATAATGGGCGCCAGCTGCGGCAGATTGATTGTGTTCAAAACGAACGACAGAACTTGTTTATACTTTAAGAAATCTCACATTTGGTATCAAAATCTTCTTTTATTACTTTTTTTTCAGACAAAAAAGTTTACCTTAGAAAAGTCACTATCACGTACCGTTTTCCAGATATTTGGATTTGAAACTTCCAATGCTGATAATTAAAAATTATTATTAATTTTTTTAAATACATAAATAATTTTTTTTCCTCCAGTAGGATTTGGAACCTACGACATGTACTTTGCAGTACTCTATCAAAGTACATGTCGTAGGTTCAAATCCTACTCCAGGTAAACATTTTATTTATATATTTAATAATAATTTTAATTACATATTTACTTTTGGTCTTATTCGTTCATAACAAAGCTTAAATAATTAAAATGTCTTAGAAATGTCAAACATAAGGGTTTATTTCTAATTAAGAATTGTAATGAACAATAAAATAGTAAGAATATTATACTAGTGCGTGGGTGGAAGATTGTGGCTTTATTGTCGAATATTTCTAAAGTTTGTTGATGGGATGTAGTGAGGTATCCTTAAGGCTACAAACCTAAAATATTTTTACTTGAATCACAAAGTTTATACATGGTGATCTATATGTAAGTATCATTTTTTAAATGGAACCCCCTGTATATCACTGCATATTCGGATTCCTTGGTAAATTCTAGTGAGATTTTATGTATCACACATGGTGCCTAAAATGAATCGTTTAGCCGCAATTCGCCATGTTTACAAAAAGTAGATGTCTGAAAAAAAATTTAATATCGCTGTGATCACAAAACGTAGAAGGCCATGACTCGATATTAATAGACATGAGTAGTACCATATACCGGACGGTCAAAACCCAATTCTTCTTATGTTTCGAGAAATTACTTTGTCAATTTAGAAAATTTCAATCAATGGTAACTTGTTTTTTTCAAATGGAACGGCCATTTTTTTATTTTTGCATCAAATGCGGAATTTTGTACCTTTCTAACGATATAAATTTATCAGTATATGTCTTCGGTAGACTTTTAATTTCACAATAACTGATTTATTTGCTGAATTTTTCAATTTTTAGTTTGTATTATCTAGCAGCCCGTGGAAAATAAACAAAAAATAATTCTCTTTATAAAACATTATTTATTAAGTAGAATAACGCATAAACACAAATAACAAGCTAAAATAAAAATAAAAATTATTTTAATCAATGGTAACTTGATTTTTCAAATGGAACGGCCACTTTTTCATTTTTAAATCAAATGCGGAATTTTTTTACCTTTCTAACGATATAAACCTGTCGGTATCTATCTGCGGTAGCTTTCTTTTAATTTCACAATTTCTGATTACTTTGCTGTATTTTTCAGTTTTCAGCTTCTATGACTAACTAGCAGGCTATGAGAGGTAAACCATTCTGTCCCTTTAACTTTACTTTGACATTAGTTTGACATAGTTCGTGCTGCTATTTCTGGTTAGAGCTTTTTTTGAGTAACTAACATTAAATTTAACTGATAAAAATCGCAAGTTTTTCAAAATGAAATGATTGATATGGTTTTTATTCTTGGAGAATGCTCTAGAAATCCGTTCCTAGCGAGTCAAATGTACAAAGCAAGATATCCTGACCTGCGTCGAACGAAGATAATCAATTAAATATATTAACTGCTGTAATAGAAAAATGGTAGACATTTTGAACATTTATTAAAATAATTCTTGTTTTTCTTTTATTTTTATTTTAGTTCGTAGTTTTGTTTTTTATGTTTATGTACTTTTTTCTACTGAATAAATATTGTTTTATAATGTGAATCGTTTTTCCACGGGTTACTAGATAATATAAACTAAAAACTGAAAAATACAGCAAATTAATCAGAAATTGTGAAATTAAAAGAAATCTACCCAAGATAGATATCGACAAGTTTATATCGTTACAAAGGTAAAAACATTCCGCATTTGATGCAAAAATGAACCATTGGCAAAGTAACTTCTCTAAACACAAGAAGAATTCGGATTTGACCGTTCGGTCTATGCTAGTACATTTCATGTCTAGTAACATCGCAGAATCATGGCATTCTAAGTTTTGTGATCACAGCGATATTTAAGTTTTTTCATACATCTACTTTTTGTAAAAATGACGAATTGCGACTAAACGGTTCGCTTTAGGTACCATGTGTGAAACATAAAGGCGCACTAGAATTAACCAACGAATCCAAATATGTAAAAATATACAGGGGGTTCCATTTAAAAAATGCAACTTTGATATAAATCGCCCTGTATAAACTTTACGGTTCAAGTGAAAATATTTTAGGTTTGTAGCTTTAAGGATACCCCTCCACATCCCAACAACAAGCTTTAGACATATTCCTTAACAAACCCACACTCTTCCAGCTACGCACTATTGGCCCACCCTGTATAATAAGTGTGGTACGTGGCCATCATAGGCACTACAACCCGAGTTTGAGAAACAATATTTATGTAATCAATAAAATAAATACTTAATGCATCCAAGTATGTAGAATTTGCTTATTTTCACGTCAGTGCGGTGGAATATTCTCACCGTTCAGAGTTTGCTAGAGATAGCCTTTTAATTGGCTGATTACAGGCGAAAGTGATGTGGATCGAAGAAGTAGGAGTTTAAAGGAGCGCTTTTTGGAGGGGGGATTGAATCCGACTACCGAAAGCACGAGGCGTGTGCTCAGTTTTGAGCCCTCGAGACAGTGTTATTGACCCAATTACATAGAGTGATTTCCGAACTTCTTTAGTAATAAACATTTCGGTACATTCTACATTTTTACTAAAAACAGTTCATCAGTTAACGTTTTGTGATTTCGTAATATCGTAATTTTCGTATTCTGGTGAAGAAATAGCCGGTATTGGGTGTAGTGACCCATTTCGTTCACGGATGTTATTCGCCTTTCGTGATTTTGGAACTTAAAATTGAGAGTAAAACACACATTGGACACCTCGCCCGTAAAATTGGCGTCCAAGTGACAATAAAGTGGAGTTTCGCGTAATATTAAGAATATTATTCGTATTACGTTAATCATTTAATCAGTTGGATGCAAGATTGATTTAGGTACACCTGTACCTTTGGACTTTTTGACCATTACGTGCGTTAGGGGTCCGTAACGCCCGTTGAAGCTTACCGAATTGTACGTGCAGGATATTGTTAAACCAGGACTATACAGCCTCGTTTACCTTTGTGTGTATTCCTTTCAGATTTAATCGGAGGTTGCTGATCTGTATTCTCCAAGTTCTGGGTTAAAGCCACCCAGTTGCTTGCATTATGCTATCGATGTTGTGAGATTAATGTATACGATGGTATTACCGTGCAAGATACGTTGCTGTTTTGTTTTGCTTGCGTTAATTAACATTCTGAGTAAAATTTACATGATCTACTATTTGGACATTTGATCAAGTATTTGTTTTACGTCTGGTTTTGCGAATTTAGACGGAATTCCTGATTATATGAGTAGTTGCACTGAATATCTGTTTACGTATGAAAATTCTTGCATGGACGAATTAAATTGCATGATGTCAGATTTTTGTTTATTAAAGGTGGTATATTCACCTCTTTTATATATGTTTTACCCATCTCTCGATATACGCAAAAATTTGATGTGCTGACTGCTATAAATTTAATGGTTTGATCAGTATTAAAGCGCAGTCACAGCGCATATACTGATAACTCTTAGTTTGAGTATGTCAAAACAATCTTATAGGTTAATCGTTATCGCGTCGTTTATCACCTTTGCCGTTTCGACACTCAGCAAGGTGGAGCTCTTCCCTTTAATAAATTTCTTAGGAATTTAACCGCACAAATTCAATTTTTCAACCTCACCCAACCACTCATCTACCGCTAGTTTCCTTTATCTGTTAAACGAAATCTACTACCATTTTCCAACGCAACAGTTTGTATTCTAACACACTACCTGATGAACCCAGCTGGGATTAGACTTAAGTGAGGGTACCAAACCTAACTGCCCCTTAATGATTTGTAGGAATTCTTTCTAGTATAGCGAATAATAAATTTACAATAATTTTTGATGAGGTATACGTACTATATCCGTTAAAGTACAAATCAAGAAGGTGTAATTCTAAACGGTATGCTTTTATCGTCAAGAAGTAAATATGTTTTGCAAAATCATACACAATATGATATTTCCTGACGCAGGATTGTTTCAATACTATAAGGTAACCTATATGTTAATATGTAAACCGTAATTAATTATCCTTTTTTGTGTTACGTTATTAAGTAGGCGAGTTAGATGAATTCCTATATAAGCATAAATTTGTGAGTGCGACGTAGAGAAAGGTTATGTTTTATGTATGTGTATGTGTGTGTGTTTAATTTTAAGGTTTTTATTAACAATTAGTTTTGTTACCGTAAAGCTTTACAGACAGTAGTATAATTTCGTTTATGTCGAAGTTAAACAGAATATTGTATTTGTACTTGTGGATAGAAATCTAGACACAAACGAAAACGTCAGGTATCTCTATGCGCATCAACTACTAATGGTTATTAGTACTACCCGTCACTAGAATTTTGCAATATTAAAGGCATTCTATCTTTAGTAAGGGATCTTTAACGTGTCAAACATTGTATTGCCTGAAGTTACTTCTTATCGGAAAAGTAGTGACTTCGTTTTTCTCCGTTTTAGAACCCGCGTCGCTTGGGTTAAAGACATGCACTCTAACCATTTCACCACCAAGGCAGCAACACCGAATATTATTTTGATTCCTTGAATATACGAATAGATACAGTTGTGCTATTTGGTGAGTTTACACATGACATTAAAGTGCATTTTTTTAGTTTTTTGTATTTTAATAATGTAACAAGAACGAGTGATACCCCACCTGTGCAAATCTAGTTTATAGTGGTAAGATCTCTTCATTTATTTGGATAGTGAGGTGATACGTTTGGACGGTTTTCTAATGAAATTGATAAATAAATAACGATTCTGATGTAGCTGGTTAAAATTTAGGTCATATGTGTACAGTTCACTTATTGGGCACTGAAGAAATCAACTTGGCAGTTTTCACAACGAAATTAGTGCAAATAAAAAACAGAACATTCCCTTATTAGTAGTCAATGTATTACGTTGAACAATGCGTTCATCTTTCTAAGTTAACGGGTTGTAAGCATATTTATGTTTCTTTCAATAACCAGACCTTGATATTTTTAGGGTGAGGTAGGTCAGCTTTTAGTGGGTGTAGTGAAAAAACACTATCTACGTCAAACCGTCGGTTTAAATCCCGCATATGTACAGACGAAGAGACCGACAGAATGTATTTGCAACATATAATAATATGGCAATGTCATAGAATATGATGCATGGAAACACATTTGGTTCATTTTCATTTTCAGTATAATCATTGCTATTTAAAACTCACCCTTTCAATCGCCACTCCAGTTAGATTTTCCGTACATAATACATATACACTTTACATTATTGATTTTTATTATAATAATATTTATCTACCTTACAAGGTGCATACGTAAACTTTTTTAGAAGAAATTGACAGAGATCAATTCAGACACCCTGTATCATTCAGGCCCAGAATTCGAATATTTTCTGCAGTAATCATGGAAACAAATAATCGACACTAGAAACGATAGATGAAGCTGGAATAAATATGTTCTAACAAATCGTACCTAAAATTATTTTATTTTCTGGTTTTTATTATGTTAATACTTAATTAGAGTTGCTAAGCGGGTAAGTATAAACGACGCGACGTACCTAAAAAAACAAGTAACTATAGTGGATTGTAGCCTGACTTTACAGTACACGAAAGATGCCAATGTTAAACCTTATGGCCAGTGTTTCCAGTTCTATATGGAAAGAGGTTTTATATACTATATAGTTTGTGATATAAATAAATACATTACTTCACATAAAATGCAGTTTGAGAGGACCCCGGGTTGCCAACCACTGACAAAAAGACATCAGGTAAAGCCGCCTTCGGCAAGGTATTAACACATAATCTGTGTGTAATACAAACGAAGGTTTAATTTTCATTGACGGGGAAGTGCTGCAATGCTGTAATCCATAACCCGTACACTGTGGTCAGGCTGAAACCCACTATAAATCCTTTACTTTCATATACATGCGCGTTGTTAAGTAAATAAGGATTACTTAGGAAGTTAATAGCAGAGATAGTTTTTTAGCAAGTCTGTAAAGTAGACCTTTAGCTACTTGTTACCTTTTAAATTGTCACGCCCATATCTTAATCAGAAGAAGTTATGATTTGTATAACTTTTTGACGACTACCTGCGATTTTAACTAACACACTAAATCGTTATAACAAGTATTTATTTCCTATTTTTACATTCCTAATTATCTGGTGTGAAACAACACACGACCTTCCAACCTACAAGTGGAAATCGAAAGAAATGAAATAAGTCTAATTATAATTTTTTTAGTACACCTATGCAACCTTTTTTTAATACGTTCATAACGAAAATAGGCAACATTGTAAAAACAAAAACAATAATCTATGTCAGAATGACGTTTAAAACTTCATGTTAGTTAGAGATTAATAGACATGAATACATGCTAACTAAAAAAAATTCCAAATTCATTCGCTTCTATAAGATATGCAATACCTCGTAAACGAATGATATATTTTATGTAAGGAATGTGGGACTGTTTGTAACTGATATTTGTCTAGGGTTGTAAAACACATGTTGGGGGTGAGTAGCAGGTGCACGCTTAAAAATGCTTTACTGAAGGGGCGTAACGAAATCAGTGGAATTTCTTATGAGCCGATTCTTAATGGAAAAATGTCACTAGCTTAATAAGTAATTGTGTCAGTGCACACCGCGATCAAAACATATCTTTGTTACTTGGAAACTCGAGAGAGAATTACGGACGAATGCATATTTTTAAAATTAAGATGTCGTGCAATAATTAATATGAAACTGTTCCAACGTAATGCTTCTTGTTTTTTATATTACTTTTGAAAAATGAGGGTTGCATGCGGGAGTAAAGTTATTTAGGTTTGAAATAGGGGGAAAAGTAGTTACAGTTAGAGTCTCAATCGAGCCAGAGCGATTTGTGGGTTAATTAATTACATTCATTGTAAACAGTTTGTATTTAAAATAATTCTTGCGTGTATCTTTTTCTTTTTAATTCGCCAACACTAAGTTGTCTTTTCTTTCGGGGGTTAGTTATAATTCGTTTTTCAGATATTAATCTATAAATAAGTCACCCTTTTTTAAGTTAATCCGCGTATGTTAACGATTTGTGTCTGTCATCAATTAAGGGAATATTTATTCTAGTGTAAGTATGTATTTCTATATAAATAGAGAATCAAACATTGCCTTGCGAAGGTATATCATTCGTACGCGGGCTCAGTAAGCGGAAATCCGCTAAAATAAAGGACAGTACCGGGCTCCTTCACTCTGGTATTTATGCGAATTCGCATTGCTGTTTGTTGTTTATATTTATATTTGTGTAGAGGTGGCTGGTGAACGGGTACAGGGTACGCTTTGGTTACTAACTGTAAAGGTAAATTGCCAAATAGGTACACACTCCCGGGCCAGACCATTAAACGCCTCGAATTTTTATTTCTATTAAATTTTTCAAATTTGACAAAATTGTTTACTACATCTTTAACAATTTTTAACAAACATTACTACTGACGAAGATAACTGTAAGTGTTATCGAAACGTTTAGATTGTATAACTTCAAGTACACCATTAAAAAATCCCAAAAAAGATAAGTATTTTTTTATTTCTATTGTTTTTATTTATTTTATAGATGAATGTGTAACCTGAGAGAGGAGCAATGCATCTTTCTAATGCACTTAAACTTATATATCGGTCACGATGTTAGTGATCTATTTATAACTTACTCTTGTAAGGCTTTGTTTAATGAATTTTTTTGTCAGTTTTCAGTGTATATGCTTTATTGTAATTTGACTTAAGCATTCTGTGCTTTAGTGGCCACTAAACAATTGGGTACGTGTAAATTCCTTGTCTTTTTTTTATTCTCGCCTTTACCTTATTATCGCCTGTGCCATTTTACTGTTGTATTTTATATGTACCGTAATTTGCTTTATTTTTTTATGTGCTTACTTACTTAAAGACCGGCATGATTGGTTTTAAAGGGCCACATATTTGGTATTACGATTTTTTTAATTTGATTATTTGTCCCATTTGTGCATGTGACTACATGTGTGTTTTTATTATTGTGTTTCTGTGTAACTAAACTGTTTTTTATTCATTTTCTCTTATTAATGTTATAATTTTGTACGCACTTTAACCTGATTTAATGGTGTTTTGTTATATATTTAACCCTTTCTCTGTTTTTTTTTTATGTTATTTGATTTATTAAGGTACTTATGCAATTACTTATTTATGAATAAAGTGGGTTTCATTGGTGGTTGTTTTCCACAATAGTACATTAACGGGCTGAACCACCGCTGCGCCAAGCTCGTTGATTTTAATTTGAGTAGTTTTTTTACCTGCCCGTTATGATGCAACACTTACTTCATCCAGCCTATCTAATTTAGATAGCACAACATACCTACCACTAGACGGCCACTTCGTTTGATTAGATTTGAGGTTTGCGAGCAATTAAATATCAGACTTGTAAATAAATTCAAATGTTTTAATTATTGCCAGGAAAGTCAAAGTAAGGCGTAATTCTATGAACGATGTAGATAACTTATTGGTGGCCTAACACAATTGGGAAGACCATGAAAAACAGTTAGATCTAATTTTGACAAAATTGCACAAAGCAAATATGACAGTAAAATTAAAGAAGTCGGAATTATTAAAAGAGGAATTAAAATTTTTAGGAAATATCATACATAAGTCCCAGAGGAATAGATGTAGACCATGAGAAGATTAAAATCATACAAAATTTCCTTGCACCGAGAAACAAGAAGGAACTGCAGTCATTTTTGGGTTTTGCAACTTTTATCTACGCTTTGTCAACAATCATTCCAATTTTGTAAATCAAGTAACGCCGTTACTGGAAAAGAAAACAAAATTGAAATAGGAAGAACATCATGAAAACGCATTTCACCAAATTAAATAGAACTTCAAAAGGGTAGTAGGTTTAGCACACTCCAATTTCAGTCAGCCGTTTGTAATTGCAATGGATGCATCAACACAGGAACTTGGAGCGCATCTTTTTCAAGTACGAGACGGGGAAATTTGTAACATTGATTTCTCCAACCGAACACTGTTAACTGCCGAAAAGACGTATACCATCACGGAGCTAGAACTTCTTGCCATTGTTTTCGCCTGCAAGAAATTTAGTACTTATATACTCGGTTTTTCAACAATCCTAATTGCAGATCATCGCACATTAGAGTTTTTGTTTCCTTGCAAGTCATAGAGAGCGGAATTGATGAGGTGGAGTATGCTATTACAAGAATATAATCTGAACATCAAGTACTGTAAAGGCAAAGACAACATTGTAGCTGAATTTTGGGCGAGATATGCATATCAAGGAAAACCAATCACAATAGCAAAATGTACACCGCCAAAGAGTGAGCTAAATCGAATTTTGAAGAATCTATGTCGTGATCAAAATAATAACAAATAACTGAGATGAATAAAGCAAAAGTTAAGAAGCAGAAGTAAGGAGATCTAGACTACAGAAGAATTATACATTACACGAGAATCTCTTATACATTAAGAGTAAGAAAGGAGAAGAATGGTGGTTGATATACATACCATCAACTTAAGTGGACAAGATAATATGGGAATACCATCAATTATACGGACAATTCGGGGCTGGCAAGTGTGTAGGACTAATAAACGAAACGTGTTATATTCCGAATCTGAAGTGCAGATGTGGACGTTTACTACCTTTATGTGATCTGTGCCAGAAAACAAAAATCAGTAACTAAAGGCACGAGGCTGAGATGAAGACAGTAGATGCTGAGCATCCATTAGAACTGCTATCAATAGATATATTTGGACCATTACCAATGCGTCGAGGACATATCTGTTGTGTATTTGTAGCCAGAGACGTTGTATCGGATAAGAACAGCTAACACCAAGACATTACTCGACAAAATATTAAACGATTTTATCCCAAATGTAGCCAAGCCCAAAACATCATGGAGCACAGTTCATTAGTGAACAATGGACAGAGGAGTTAAGTAAAAGTGATATAGAAGAGAGGTATACAGCAGTATACTGCCCACAATCAAATCCCGTGGAGCGAATTATGCGTGAGTTAGGGAACTACTAAGAGCCTATTACAAGGAAAACACACCAGCTGGCCAATGTATATAGCAACTATAGAAACATGGCTGAATGTTGTTTCAGTGAGACAACCGGTTTTACCCGGTATGAGTTATCCAGAGCAAGTACACCAGGGAATTGAAGCTAAAATATTATTAGCCAATCGAAATTTTAAAGCCAACGCAGCCAGAAGAAAAAATAGACATGATAATAAAATTAAACCAATTAAATATAACTCAGGTGACGTAGTGCTTGTTAAAACACATTATCAGTCATCTGCATTAGATAAAACTAAGTACAGAACCACTCCAAATATTGTTAATTTAAATAAATGCCTATGTAATCCAAATACTGATAACGCCATTTCTGAAAAGTGAAAATTTTTTAACTTTGACAAAATTATTTACAACATCTTCAACAATTTTAACAGATATTACTAATGACGAAGATAACTGTGAGTGTTATCGAAACGTTTAGTATAATTTAAAATTCACCAATAAAAAACCTTAAAAAGATAAGTATTTTATTAAAATGGGAATTATTTGAACATATTTTGTAAATATTTGTACTTAAGTTTGATCTTTCTTAAAATTAGTTATTTCTGAATTAAATTAAATTAAATTGATACAAATCTAATGTTTCGTCTACTTATTACTTAATTTCAGATGTAACTATTCAGAATAATAAAAAACGATATTAAGAAGATGGAACGAATTAAAGACACATGTGTGGATGGATACATTATTGAATAGAGGATAAAAAATGCTATCAGAACTTTCTACTAAGCCTGCCACGATCCACAAGAAAAAACAAATTGATGTTGTTTTCAACAAAACTTGAAGATGTACAAAAATCCTAGTGTCATATTTTAATTAGTCTTGAAAAAGTACCGTAACTCTTACCGCGTAAGTGGTATCTAAATGTACCACCAATTTCTGGACCCAACTGCCGCGGTGGTACACTGCGCGTCATATAAAACTGGTACACTTTTTTTCCCAATGTAAACCTAACTTAACTAATCAAAATGACAATCAGTCACATTTGTCAAATTTATCAAAGCGCATTATCCATGATGTCAATCCATTAGGTGAGTTTGATAAAATGCGAATAATTTCCAAAGTAGAGGATGGTTGGTCTATTAGACGACTGGCCCAAGAGTTTAATAGAAGCAAACCACGATTCGAAGCATTAAAAAAGGTGGGATAACGATCAAACTGTTATCAGAAAAGGAAGAACTGGAAGACCAGTTATAACTACAGCGGAGCAAGACGAAGCATTAACTGATTACTTAAGGGAAAATCCCTTTAATACGGCACGACATGCAAAAGTTGCAGTAAATTTTAATGCTTCAGTAACAACCG
Source organism: Vesta saturnalis (assembly GCA_036346205.1). Lineage (NCBI taxonomy): Eukaryota > Metazoa > Arthropoda > Insecta > Coleoptera > Lampyridae > Vesta > Vesta saturnalis. The sequence continues at coordinate 815,400 of JARFJB010002002.1, read as the reverse complement.
CATTAAGAAGAATTAGATAAACTGATTTTAAGAATTGTGCAGCCGCCCGAAAATACAAACTTAATGAAAAACATAAACAGGCTAGGTTCATATTTGCCTTAAATTATGTTTTAAACGATACAGTAAATTTTTGGGGCAGGGTAATTTTTTCTGATGAAAAAGTATTCCAATCACATCATGACGCCTCGAAGTAGGTATAATAAAAATTATATTTCTTCGAATCATAAGTCTGGAGGATTCTCTGTAAATGTTTGGGCTTGGATGTATAGATGAGGTTTAGGAATGTGTTGGAGGATCAAAGGAAGATTAAATGTGATGAACTATATAACAATTTTAGATGGGGTGATGTTTTCATCGGTTAAGGAAACCTTCCCCAACGATAATTTTATTTTCCAGCATGACAATTGCTCAATGCACACTGCTCGCTGTGTACGCAATTATATTGCTGACAATAACATTGAAACGCTTCCATTGGCTGCCAAAAATCCACATCTTAATCAAGTAGAGAATGTTTGGAGGCTTATGGTAAAAAAATAAAAAAATTTAAATGTAATTCTACAAAACAAAGAACACTTATGGAGCCTAATAGAAGAAACCTGGGAAAGCTTGGCAGAAGATGAAAATTTAACATTCAATTTAATTGAATCCATGCCTACAGGATTACAAGAAGTTATTAATAGTAATGGAGCTATGACAAGTTATTAATTATTATCACACTAATTCTAAATTTAAGCTAGTGACTCTTTTTGTATAAATGCTATAATAAATTTTTATTTTTCCATCTCGTTTTATTGCTTTACAAAATTTAAATTTATCGCTAGATCTACTAACATTTTTGTTGAGCTGGCATCACTGCCCTATAAATTATGACATAAAAACTAGTTTATCGTTGGCACATTTTAAAAGATCCATTTACACAGCTAGAAAAACACTATTTCGATTATAAGAGTTGTACCAGTTTTATATGACGCGCAGTGTACATAAAAAATAAATAAATTTTTGCCAGCTGTATTTGTGGACTATTTGATGCTCGATTCGTTTAACAGCTGTTTATCACAATTTTAGCGAATTTCATCAAGTCAAACGTTGTTTTGGTTAGAATATTATTATTTTGAGCTTTGTTGATAAATTAATTTCATTTCTTGCAAAAAAGGGTTGTAATACACCGTGTTAGGTAAGTAGCATACAATGTATTATGATTTCTTTTAATAGTTTGTAAAATATTGCAATAAAATGAGTGGTATGATTTTCGTACCACCGCGCTAGTATATTGAAGCTGAAAATATATCTTCTGACCCAGAAGTTATCTAGGCTTAGGGAAACTCTCAGACCTTCTGGTTTACAGCTAAATCAACCACCTCTATGGGGAAAAACTGAAAAACCTAATCCTCCGCTAGCATTTACGAGTGAAACTAGTGTACCTGATTTTATAAAGCAAATGGATAATTTCCAATTGTTTTTTACAGAAGATTTAATTGCTCGCTTGATTTTACAAACCAATTTATATGCGGAGCAACTTCAGACTTCTGCTGGAAAACCTTATAAAGGAACAGAGGAGTCTGAAATTAAAACATTTTTGGGAATAAATTAAATTTGTTGATGGGCATCAAAAGTATGCCCAATTATAAAGACTTGGGTCTAGTTGTCCCCAATTACACGACAAGTTCTCTTATGACCACTAAAAGATTTGGCTGGATTTTGATTCCAGATCGTAAATCACCTGCCTATGACAAGTTATATATGGTTCGTCCTCCTGGCAATGGATTTGGAGAATGTTTATTACCGAGTGAAATGTCTGCCATAGATGTATCTATGATTAAATTTAAGGACAGAAGCTTAATCAAACAATATACACCGAAAAAACCCATAAAGCGTGGGTATAAAGTGTGGGTACTTTGTGACAAATCTGGATATTGCCTCAGATTTTAAATGTTATAATGATGTGGTTGAAGAGGTTTAAAAAATTTAATAAATTAATGGGTGTTAAATAAATGAGTTGTAAATGTTCTCATAACAAATCGTTAAACTAACTCGAGATACAACCCATTCACTAAAAATAATGCCTTTGTCTCAGTCGGTAGTTTAAAATGGGCCGGTTCTTGGTTTTGTTTTGCTTAATTACCACAATTTATGCTGTTATTTCCACTTAACATCAATAGAAAAAAAAAACTGCAATGTAACACTAACAAAAATGATCTCGGACGCCAAGTTATTTTTTAATTATGCTCGGAATAACTAAACCGAGGTTTACCAAAATGTAAAAATATACAAACTATGTTTATTAACAGTTCAATTTGGGGTTATATAAGATGTATCTTAAAAATAGCCTTATACTAAGAAATCAGTAAACTTATAAATACCTGTTCGAAAAATTTTTGTACACAAACTTTTTAATAACCTGGTATCTAAACGATTACGGAAATGTAAACCAAGGGTGATGCCATCTTTGCACCAATATTGCGCAATCTCGAAATAACAATGCTTTACGTTGTAAACCACCAAAATGGAATTTTACTTCTTATAAATTTTTCTTCAAGAAATTTGAACAATCTAATGTTTATTGCATTCTCTCGAAAGTTCAAAATAAATAATAGGTTCTACATTTAGATTTACATTAAAAGCAAAACGCAATCATAAAATGAAAGCGTACGTAAAAGTAAAATTAAAGGTAATTAAAATAGAATTAAATGTGCAAAAAAATAAAATAAAAGTGCCTGGAAAAAGCAAATGTTTTAGATTTTATTATAATACCAGTTAAATTATCTTACCATTAAATCAATGGCACTTTTCACAAAATTTAGGTGGAACCCCTAAAATGGCTTCCTAAACTTCCTAAACAACACAACATTCATCAAGAAATGAAAAAAATGGACGCGCGAAAAAAAATAATTTAAAGAAGTGGGAGTATAAACCATTAAGAAAATATGCACTTAAGTTACACCAAAATGCAAATTAAGTTGCCTACCACATACCTATATTTCATTAATAATTAAAATTTTTTCTTATATTTACAACTAAATGAACGAAAAACATAAATTACGGTATATTTTAATGCAACTCAAAATGGGTTGTTACAATGTGTGTTTAAAAAACTGATGGAGGCACAAAAGAGGAAGGAGGTTTGGTGTTTCAGCGTTGTAAATAAATTAATGGATGGCTTAGAGGGAAAAAATCATAAGCTCCTCTTTGAGAACTTTTTTAATAGTGTGGAGTTGATAGTGATTTTGAAAAACAAATCTATTTCTGTTGTGGGTACCATAAATACTAATCGAAAATTAATGCCGACCTTCGAATCAGATAAACAATTGAAAGGTGGAGAATATTATTGGTTTACAAGTAATTCTGGATTGGCTGCATTTAAATGGAAAGACAAAAGACGTGCCCGTCAAATTTTCACCATCCTGAAGATACACAGGAAGTTCAGAGAAAAGAAAAAATAGAACTATTATAACAATACCTTGTCCAAGTTCCCTTGCAGATTACAATTCAAACATGAATAATGTTGACTAGTTTGACCAGCTATTGGCAAGTTACAAAATAAACCGTGAAAGTAACAAGTGGTGGCGTCTAATTTTTTAAAATTTTTTTGGATGCTGCGGTTGTAAATGCGAACTGTTTATATATAAGTTGTTAGGTTTACCCAGATCATCTACCTCAGAGGAGTACGAGAAGAAGGTGTGGTCTATGTAGCACAAAAATTCCTACCGAGTGGATTTGCTCGACTTGTCAAGTATCATATGCTTAAGCAAAGAAAAATCTTGTTTTCAGAGGTACTAGTATAATAATATGATACTATTTTTCGAGTTTAAGTGTACATTTCCCTATGTTCAAATAAATGCTTCGAAAAATATACATTATTATGTAGTTTTTTATTTTTAGAACTGGCGTGGAGGTACATATAGAGTTTCTAAGAAAAAAATTACATAAAATAACTTTTCAGAGTTCCTTTAGTCATAAACAACAAGTTATATCATTGAAAACAAAAATTTCGACTAAAAAAAAATTGGCTCCACCTGGGGCCATTTCTAGCTGAAATTTTGGCTCCGGTAAGAGTTAATAACGAACTACTGTTAAGACCAAATTTCTCTTATGGGCTGAGTGCTAAAATAAAAACCAAAATCGAAAATTTCAGTCTTTTGTTAATGTCAAGTAAGCCAATGCAAGTACGTCAAATGTTTTTGACCTATTAAATTTGGCCTAGAATAAGGTAACTTTTTTGTAATTTCAAATAAGTGAGATCCCCATGCTGAACATTTTTATCCTGAACACACTGCATAGGGTTACATGTGGCATTACGTTAGTTTATGGGCTAAATAAGTTAATTTTATTATTGTTTGTAAATTGTGATTACATTAATACACTATAATATTTTGTGAGTTGGGTTTCATAGATAAATAAGCCGTTATGTAAACAAATTTGCGTGTTAATTTCCATTTAACTTGTCGTATCGTATTTTATTCACAATTTTTGTTCAATAACAAAGTTTGTCTTATGTAAATATGCGTGGGAGCACCGTTTTTACATCATTTGTTTGATAAACAGAATAAAACCTCATTTTTTGTCTGTATGTTTATTACTTTTATATTCATCATCAAACACGCACACGAGAATTTGAGATGTCAATATTTTGCTTAAGCTTTCATAAAATACAAAAATACATTTTATGATGCAGCACTGTAAAAACCTACCGTGAATTTAAGAACTTTCGGATTTTATTCATCACATAAAAGTAGGATTTAAAACGATGAGAAGAACCGCAGAAAATACATAATTATCTTTATCATCACATATACCTTATATGTACCAGAATGGTATTATCTATCAACGACCCTTACATGACAGGTTGCGTTTAAACATATCAACAAATACTGTTTGACCGAAAATTTAATTTAGTTGGGTTTCCGACAGAATTTAATGGAATAAGCTTTTAGGATGATGGGCAGTTAAGATTTTCACATATCGGAAATTTTCCAAATAGGCATCAAGGAAAACGTATATTGATTGGTTCCTACCCACATTAACTTCAAAATTCAATCAAAAGAAGTATATATTGAAAAATCGGGATCATCGCTTAGTCTGTCATATTATTTATTAAACAATGATTCAGTCGTTTATTGGAAAAATTCCCATATCACAACATTTATTTGTTATATGATTTTCTAGGAAGACTAATCTTTTTTTAATTTTATATTAATGAACTAAGGTTTAATATTTCTTAAAGTAAATGTAGTGCAAAAAGTTTAATGAATGGTCGTTGCATTAGGCTTTCTTCCAGCTTCTTTTTATACAAATGACTTCCCTGTATATTCCATTTTAAAATTTATGGTGATATCGTTTATACAAATCTCATTTCCAAGAAACGCATTTCAGACAAAAAGAAAATTAATATTTTGTATGCAAAGAGTTTGGAAACTGAACAACATTTTTTTCGAATGTATAAGAATGGCGATTAAAAAAAATATGAAAATCACACACTTGAACTTTTATTTTACAGTTTATTTAAAAAAATTCGTCAAATATTCTACCAGAATTAAAACTTTTGACGCACAAATCGAATTTTTTTTCTTATATAGGTTCTTTGATAAATACGAAAGAAATTTTTCTTTACCTCGTGTATTTGTAAATATTTTCTATCGTACATTTCAACAGAAAGGAAATTGCATTATTTGTTCGACTATTTGAAAACAGAATACAATTGATAAAATGGAAAAAATGAATGCGTGCAAATCAGGAGGTTATTTATTAAAATTGTATATAAAATAGAGGTTTGTAGTGTCCCAAGGTACCTTATCCTTAAAAGTGTAATTTGAAATTACTCTCAATAATTAAAAGCCTAAAATCTTTAAGAGCGTAATATTGAACTTATTCGCAATAATGTAGATTCAAGAAAAAAAATCGCTAACGGATATATCTTGAGTTGGCTTGAGGTTGACCACGGACTCGACCTTGTAGTTAGTCTTGTTCTGGGGGTTAACCTTGGAGTTGGCCTTGCACTGGAGTAATTGAATTTATGTTCTAATAAAGGTCCTAATCTAGAAAGGCTGTTAAAGGAACCTGTTCACGGGTTTCTTCCTGCCATAAAAATTGTATTCTAATAATGGGGAAGAAGAATTAATAGATAAGACATGTAAAGATGATGACAAGTGTTTTTCATAATAATAAAAAGATGTTATTTAATCTGTGCTTATTATTATTAATATTTATTAGGACCAGTTTTCATTAGACCTTAAACGATTATATTCTATGCTGTTTTTAAGTCTGAATTTTATGCGTTAGCTCAAATTTTGTCAGTATCTAAGGTTAACATATTGTATTTATGCCTATTAATTAATTTCTATCTGAGTTTAAAAACGCAATTCTAGCCTAGATATCTCTTTTGCAATGTAATTTTCGTAATAGGGTTTATTATAAAGAGATGGCATAATTGTTATTAAAATTATTACATTTCCTTTAGTGTCCACTTGAGGGTTACGGCCTTTACCTATTTTCACCTTGAAAGTGTTAAATTATATGTACAAGGTTTAAGCAGAAATAAAATGCATTAATACGTCGATTAATACACATATGCCTTATAGATTGTTTACGTTTCATTGTGTACTATTTTTAATAGTGCTATCAACTATCAATTAAAAGTAACTATTGAAGGTGGCTGTTACAATTTACAATATACTTATTTTACCTTGAAAAAAAGTCACCTTCAGCATTATACATATAAATGAGTAATTACTTTGCCGGTTTGTTTTACAAAACGCTTTATAATCATTTTCTCCTTGCGAATGATAAATTATTTGTACAATGTTTAAGCTAAAATAAAATGCATTAAATGGTTACACATATGCATTATAGATTGTTTACATTTCATTGTGTGCTACCTTTAAATAGTGTTATCAATTAAAAGTAAATAATAAAGGTCGACCATTAAAACTATATGTACAAGGTTTAAGCAGAAACAAAATGCATTAAGTGGCTACACATATGTATTATAGATTGCCTACATTTTATTGTGAGCTCCTTTTAATTGTGTAAGAAATGTTTGAATTTTAATAATTGACTGGCTTGTCTTAGTATTAATAATGACTAATTGGGGTCTTCTTTATGCCTCACTCATAAGTGTGTGTTTTAGTATAGGGGCGACGTTTTAAAATCAATCGTATTACTTTTAATAGCCAGATTAAATTACATAGAATTGATTATTGATATGGAATATCATGCTTTAAAAACAGTAAAATATGTTCATAGCCACTTATAATACCGATTAAAAGTAACTACCCTTTATTTATATAGATCAGGGTTGCAAAAAGATGTTACGCCTAGCAGTAAATAATCGAAAACATCCCAAATCTAGCTAATCCACAATTTCCTATGTTAAATATTAGTGTGAATATACCACTAGATGTGCCACTAACAAAATCCAAATTAGTCCTAGAAATATAACGCTAGGTGGTGCCACCATTATTTCAGAAAATATTCATTAGTCCATACACAACTAGATAGCGACACAAATTCAAATTTCGCAACAAGAGGGCCACGACAGGAGAGTGCAGATCCTAACACAAGTTCCTATAATTGTCTTATAAGTTAGCATTAAGGCCCCTTATCAGAATAATATTTATCGTTAAGAGGCCGCGACAAGGGGTGCAGACCCTAACACAAGTTCCTGCGGTTGCCTTATGATTTAGAATTAGGGCCCCCTTATTAGAATGCTACTATAAGAACCAGCCATAGAGGCCACGGCAAGGGGGCGAAGGCCGAGAGCAAGTTCCTTTACCTGTCTTATTTGACTAACATTTAAAAATTCCAGGATCGACCTTTTCTATACAATATCAACAATACAGGGTAAATTCAAATACGTTGTAATTTATATATGTGCTAATATTAGTGGTTCGCTGAATTAGTAACAATAGAAAATATCTCGAGATAAAATCGAAAACGTATTACTGGCTCGAAATCGGGTAAAGATGAATTCAAGAAGATGATGAATACGGTACAGCTTCTAAAAACGAGGCAGAAGGTTTGCGTGTGTAGTATCTCCAGGGTCGTGCTGAAAACAGCTAATTTAAGAATAATATGATGTCTGTGTAATAATAATAATAGTAGCAAATAAAGATTGTATATCATCCGTTGCAAGTATTTAAAGTATAATTACCACTGAGTGAGTGTTATTATTATTATGAAGCAGTATCAGGGGTATTAGTTGTTTTACTTGTTAATAAGCTATTACAATATAACCGCTCAAGATGAAAACGATGAAGTTGGTAAGATAAATGTATCTCGAAGTCCTGACACTGATAGTGATATTCTCTCTATAAAGATCCAGATAAGCTAAATTATGTCAATCTTAATTCAGATTTGAAAGTAAGGGAAGTGCAATCACCCACCCCCAAAGTCTTGACTGCTGAAAATGTCTTCGCACTAACATTTAACATAGGAAATTGTGGATTACCTAGACTTGGGATGTTTCCGATAATTTACTGCTAGGCGTAACATCGTTTTGCAACCCTGATCTATATAAATAAAAAGTAGTTACTTTTAATCGGTATTAAAAGTTTATGGCTATGAATATATTTTACTGTTTTTAAAGAAAGCATGATATTCCATATCAATAAGCAATGTTACATAATTTAATCTGGGTATTAAAAGTAATACGATTGATTTTAAAAGGTCATCCCTAAACTAAAACACACACTTATGAGTGAGGTATAAAGAAGACCCCAATTAATCATTATTAATACTAAGACAAGCCACAATGAAATGTAGACAATCTATAATACATATGTATAGCCATTTAATGCATTTTATTTCTGCTTAAACCTTGTACATATAATTTTAACAGTCGACCTTCAATGTTTATTTTTAATTGATAACACTATTAAAAGGAGTACACAATGAATTCAAAGAATTTTATTTCTAGTCAAACCTTACATATAAAAAAAGTAAACAGGCAAGTTAATTACTCATTTATATGTATACTACTGAAGGTCACTTTTCTCAAGGTAAAATAAGTATATTGTAAATTTTACAAGTCAACCTTCAATATTTACTTTTAATTGATAGTTAATAGCACTATTAAAAGGAGTACATAATCAAACGTAAACAATCTATAAGGCATATGTGTATTAATCAACGTATTAATGCATTTTATTTCTGCTTAAACCTTGTACATATAATTTAACACTCTCAAGGTGAAAATCATTTTAAAGCGTGTTTTGTAAAGCAAACAGCCAAGTTAATACCCTCATTTACATGTATAATGTTGAAGCTGACTTTTTCTCAAGGTAAAAATAAGTACGTTGTTATAATAAAATTCGTATATAGATAAAGGCCACAACCTTTAAATGGAAATTAAAAGAAATGTAATAATTTTAATAACAGTTATGCAGTCTTTTTATAATAAACCCTATTACGAAAATCAGATTGTAATACAGTTATCTAGGCCAGAATTGCGATTTAAACTGAGATAGAAATTAATTAATAGGCATAAATACAATATGTTAACCTTAGATACTGACAAAATTAGAGCTAACCCTTAAAATTCAGACTTAAACACAGCATAGAACATAATCGTTTAAGGTCTAGGTTTTTATATCTTTGAGATATTTTTGATAAAAATTAAAACTGGCCCTTATAAATATTAATAATAATAATAATAAACACAGATTAAATAACATCTTTTTATTATTATGAAAAGCACTTGTCATCATCTTTATGTCTTATCTATTAATTCTTCTTCCCCATTATTAGAATACGATTTTTATGACAGAGACGAAACCCGTGAATAGGTTCCTATAACAGCCTTACAAGACTAGGACCTTTATTAGAATACAAATTCAATTTTCCCAGTGCAAGGCCAACGCCGAGGTTAACCCCAAGACTAACTCCAAGGTCGAATCCGAACTCAACCTCAAGCCAAAAAATACGTCCCTTACGTGGAGGGCCTTGGGAATTCCCAAGTTCAAAAGTGAAAGTAGTGTCTCGGTACTGCTAATGCTACTATTACTCAAATTAATTTCTTGCCTTACATTGACTTTCCTGGCAATAATTAAAACATTAGAATTTATTTACAAATCATTTTGAATTACTCAAAACTCAAATCTGTTAAGAAGAATTGGAGATCTGGTGGTAGGTTACGCTGTGTTATATGAATGAGATTGGATTGGATGAGGTTAAGTGTTTCATCGTAGTGGGAGAGGTAAACAATGAAACCACTCAAATTTGAATTAACGAGCTTTGCCCAACCCGTTAATTTGCGAAACTGGGAAAAAAACACCAAGAAAACCTAGTTTATTAATAAATAAGTAATTGCACAAATACATTAATAAATCAAAGAACAAAAAAAACAAGGACAAGGTTCAATATAACAAGATATCATTAAATCCAGTTCAAGTGCATACAAAATTATAATATTAACTAACAGAAAGAAAAATGAAAAGCAGTTTAACTACACATAAACAGAAAAAAGACAAACAGTGACATCACACCCACAATTCTGTCATTAATAAATCAGAATTAAAATTGTAATATCAAACATATGGCCTCTGTACAACCAATTATGCCGGCCTTTAAGTTAACAATAAAGTAAATAATAATGTACATTAAGTTACACATAAAATACAACAAACAGTAAAACTGAACAGGCAACAATAAGGTAACTGCAATGCAGTTTAACTGCATAAAAAAATAGACAAGGAATTTACACATACACAATTGTATCGTGAATAGAAGCAAAACAATACATTTGTACAATTACAATAAATTACATATATAAAGAAATCAGTTCGTAGACAAACAATTCTAAATAAGCAGAGTGAATCAATGACACAAAAAAATCATTAAAACAAAGCCTTCTAACGGTAGGGTGCAAGTAAATCAGTTACGTTAACATACCCGTAAGAAATGACGCGAAAGTTTGAGTGACTGTGTTAGAAGTTACAGCATTCCTTTTTCAGTTTACACGTTCATCTATATATATCCCTCCGCATTTCAAAGTAATAAAAACGGGTCAGTTTAACAGTAAAAATGTAAATCGAGGTAGTTTTCATGGCATCTACACCCGTGTCTGTAAACCCCGGTATATCGTGTCACCTTTGTCCACGTATTCAATTCTGTACGCGGGCGAAAATATTAGTAAACAGTCGACAATGCTAACTCATACCAGAAATGAGGGGGGACACTACTGTCTGATGCGGAGCCCTTTTCTCTTAACATTCACATTAATATATTGGCAATTAAATTACTACCCTTCGTAATCAAAAGACAATTCTGTGCGATTAAATATCCCGTGGTAACTAAATAGCAACTTCTTGCAAGGCAGTGATTGATTTTTAATAAGGTTACAAGCCTTGTTGAATTGCTTACTGCAAGATTTAATCTACATCAAACTACGTACTTACGCTTGAATATAATACTTTAGTTAATCACCACACAACGCGTTAAGATATGCAGTTTAAACCCAAGGCGGTGGCGAGTATTTATAGATATGTTGTTTACATGCCCGCCTCGCGGATTAAGACCTCGAACCTTGCGATTATTTAGCACCATTTTAATTTTGTGAAAAACTTTCATTAAAACCAACATAAAAAACAAACAGACAAATTCACATTTTTAGTTTTTACTAAAACGGGCACGATAAAATGTTTATAGCCACAACGGTTTACAATCATGGTCTGTAATCAAACAATCAGAAGGATACGACTCAATCCAACCTCCAGCTACAACTCACTGTTTTACTCCCAAATCCACCACACATCTTAAAAGTTAAAAAAAAATTCAAGAAATATTACGTGGGAATATTTCCATATTTATTATTATAAGATATGTACTCGTCCGTAGTTTATTAATAAATAAGTAATTGCACAAATACATTAATAAATCAAAGAACAAAAAAAAAACAAGGAAAAGGTTCAATATAACAAGATATCATTAAATCCAGTTCAAGTGCGTACAAAATTATAATATTAACTAACAGAAAGAAAAATGAAAAGCAGTTTAACTACATATAAACACAAAAAAGACAAACAGTGACATCACACCCACAATTGTGTCATCAATAAATCAGAATTAAAATTGTAATATCAAACACATGGCCTCTGTACAACCAATTATGCCGGCCTTTAAGTTAACAATAAAGTAAATAATAATGTACATTAAGTTACACATAAAATACAACAAACAGTAAAACTGAACAGGCAACAATAAGGTAACTGCAATGCAGTTTAACTGCATAAAAATAGACAAGGAATTTACATACACAATTGTATCGTGAATAGAAGCAAAACAATACATTTGTACAATTACAATAAATTACATATATAAAGAAATCAGTTCGTAGACAAACAATTCTAAATAAGCAGAGTGAATCAATGACACAAAAAAAATCATTAAAACAAAGCCTTCTAACGGTAGGGTGCAAGTAAAGCAGTTACGTTAACATACCCGTAAGAAATGACGCGAAAGTTTGAATGACTGTGTTAGAAGATAAAATGTTTATAGCCACAACGGTTTACAATCATGGTCTGTAATCAAAACAATCAGAAGGATACGACTCAATCCAACCTCCAGCTACAACTCACTGTTTTACTCCCAAATCCACCGCATATTTTAAAAGTTAAAAAAAAATTCAAGAAATATTACGTGGGAATATTTCCATATTTATTATTATAAGATATGCACTCGTCCGTAGCAAACCCTAAGGGTCTAAAATTTTAACGTCCTCACACAGAGCCGTCTTTTGATTTTTCCGTATGTGCCGATGTAATTAATTACCACCGGACGACGTTTTTAACCAAATTACGTGTGTATTGAGATTTCCAACCATTCGCCATGGTCTTTCGGTAAATGCAGTTTCGAGAGAACACCTGCTTTCTACCCCAACCTATGTTTTTCTTTTCCTTTTTAACCCTTAATTACATACATTCAAATATTAGTTACATAAAATACATTAAATAAAACATCCCGAAAAACACCATCAAATTATGACTTATTAAGGTATTAATCCCATTAATTATATTTTTTTCGCGGTAACAAAAATTTTATTGCAATAATAAAATTTTCTCGGTCCGCTACCTATACACGTAATTCATTTTTACTGTTTAACCACAAATAAATAGGTTAAACAAGACTAAGAAATGCAACGTCACACAATTGCAAAGATATAATATTAAATCGGGAAAATCTTATTAAAGTGTCAGATTTTAAACGCCACAAGGAATTTTAATTAAGTACAAATATTTCGTAAAACTTTAGAATTGTAGCTTTCAACTTCAAATATTATTTGTGAAGAGTTTAAGAGATGCTCCAACATTAAAGTTATAATTAAATATATTCGGCATAAAGTTTGTAAAAACATTGGAGATGTAGGCGAACAAAAGAAAGCCTTTCAGAGAAATTGAGGACTGATATACTATAATTTTGTAGAATAAGCGTTTTTGTTTACAGCTAGTTTTCATTATGACGTAAACATTGAAGACTCCCATTTCTAAGCGCCCCATGTATGATACAATGTTGCTGAAGCTGTCTCATAAATAACGAAAGTTGCAATTTAGCCAAGCAACGAAGTAAATCCCTTCTCTATTATTATTTAATCGGCCTTTGTATTACAACTAAACTGGGGAATGTATTTTACGATTTTGCTTAAGTGTTTAAGCGTAGTTAGATTTGAATCTACAGTAAAGCTTTAAAGTTTTTTTTGTAATTCATAGCCTGAAAATACTTAATAATCGCGCAATACTCTGAATTATGTGAAACAAAATATGTCGTGACGGTGGATTGTAACTTAAAAGGCTAAGCATAAGGGGTTTACAAATATTGTAATTAAAGAATTATAATGTGCACGTAACATGCCTCTCATATGTATTTATAATTGGTACGTAAAAATAAATTCTACTTATCAATTGATTAGTAGGAATTGTTTAAATAAATAATCTGATAAAATACTTAGGTTAATTAATCGTATATTTTTTGTAATTTTACTTAGTTAAACGTTTCAGCTGTACCAATGTAATGTTTTAAATATTTACCGTTTAAAGTTAAATAAAAAAAACGAAACGGTAAGTTTACTGTGGTGAAAATGATAGAACAAGTAAACCCTACCATTATGAATGTTTACACGAATTGCAAAAAACAGCAGACATTAATGTTGTATAAATAATAAGTAGCATATCATTGCAACGCTGGTGGGTTTTGTTTTGAACCCTCTGTTAGGCGCGCAGTTTACCGTGACGTCATTAGGCACGCGGAGGACAGTGTCATCCAGATTTTTTTAGATTTAAGAAAAAATGAAAACATTTTGCTATGCAAATAAATAGCTACACACTTTTAATGTTACTGAAAGCATCTATTACCAAAATACATAAACAAAATAAAAACATAACAATACAACCTACATATTTTCATTAAATTTTTCACAAACATCTTTTAGATGGTGGACGCATGTCCAATTTTGACATTTTATACACCTGAAGTTTAAATATCATTCTGCCGGGGATAAATGTTTTTGTTTTTACAATGTGGTTTATTTTTCGTAGTGCGTTTATTATAAAAGACATTGCATAATTGTAATTAAAATTATTATTACATTTCTTTTAATTACTATCTACAGACTGTGACCTTTTACCTGTAAGAAAATTTATTTATACATAGTTTAAATTATTTCACTTCGATGTCATTAAAATAAAACGAGTAATTCAGTTATAACTAATTAGCTTGTTTACGGCAGTAACATGCTTTAAAATGATTTTACCTATAGAATGCATTTATTAAGCTGTTATACAATGCAATCGGAAAGTAACAACCACTTATTGACATCGTGTTATAGGATTTATTGTAACGGAGACTGCATAATTGTTATTAAAATTATTATTACATTTATTTTGACGGTTGTGGCCTTTACCTATATACGAATTTTATTACAACAATATTCTTAGTTTCACCTTGAGAAAGTCACCTTCAACATTATATATAATTAAAAGATTGAAGGTAGACTGCTAAATTATATGCTCAAGGTTTAAGTGGAAAATAAAATTGCATTAATACGTTAGTTAATACACATAATAATTAAAAGTAAATATTGAAGGTTGACAGTTAAAATTATGTGTATATGGTCTAAGCAAAAAATAAATGCATTAAATGGTTACACATGTGCATTAGACTTGTTTGTTTTACGCTTCATATAGGTAAAATGTTTCGACGCGAGGCTTTCGGCGAAGGCTGTTTCGGCGACCCCACTCCAACTTTCCCCGAACATAACTGAGATTGTAAGACAGGTGTAGGGCGTCGCAACTTGTTCTCTGGTCTTTGCCCTTGTCGTGATCGGAACTTGTTCGTAGGCCTTCGTGTATTGTCGTGGTACCCTTGGCGGAAAAATTTGAATTTGTATTATAATAAGGGGCCTAATGCTAACTTGTAAGACCGGTGTGGGGCTGCGCAACTTGCTCTCGGAGCTCTGCCCCCTCGCGAAGGCCCCATTGGCGGTAAATTTGAATTTGTATTTAAGTCTCTACAGGTAATGGCTGGAAATATGAATTTGTATTGTAATAAGGGGTATAATGCTAACTTGAAAGACAGATGCAGGGCATAGCAACTTACTCTCAGGCCCTCGCCCTTCGACAAAAAAATTTATTTGTAGCGCCATCTATGAGGGAAGTTTTGAACTTGTATTATAATAAGGGGGCCTAATGCTAACTAATAAGACAAACATAAGAACTTGTGTTAGGGCCAGCGCCCTCCTGTTGTGGCCCCTTGTTGGGAAATTTGAATTTGTGTCATCATCTAGTTGTGTATGGACTAATGAATATTTTTTGTAATACCTATCGTTATATTTCTAGGGCTAATCAGGGTTTTGTTTATGGCACCATCTAGTGGTATATTTTAAAGTAGCGAATGTTTTCTGTAATAAAGGCGGCGCCGCCTAGCGGTATACTTCTAGGACTAATTAGGGTTCTTGTGATGCCATCTAGTGGTGTAAAGACTAATTAATGTTTTATTACAATCGTTTATTAATAATATTATTAGTCTGACTTAATATTGTACATGTATTGACCTAACCTAAGAAGTAAGGCTGGAGTTATGCATAGTATACACTTCTTGTTTCCGTAACCACGCTCTTCCCTAGGGGCCTGTTTATAAATCTAAACTCCTTTTTTTGGCAGAAGTATTTTCCCCTAAGACGCCCGCGAAGTCTGTTTCGACGGCCCCCACTAAACTTCCCCGAAGATAACCGATTTAACCGAACATTGACGAGTGCGCCTGCGCACAAGACCTAAGGGCGGTAACATTCTAGTTTCTCGCGCATTTCGCTTTTCAAAGTGTAATCGGCATCGAGGGAGCATTATTATAATGTATTCTCCTGTTTATGAGCCGACATCAGCGGACACTAAAAATTTTACTGACTTGTTAATAAACTGTTACAACATAACCGTTCAGGATGATGATGGAAACGATGACGTGGATGATGTGAATGTATCTCACATCCAAGATGATGATGATTCACAGAAGGGAAAGAAGAGCGATGAGGTAGAGGAGAAGGGCGAGTCCCAAAACTATGATGATGATAGCGACGAATCACAGTTGAAGAACAAGAAGAAGAAGACCGATAAAAATGTGATTAAGTAAATGATGTATTGTTGTTTATAATAAACAGCAGACATTAATGTTGTATAAATAATAAGTAGCATATCATTGCAACGCTGGTGGGTTTTGTATTTAACACTCTGTTAGGCGCACACTTTACCGTGACGTCATTAGGCGCGCGGAGGACAGTGGTCATCCAGATTTTTTTTCGAGATTTAAGAAAAAAATGAAAACATTTTCCTATGCAAATAAATAGCTACACAGTTTTAATGTTACTGAAAGGAAAGCATCTTCTAGTACTTCTGTTCCTTGATCTACCACAAATTGCAGTACCGTCCTCGTGATCCAGTTTTTGGTTCTTGGGGATACGGCAGATCAGGAGAACCTAGCAAGGTCTTTGCTGGCCGGCGCATTTCTGTTGGCAAGGAGGGAATTCTAGGCTGTCGCTCTATCTGATGTTTTAATAGTTCCCAGCTTATTGTTTCCAGAAAGCTAGCCCTTTTTACATTTTTAGCGACGTCCAGGGAATTATGTTTGTAAATACAATAGGTATTTATAGCAGATATGTTCAGAAGATAAAAAAAAAGAACCATTGGACGTCTTCTTGCATTATGTGACACGTTATTATTTCGGGCTTTTTTTTGCAACAGTTGAAACTTCTATAGCTCTGTTAAAGTGAATAGTTGTACCAATACTGACTTTTTTGGACAATACGAAACGAGCGTACTATCATCTGGACGATTTTTCTTCTTTAATTTTGGTGAGTGGGTATTTCTCGTTTATTTTTGGTTTTTAGGAGTCTAGCAAGAGATAATCTCGTAAACCAACTGTTGCCCGTAATATTTCGACGTGTGCTTTCAACGGGTGCCACCAACCGTAGAATATACTCGGCAGAATTTCTTGGTTCGGAAGACCACGGGGGTTGCTTTCCAACATATGTCTCCAAATTTATCGTATACGCCGCCTCAGGAACACACAAAGCAAATACTTTCAACCCATACTTAGCTAGGTATATATTGCCCCTAAAAACTATTAGTTATTCGTTCACAGTTAGCTATTCTCCAGGGCTAAAGAATTTTTGAAAATTATTTATGAATAGTTCGAATGACTCTCTAATAGGTGCAAGCTTGTCCAATTCTTTTCTTGATGTCTGACATGAACGTTGTCGAACCGTAAGCATCTTAGTAAGAATCGGGATCTTTTCGCACTCATAGACAGGTAGCACAACTCGATTCCATTAGCCTTTTGAGTTATCCTATAATTTTGATAGGTTTTTTCTTGAAGATTGCATAGTCCCAATCAGATATAGCGAGCCGATGAAAGCACTAATTTCGGTAAAATCGGTATGTCGTGCATTCCTTTCACGAGAAAAAATTTATGCGAATATTATCAATATAAATATTAGTAGATGCAACGGTAATATTGATAATAATCTCGTTTAGAAATAGGCTGTAGACGTCTATTTCTGATTTCTTTTCCCGTGCATTTCTTTTTGGACCAGGAAGATGTATGATTATGTTACACGACCTTGTTCTTACATTTGTAGGTCTAGCTATTTTCTCCACTTCGTTCCATCCTTGCCAATGTAGTGGCTATTTTCATGTGCAATGCTTTCTTCTTCATCATTATCTGTTATTTCGGCATCTTGATCTGACTCGGAGTTGTGGTCGCTTACTAAGACAAAATCCACTTCTTCCCAACCTGTCCCTCCTTCGGGCGGTTGTTCATCGATCGATTCTTCGATTCATTCTAACCATTTCTCAGGATCTTCACTATATTCAGTTTTCCGTCTTTTTACTTCGGACATAGCGGGAAGGAACTAGAATTGTTAGTAATCTGTAAAAGACATATATCATATTTAAAATGGACAGCGTTGCCAGAGTTTACAGACATTCATTCAAAGGTCAACGTGATGCGTTGTTGACATCATACATGCACGATCTTTATTTGACGTAACAATTGTCAAAATTTGTTGTCTCAATTACCTATATTTACCCAGTTTGGTGTTTTTGATTATTATATATTGCGTTTATTTTATTCAGTTTTTAATTGTATTTAATATTTAGTTTTTGTTGCATTATCGTTATATTTTTTAAGTTTTAAGTCTGTTCCGTAGTAAATATTACGATGAATATACATTTTATATAAAATTAATTGTGCCCCATGTTGCTGAGTATAAATTTGTTTGTGATGTAATGATTCTTTGATTATGATATTTGAAATTTACTTGTAATATAAATTTGTAATGAGATACCAGCATTAGCATCGTTATATGTTTAAATTGTTGGACGCCATCATCAAAATATTTGATTTTTTCTTAGGCGAATTGTGCATGGAGGCCAATTCGTAAGGCTGGTAGGCGTTTTGAAATTTACAAATCCACAATAATATTAAGGCGAAAGTAATTAGTGAACATTGGGACGAAAATCAGTAACAAGAAACGAAGATAGATGATTATTTGCTTCATCTTGCTAAGTACTTCTATGGTATGCCTTCATGGAGTAATTGATCAATATGCTGAAAAATTTAAAATAAAGAAAATAAATCAAATAAATAAACTAAGTTTTCTAGATATGTTTGCGTCAACAGTTTTCTTCAAAGAATCCCAGAACTCCTGAGGCATCTAGATTCAGCCGAAACGTAGATTTCAACAAAACTGAAGTTACTAGATTTTTCACAAAAAAAAAAATAAATACATACATATACTGCTAATAAAATAATTACAAGTCAATAAATGTGTTTATCCATAGTAGTAACAAAAAAAAGTTAATGCTCTATTGAATTTAAAATATCTTTTAATGAGTTATAATTAACATCGATCGAACTTGGCGAATTATTAAAATAGCGGATGCAGCTAAAGGTCGGAGACCTCTAGGGCATATTGGTTTTAGGTGTTAGACAATGAAACGGTTTAAAAATTATTATTAATTTTATTAAATACATAAATAAAAAGTTTACCTCGAGTAGGATTTGAACCGACGACGTGTACTTTGCTAGAGTACCGCGCTAACAAACTGCGCTATTGAGATTCAAGCCCCAATCGACGTTGGTCTTTATGTATGTAGAACTGATGTAAATTCTAAATATAATGAGATTACAATCAAATTACTTATATTAATGGAATGTGAGCCTGCAATAACGCAAGGATTCACACATACCAAAGCAACTTGACTAATATTAAATTATTGTAAGTTTTGTTATGAACGAATAAGTTCAAAGGTAAATATGTAATTAAAAATTATTATTAATTTTATTAAATACATAAATAAATAGGTTCAAATCCTACTCGAGGTAAACTATTTATTTAAGTATTTAACAAAATAATAATAATTTTAAATTACATACTTACCTTTGAACTTATTCGTTCATAACAAAACTTATAAATTATAATAATGAAACGTTTTGCAGTGACGTGAAAAGTAAGAAGGAACGTGAAAATCAATCAATGGTAACAAATCAGAACAAGCTATCATATTGTGCAATATTTTATAAAGAAAAGTGATTTCACATCATCTACGTTCTAACGAATAAAAGCCAAATTGTTGAAGTAGTAGACCATGTAGAGAGCCCCAGGGAGGATATACATTATCCAGTTTCAAAGAGAACCTATTAGTTTTGGTAAATAGGATTTCAGATAACTGCACAGTAGTCCAGTTTAGTGAGTACTAGTAAGTAAAGTAAGTACCGTAAGGCAGTTATATTAGAAAAGTGTTCACAATTTCGCTCAATAAAGCCAAGAGTTCAAAGTGAAGATCTTACCATTGTGTTGAGATGTTAATTAAAATTTAACTCACTATCGCAGTATATGCCTAAATCTTTAACAATGTCAGTTCTGGTAAGTACAAGTGAGTCAATGCTATAATAAAATTCTATTAATTTGGTATTACGTGTATAAGTTACTACTTTACACTTAGAAATATTTAAAAACAAACAGTTAACATTGCACCAGTCTTGCAGAACATGAAGCTCGTGTTGAATGAGATTTCAGTCATGAATTGATGAATAAATTTTAAGCTCATCCGCAAAAAGCAGTTTATTGCACCAAATTTGAGATGGTAAGTCGTTAATGAAAAGTAAAAATAACAGTGGTCCTAAATTTGACCCTAGGGGTACTCCAGAAGTTACGTTAATAGAAGATGAAGTGTAACTATTGAAAGTGACTCTTTGATTACGATTAGCCAAGTAGGATGCAAATAATGACTGTAAAGATTGACTGAAACCAAAGTTGGCTAATTTAGCTAAGATGTGGGATGCAATGAAATGCTTGGCCATGATTGTCAAATGTAGTGGCTGTAAATTGAGTGAGGCACGCTAAGTTTGTGGCTGTTGACCTTCTCTCCATGAATCCGTGTTGAAAAGGAGAAATGTGTCGATTAATTAAAGGAGAAATTTTGGAGTACAGCACAATTTCAAACACTTTACTAAAGTTGTTTAAAATGCTAATCGTTTGATAATTTGTAACATAGCTCTTTAAGATTGGACAAATGTTAGCTATCTTTCAAATATTAGGAAATATGTTGGCGTTAATGGACATGTTAAATATATGTATACAATGATGGTTCGGCAAAAATATTCATCCTGTCCTTCACTAAAAAGCTCGGAATTTGGTCGCAACCAGCCGTATTTGAGTTTTTCAATTTACGTATAACGCTTAAAACATCGTCGATAGTTATTTTGTCGATGCTTATGGTATGTATCTGTAAAAAATGAAAAAGATTCTTTGGAGTGCAAGAAGAGTAAACAGAACCAAAATAATCTTTGAAAGCATTAACGATTGCTTGGGGGTCAGTAAAAACCTGTACCTGCTAGAACCAGATGGTCCATCAGAATCTACTTAGCGCTGCTGTAAAACAGGCTGGATGAGAAAAGATCTATTTTGTAAGTGACTAGAATATTTTGAAAAGCACTTAACCTTTACTTGTGATAGATAACCATACTTGCACATATCCGTGAATTCCCACAATATTTGCAAATACCAACACATTATTGTTCCCACCTTTATACGTGACTTTATCTGGGCCATTAAAGGCAGCTTTGAATCGTGAGTCTGATAAATATTTAAAAACCTATGCCTTTCATAAGATAGCACCAGTATTTACTAAAGCTTACTTAAACCGCCAAATCTGGATTCTTCGCTACTGATATATTCCCTATTGACTCAGAAAATTACAGCAAAGACGATTTCGTGATTATAGAAGAAGCGGGCCTATTAATTATAGATGACCAAAGGTTAGCAACTGCCAAGACAGCCGTTCACTAATAGTTACTAACACAGAATGAATAAATTAGTGGTGAAGCTACTGACGAGACATCCTTTCATGAATTAGTTCTTCTTCCAAGACCTTCTTACCTGCAACCAAAAATCAGAAGAGTTCCAAATAGAAGAACAATAAGAATATTCCACCAAAAAACGTAGTTTCGTAACATCTATGACAGCACCTCAGGCGCAGAAGACTGTGAAGAAGATGAACTTTGTATTGACATCGAATTTGATATTGCTCCAACTGAAGCCGACGAAGAGGTGGGAATATATTGCTATGTCTTTGGAAGTAAGAAAAAGCTTTAGTCTTTGTTGTGGAAAACGCCGAAAATGGTGTCACAAGGAACCCAGTGGAAAGAGCAGTAAGTGTAAAGTGAAGGGTTTATTTCTATAATAAAATATTTACGTACAATTTACCCACACAGTGTGAGTAATGGTACGTTTGACATCTTGCTTCAATAATAGCTGACTAATACTTGGGGAAATGGTTATAACCATATATGCACAATTGATGCATATTTACAAAACTCTGTACCTTTAAATTTAACGATACAGTGCGCGTTCTATTACCCCGACTTCTCCTACGCCTTTTATAAATTTTCAGTTGTATTTCATGGTCAAAGTCTTGAATCTAATCAAATTTTCAACCAGCCTTAAATTTTTACTTTTAACATAAATCAAGATGTTATATATGTTATATAGATTCATGATATAATTTCGAATTAGTAGTAGTAATCCCCACGTGAAAATGACAGTGTACAGAAAAGTGGCTGATTTTATAGTACACACACGTATCGATTAATAATCCCCAAGTGCTGTGTAAAAATATTCGATTTGATAATAAAAGTCTGTGAGTCAAATGGAAATTACTCATTTATTTGTTTTTTAGAATTGAAACAAGTCATTTCATTTCTAAACATCACTGAGATGTTCAATAAAGTTAATCAAATCCCTATATGTCGAATCTACGAAACATTTTAATTGAGTGAATTGATGAAGTTTCAGGAAATCGCATGTGGATGTGTGCTGGTTTGATTAAAGAGCTAGGCCAAACGAAAATCCTTACACCACACATTGGAAATGTAATCAAAATTTAATTATGACTAATATATGGAAGTATATTAAAAATAAATACTATTACAAATCAAAGCTTTTAAATTAGATATGTTTTAAGGTGAAAATTGTTTTGATTTTTCTTTCTCAGGACCAAAGAAGTTTGTTGCGCATTAATTGGTTAATGGATATAACTTTTGCTAACATGGTTCAACTTGTAATTTAATTAAGCTGACAATATACTTAATTTGAATTATTAAACAACGTTACCGTCAGAAGTTTAGAAATTCTCTAATAATACAGAACATTTAGCAAATATGGTTTGAATTGCATCAAGTAATATTAAGGAATTATTTTCAACGTACCAAAGCAATTAATGTAGCGTGTGGTAATATTGCATCTATTAAAAGGAAAATTAACTTCCAAGTTCTAACGACTTTATTATCATTTCCGTGTTTTGCCACAACCGCATATTTTGTACCTGGTTGTGTATAAATATTTATTATTATACCTTTTTAAATATTAGGTATGTAGTGATTCATTATTTTATTTAAAAACAACAAATATCCCTTGAATGCTTTCAAAGTAGGCAACGCAGTCTTATACTATTTTAATTTTAATTAAAAAATTCACAATAATGTATTTAATAACGTGAAATACTTACAGATTTACCAAAACTCCAAGTACAGTTGTATAGGGCTTATGCGAACACATTGCATGCTGGCCAGACTTATGCTTATGTATTACTGAACCGTTTTATAATACCGCAAGTCCAGTTATAATACCGTAGGTAGTGTATGACAGACACTTTCTAACTTCAAAATACTGCAATACAGTTTACATAAATTATAAATAAATCAAAACAAAATAACAATTTTATTATAGGTCTACATCGTTTATTTCCACTATAATATAATATTTCTCGCACAAGTTACATGTTCCACCCAGTTTGGTTTAATCGGTGGAGTTAATTTTTAGATCCTCAGAAGACGACTTTGCAACGTTGATTCCAAACTATAAACTATATTATATTGAATGTTACCTGCTACCCCTGTGCTATTTTTAACAATCTTTACATGATTTATCTAAACTTTCCCAATTTTCAATTGTCATTTTTTCGTAACCAACTTGTGTTACAGATCTTCCAAGAGGTTGAATGGTGTACTGGATCAAAATCGGTATTTTACGTCGAAACATTGATTATATATTCTGCTCATATATATGAATACAATTATTGATTTGTGCACCTTTTCTTTCATAACAATATAAAGCTTTGCTCGCCTTTTAACAGCTGCACCAGCGTTCATTGTAACCGAAGTATAATTAAAAAGTTAACACTAACACTTACGGTTAAAATATCCACCCGTGCGTAGCTTGGGCTTTTGCATTTGTAGGACCTGCTTGAGCATCAACCTCCATATAAATGAAAAGAATTTCTTCAAAGTTAACTTCGATCTTAGAATTATACACGATACTCACAATTACCTGACAAGACAATTGCGTTAGACATTTAGTCCATAAGACCCCATACTACAGGGATTTGGGAATTATGGTTTTGCCGGTAGCTCACTTAAAGTATTAGTGGTGCAGATCCTTAACAATCACAAAAGCGCTGAAATCTGAAAGCAAGGAGGACACCAGCTAGAACTAATAATAAATTAGCTCTAAATATTATAGTAACACTAATCACTTTTCTAGGTAAGCAACAAGTGTAATTAGTAAGGTCTGGACAGTATCTAAAAGAAACACTACGAGTCAACTCTAACATTTAATACAATTCCCTACCTTTTCTATAAACTTAACATATATTGGTTGTGAATCAAAGCAACACAGAATTTGGCAAAGTAAAGTAGGATCCATCACCTTAGTTAATAGCAAATAAACAGTGTAGACAATATGTCTAACCCAAAAAACTTAAAATACCGATGTAATTTTAAATTAGATTAAAAGATTAATGAACACGGATATTAATATTATTAATATTAACGATACGGATAACCGAAAGATAACTGAATGTTCCTAAACTGAATAATGTTCACACTTAACAAAAAAAAAAAAAAATTAAAATGTTAAAATATAAGTGACAGGTTCTATCTAATGGTATAAAAAATACACCCCATTGCATACACCACCCACAAGACACATGTGCATAGCAGCACAGTATTCAAAAAGTCAATTTTAAGCATGAAAGTCAATGCCACACTACAATGTCTAAAGTTAGACAAACGCTTATAATAAACTGATTAATTAATATGCGATAACACAAAAACAATTTTAATGCAGCAAGGTTGGATCCATTCACCTGTACAGATTTACTTTTTACAAAAACATAGCATAACATGCAGCTTATCAAGTCAATTTTGCTTATTTATTCTACACTCTTCAGGTTTTCTATCTTAATGTTCTGTAGCGGCATAGTCACTGCGTATATGCACGCCATGTGCGACTACTTAGGCGAATGCTGGGGTAGTATTTTCCCCCTCAGAACTGTAACTCCGTTCCTTCCGATCCTATCCTGACCACACCTATCGTTAATCCCACCATGCATATATACGTAATGTATGTATGTATGCTGGGAATCCATGATTGTGGCTGAAGCAGCTCGGGAAGCTCGAGCAGCCCGCCCTCCCCCTTGGGGAGGGAATGAAATACGTTGCCTTTTCCTTTTCCTTCGTAATGTTCCTGACAATTGGTTTAATTTTCATCATCTTTTTTGTGCAATTTATTTGTTATTTCAAATGGAACACCCTGTATTTTATTACATTTTGAATTTACCATACACATATACAGTTTATTTATTAAGGGTTTCGTATGCCTATTTTTAATACTTTCCGAGTAATTTGCATTAGATTACTGAAATTAGTGCATTTTATTATCTTAATACAAACTTTATAATAAATGTTCAATATGATGTCCATTTTCACGAATGCACATTATTATCCTTTTTTCAAATGATCACATTCCTTAGCACGTCAGGAGTTATCGTGGCGAATGTATTTTGAATAGGTATTTTCATGTCTTCGGTGGTTGTTTAGGATTTCGTATGTCTATTTTCAATACGTTCCGAGTAATTTGTATTAGTTTACTAAAGATACATAAAATTTGTATTTTATTCACAACGGATGCTGTGACTTTAATTTAGTATAGTGTGTGGTTAATGTTAATAAATAATTGCTAATTTCATATCTAGTTTTTTGTCATTGACTGTAAAATGAAGAAGTATTCGTTAGAAGATCGTGCCAATATGATTTTAATTCTTGGGGAATGTTTGGAAAATTGTTTACTGGCAGAGTGTATGCAGAAAGATTTCCTTTAGAAAATCATCCTCGCAAGGAAGTATTTGAAAGACTATTGGCAACATTTCGTGAAACAGGTAGCATGGTATATAAAGAACGAGAATTGGAGAAATCTAAAGCGGGAAACGAAAATACAGAATTATGGATGTTGCAATCAGTAATGGAAAATCGTAACATTAGTACAAGATGTGTATCTAAAGAAGTAGATGTAAGTCAATCAAGTGCTAAAAGAATTCTTAAAAAACATCGTTATCATCCATATAACAATGAAATGCACCAAAATTTATACGAACACGATTTTGAAAACAGGCTTGAATTTTTTTTACGATTTCTTGAAAAAAAAAAGGCAAAGAAGAACATTTTTTAAACAAAATCCTATTTACCGATGAAACTACTTTCGATAATACCGGCATAATTTTCACTATTACAGTACTGAAAATAACCACCAGTACAGAAAAACAAATCATCAATATCGATGGTCTCTGAATGTTTATGGGGGGATAATAGGAGACGTAATAGGGCCACATGTTTATTATGGTTATTTAAACGGAAGAAATTTCATTAGGTTTTTAAGAAGTGATTTTTGGATTCTTTTACAAGACATTCCATTAAATGTCAGAAGAGAAATTTGTTTGCAACCAGACGGAGCTCCAGCACATTTTTCGCGTAATATAAGAAAATGGAGGTGGTCCTTATCATTGGCCCTCAAGATCACCTGATCTAAAACCAATGGATTTTTTGCGGGGACACGTTAAAAATAATAAATATTCAAAATGCATTCGCCACGTTAACTCTTGACATGCTAAGGAATGTGATCATTTGAAAAAAGGATAATAATTTGCATTCGTGAAAATGGACATCATATTGAACATTTATTATACATTTTGTATTAAAATAATAAAATGCACTAATTTTAGTAATCTAATACAAATTACTCGGAAAGTATTGAAAATAGGCATACGAAACCTTTAACAAATAAACTGTATTTTTGAATGGTAAATTCAAAAATGTAATAAAATACTGGGTGTTCCATTTAAAATAACAAAGAAATTTCACAAAAAGGATGATGAAAATTAAACCAATTGTCACGAACACCCTGTATAACAATTTATTATTGTAATTATACCGATAGAAAACCTGAAAAGTATAGAATAAATAAGCAACAAGATTACAGCTTGAAGTTGACTTGATAAGGTGCAATTCATTATTTTTAAGAAAACTGTATTTTCACAAAATGTCAAATATATCGAAAACTATCAAATTTAGCTATAAGGTACCTTGAATAAACTAACATTATTTTTTAAAAAGTAATTGAAAAATTTAATAAAATACTGGACGTTCCTTTTAAAAAAAACATAACTTTGATGTTACTGTAATTTGAAACACCCTGTATATGTGAGATTAATTTTAAATTGTAGCCGTTACCAATCTACATGTGCCTATAAAAGGACTTTTTATTGTTTCTTACCGTT
Organism: Vesta saturnalis; assembly: GCA_036346205.1. NCBI lineage: Eukaryota > Metazoa > Arthropoda > Insecta > Coleoptera > Lampyridae > Vesta > Vesta saturnalis. The sequence goes on along the minus strand of JARFJB010002002.1, from coordinate 787,753 downwards.
TGCCCAGGAGATTCTGTCTCGTTGAGCTTTACTCACCCTGTACAAGTGAGTACTTATAGTTATGATTTAAGTTACAACTTAAATTTTAGCACCATGAAAGTAGGATTTATCAGTACATTAACATAGTCACAAAAACAGAGAAATAATTAACCATTTAGCTTTGGCTCTCCGAATGTTCTTATCTTGATTATAAATCTGAAAGCTATCGCAAAATGGTATCGGTAGATAGAACAAGATATATGGGCATCATACCGATTCCAGAACATATACAATTTCCTGAAAGCAAATAAGTAGTTATAAAATTGTGTTTGCACTGGTCGACCCAACGATAACCACCTCTGCAAACACTTAAATATAACAAAAGCGAAAGCATTAAGATAAATCTTACTCTACTGAGGTAAAATTGCATTATATTAGTATAAAGTTCAGTTCGATAACAAATAGATCTGACGTGTTTCGAAACCCGAAGTTAAGTTAAAAACCCCTAAAATATATACATAAGAACTAGTGAAAGTCAATGGTGGTACTCTTACCCTGGCGAGGTTAGAATTAAATAAACGACAGGGATTAACTGAACAAATACATTAGTCGATACTTATAACGGTTATGCTCGTAGACCAAACAGGTAATACTAACTTTCACCACCCGAAATGTATCTTTTTTTCAAAATAACTCGAATTGTATCGCAATAAGCTGTTAAGTTGTTGATGGCTGTAACATTTCTTTCCCTTACAAACTCGCGTCAAGCGTATGAAACAATTATATGCAAATAATCTCTTCATCTAAAGAGAAATAAATATATAAGCGGAGCAGAAGAAACAGATTTAATTCAGAAAAGTTATATACTTAAGGAAATATCTAATGACGATATTAGAGAAACAGCAATAAACTTTAAATGTTTTTTAACAACTATCAGACGAAACTAACTAATGTTACAGCATGGGTAACGAATATAACAATTTCTTCGAGAAAAACATGTTTAGTGCTGGATAAGCAATACTGCAGGTGTGCTTTATGACATCATTCGCACAACTAATGATAATCGCACCAAAATAAAACATACACACCTACCACATAATGTAAACCATGTATAAAAAAAACGTTTGGTGCACATAATGATGTCAGTCGCCATTCCTTCTAGTCAATCGACGGTACCCAAAGTGAACAAATCTCAAGTAAGTAAATGAAACACACAGTTTCACACATGTTTCAACCTCACAAAGTCAGTAGTGACAAACATTTTTGAGACATACCACTGTGTGAATTCGTGTCGGAAAATAAGTTTGAAGACGACCGTTACGTAAAATTAGGATTTCCCGGGCGCCAATCCAAGTAAACGGTAGTATGGAGGCTTGGATTCCTCTTCGCTGTATCACGTAAAAAAGTTCAGGCAGCAACAGTGATCACGTCGGTTGATTAGGGTTCGTTAAAAATTTAATGCGGTGCTAGTAGTGGAAACACGAAGTCAGTTTAATCAAAATTTATGATTGCGGTTAACTAAATTTACCTAATAGGTTTAGGTATGTAAAGAAAACGGGGTGTTGCAAGCAAATTGGTAAATAATAGTTATTTGTAAAACTAGTGATAAAAGCGTCAATTTTTTCATGAGTTTGATTTGATATACGACGTCGAAGCCAGAGTGAATCAAAGAAACGCATGTTTTGTATACGTAATGGTTTCGTATACTTAACGACACTTAAACAGGGCTTGATTTATCAAAAACATTGAAACTCTTACTCAATCATTACTAAGCAGAAAGGCAAATACTAGTTTTCATACTATTTACTTTAAAAATGATCAATTATCGTATAAACTTTCATCCCCTATTTAACTTTCTTAAGGAAGGAATTTCCGAAAATTCTCGGTGGATGCCTGCAATACAACAGTTACCTACTGTCGAAATTTCAATGATGTAGCCCTAGTGGTTAAGGATGTGCGTTATGTCACTCAATCAGCCCGTTTCTCCTTTTAAATATATTGTATATTTTGTATAGTGTGTTTTTGTATTAATGTTTTACACAAATCTAAACGTTTCGATAACAGTTACAGTTATCGTCCTCTATAGTAATAAAATATTTCAGAGGTGTTTAAGATGTTGAGACAAATTTATGAAATTTTAGTAAAAAATAACTAGATCCTTAATAAATTAAATATTGTTAAACTGACGACGATTGTAAAGCTTGTTTACTTTAGACTTTAGCTATTTTTAGTTTGCCCGGCGGTAGCTTAGTCAGAGAAGGTTATACGTTCGGGGAATAATTTTGACCACTACCTGATCTTAACAAACACACTAATTCGTTTTAAGGTATTATTGTCATTCAAACAGGTAATCTGATGTTTAATGATTCACTCTCTTGATGTATTTGGGTTATTAAATTATTCTCTATTTATACACCTCTAGCTTAATATACTTAACCTACTTTGTATTGAAAATACAATAAATTCGAATTAAATAAACCAAATAGTGAAACGATAAATAACAAATAAAAAAACAATAAGTAGTTGAAATTAAATTAAAATTAAAACGTTCCGCATTATACTTTTCATTGTTAATAACACTTCCACTTATTGATAAAGATATGTCGTCAAATTTAACTGGGTTATTTTATTTGATGTGATGTTTGGATTTTTGTATGCTTCTATCGTTTTCAAACTGAAGTTTTTCACAACTTTACACCTACATCATAACTCGATAAAATTTTGTTAAATGTGTTTTTTGGCCTACAAATTCATTGTTAGCTTTCGCCGTAGAGTGTTCTGATTTGTCATCTTTAAGGCAGTTTAACAATATTTAATTTTTAATGACCTAGTTATTCTTTACCAAAATTTAATTTTATAGTTGGCTTTATACGTTTCTCAAACTCTTATATTAATAGAAGGCTGTTTATGTTTTAATTTTTCAACTTTGACAAAATTGTTTACATCTTTTAACAATTTTTAACAAATATTACTACTGACGAAGATAACTGTGAGTGTTATCGAAACGTTTAGATTGTATAATTTAAAATACACCATTAAAAAACCCCAAAAAAGATAAGTATTTTATTAAGGTAATCTGATGTTTAATGATTCACTCTCTTGATATATTTGAGTTATTAAATTATTAAAGTAACGCGGGGGTTAATTACTACTGGGGAGTTTTAAGAATTTACAAATGACTAAGTAGCTAACATCTGCATATACGAAGAAAAGTATATACATTTATTCCGAAAACACAATAGGGATTGATAACATTAATCGTATTTACGAGGGCAATAGCTCTTTATTTTCTATGGATCTAATTTAGTTTAGTAGGTCAAACTGTACTTTCTCGATTATATTTCAAAACAAAATAAAACACTAAGTTTATTTACGGAGTTTTAACTTATTGGACTTGGTAATTATTATAATTATGTTAAATGAATACCATAAGATCATAAACTATAAACCTGAACAAATTGGGTAAATGTTGATGGTTTCGTCCACCACTTCTACGAAACGTGATAAATGTGTATCTATCTTAAAACGTATAATAGAGGTTTTATATTGTATTTACAATTTCGATTTAATTTTATCTTCAAAGAAAATATACAGGACCTGAGTACTTTTGAGAATTAGATCGGAACTTCTAATTTTTTGGTCTTATCGAAAATAGTTTATATTAGTAGAATTCATTTATTCCTTCAGGAAGTGGGTTGTAATACTTTATCCAGTATTCTAGATACGAAACACAGGATATCCGTATTAAGCACATTGACTGGTTTATTTATTTATCTGGATACGAAAATAGAATGTTCGTTTTTAATACAAGATTTATTTTTACGGAAACGGGACTTTGTGGAGATTATTATGCGATTGTATGTCTACAGGTCGGCTGGTCTCCCAACTCGTTTGTGTATATTTTAGGTACTTGGTAGCAGGATAGGTTAATTAATCAAACGGGCATACACCATTTGGTTAATTAGAAGGATGCTAGACTGAACAGGCATACACTTTTCAGACAAGCGAGGTAGGAAAATATCTACACAGACATATACCTTGCGGACATTCCCGAGGAATTCTCAATACTTTTCTGGCGACAACCCAAAAACAAAGAGTAGGATTTTGTGTACTAGGATGTTTGTTTACGCTGGGAATACACCCGAGTAAGTGTCTAGTGTGGTGGTGTTTTCAGACGAGATGGATTAATAAACTGCGAAGGCAATCGAAGACGACTTCAGGAAAGAAGTGAAGCCGGTGAGGACTTCAGAAAAGAAGCAACTAATTTCGCGTGGCGCTTACGCTTATATAGTCAGAAATATAACGTGATTGGGTGAAATAGTGGAGGTGGCACTTTGGTGGGGTCTTGCATCGAAATCTAAAACGATTTCTAACTACGGAAGAAATGGATACAATTAATTATTTTAACGAACAGACATTTTTTTCAGCAGAACAAATGGATAAATTAAATAATTAATTTAAGGATTTTCGTAAGGATACTGGGATCTTTACATGATAACTGTAAGTGTTATGGAAACGTTTAGATTTGGGTAAAGCATTAATACAAATAGACTCCATTGAAAACCCAAAAAAGCTAGGTATCTTAAAATAAAAATAGATTCCGGAGTGGGATTTTAAATACGATTATTAAACCGCTACATAAATAGCAGACTTATATGTGCGTTTTCATACTTCATAAATATATTTCCACAGCTCGGTTAATTTATAAAGCTATTATCATTTACTGAGGACGATACCTGCAATTTTAAATTTTATAAAAGAAAAATGAAGAGTACAGGATTAATACCCAAAAGGTTTAACCACATTGGATATCTCTACTAAAAATGCTGATCCAGTGAAAATTTTGTTCACCTTCCGATTGAAGTCAAAATATATATATATATATATATATATATATATATATATATATATATATATATATATATATATATAATTCATTATTCATAATTGCTATTTTTTTCAATGAGACAATCTTGATTGAAAAATGATAAATTAGTTTCATTATTGAATTAATTATGAAATTAACATTTATTATTTTATAAACAATGACTAGTCTATTATAAGAGACGCGCTATTCAACAAAAGAAAACTTACCACAGTCAAATACGTAAAATATTATTTTTTGTATAAATAATAAATAATTAACTTTTATTTATGCACAATAATTAATAACTCAAATATTTTGTTCTAGATTCTAATCTAAGAATGAGTCAAAGATTTGAAAATGGCGCTTGCAATAAAAAGAAGCTGCAAGAGTATGAGGCAAAGAAGCTAACACCGATTACTGCTTACATGCACGTGCCAACTAGTACTACTCAATTGGAAGCAATGCAGCACGTTGTATGTGAGAACACGACCGTTGCACCAACTCAAAGTGAAAATATGAAACTAACTCAAGAGCACGTAAGCACGAATATACAAATAAGCCAGAAGAAAATAATGCGAATATTCAGAATTTTTTTCAGACACCTAATGAGAAACACCAAGTTCAAGATGTTGCAAGTTTAGATAGTGATGTCAAATATTTGTCTACTGTAACAGACGTTGGCTTGTGGACAAATTTATCGCAAACGATGTATCATATTGGGTTGAGAAGGGCCCTTCTCAAGTTCAGTATCACTGTGGACCATTTTTAAATTCTAAGCGAGAATATAAAATCAGTCCAGATTTTGTACAAAATCAATTTTTTATTAAACAAACGCCAATGGAGAAAAATATGCCCTAGAATGGCTTGTATACTCTCACTCAAAAGGACGCGTTTTTTGCTTTGTTTGTAAACTCTTTCCAAATATTGTATCTTCTTCAACAGGATTAACCATCTAGAGGAGACAATGAAAAGTTTGGAACTCCAAATAATGGCAATTACTTTGGTCTCCTAGAACTAGTAGCAAAATTGGATCCGTTTCTAAGAGATCATATCGATCGATATGGAAATATTGGCTCAGGAAAACCTTCATATCTGTCTAAAACTATATCTGAGGAAATTATTCAACTTATGGCACATAAAGTGAAAGACACAATTGTGGCGGAAGTGAAAAAGGCTGGCTATTTTAGCTTTCAGTAGATTCCACTCCTGACATATCTCATACTGATCAGTTGACCTTAATTATTAGATACGTGTCACCTGAAGACGGTTTGCCAACAGAGATTTTTAACTTTCCTTGAGCTACAAGATCACTCAGGGGAAATAATAGCTGATTTAGTATTTAACTATATCACTACTGAACTTGAAATTGATTTCAGAAAATGCCGAGGACAGTCTTATGACAATGCAGCCAATATGGCTGGTAGATACAATGGTACGCAGCAAAAAAATATCGAAAAAAACAAGTTTTCAAGATTTGTGCCATGCGCTGGTCACTCTTTAGATTTAGTACGTCGTTTAGCTATTGATTGTTGCCTTGATGGTGTTAATTTTTTTGGTGTTGTGAACGAAGTTTATATTTTTTTGTCTTCCACAAAAAGATGGGTAGTTCTGAAATCACATTTGAAACTTCATTCTAAAGTGCTTAAATATTTATCAGACACTAGGTGGGAGGCACACGCAAAAGCTACAGAAGCTATTTTAGAACATTACAATGATATCACCGATGCACTCAATTATTTACATTCAGATAATAATACAAAGGGTGATACTAGATTGAGGGTCAACAATCTTTTAGAGAAGATGAAAGAATTTGAATTCGTGTTTATGCTCCATTTCTAAAATCGAATACTGAGACATTTTTCAAGAGTAAATAAAATTCTTCAAACCCCTAATATTTTACTTAGTAGTTGTGCAGATTGGTACAGATCACTTTTGGATATTTTACGTGAAACTAGGGAAGATTTTAATGCACTTGAGCAAAAATCAAAAAACACGTTGCCAAATACTGAATATAGAACTGCCAGAAGGATAATAACAAGTAAAAGGAATTACGAAAATTCATCTGACCCTGATGCCTTAGTGAATGATGTGAAAATATTTTCCTTTCTTGCCGATCTTACGTTATCAAAAGTAGAACTTCAAAGAGGTGTTGAGCTGTTAATACAAGAATACCCACAAGATGTCAACCAAGATCTTACTGAAGAACTATTTCATTTTCACACATATGTGAGACAAAGCATAAGTTTAAAAAAAGTATCACACAATTTGGCATATTCATTTGTATTAAATAATATTCAAAGAAAAATTCCAGTGCTTCAATGTGGAATCATTATTGTTTAAGCTTAATAATTCACTAATTGTACTGAAAGTCATTTTCAAGACTTCAAATATTATTAAAAAATTACTCAGACGAATTGGTTGTACTATCATTGAGTATTTTGTGCATTGAAATGGACCTTAAAAATAGATTTTGATAATACTTATTCGATTATTTTCCTATGAAAAGTTTTCTAATCTAATTCTATTTCGTTTTAAATTGTGTTATTTGGATTGTAATCAGTTCTTAATTAAAATATTTACTATTAAACATAAAATTTATATTCATTTAGAAATTTGAATATTTTTTTTATTGATCTGGATTTTAGTTAGTGGAATAAAGTTCCATTTTTGGTATTAGTTTAAGACTTAAAATTCATAATTCATCTTAAATACTTTTTAAATTGCGAATTATTATGAAATAAATTTATCTGAATTGAATTTGGTTTAATCTTCAATTATTGAATATATTTAATTTAATTTGATAGAAAATGTGATAATTTTTATTGCGTATTTTATTTTCGTAGTCAAAGATTTTCATTATTTGAATTTTGTTTCTTTGTAAATGTTGTGTGTTATGTTTGATTAGTTATTATTGCAAGTACTATATATTGTAACAACCCATTTTGAGTTGTATTAAAATATACCGTAATTTATGTCTTCATTCATTTAGTTGTAAATATAAGAAAAATTTTATTTATTAATGATTTGTAAGTATGAGGTAGGCAACTTAATTTGCATTTTGGTGTAACTTAAGTGTATATACTCCTTAATGGTTTATACTCGCACTTCTACAAATTACTTTTTCTGCTCAATATGTTCGCGCAATGCGTCATCGTTGACTTAATTCTTTGTGCAAATTTTTCGCGCACGGCTACATCGTCTGATATTCTAGGCGTCCATTTTGTTCACTTCTTGTGGTACGCTATAGATGCAGGAAGCCATATTTTTTGGGTTTCCACCTAAATTTAGTAAAAAGTGCCATTGATTTGATGATAAGATATATTTTAACGCATTATACTAAAAATTAAAACATTTGCTCTTTTCAGGCACTTTCTTTTTTTTACTTTGATTTACACTTTTATTACTTTTACTTTTCTACTTTAATTACATTTTAAGTACGCATTTAGTTTTACTGTTGCGTACGCTTTCATTTTATGATTGCAATTTTGCTTTTGAAAATTTCAAGAAAATGCAATAAACGGATTATTCAATTTCATGAAGATAAATTTATAAGAAGAAAAATTCCATTTTTGGGTGTGTTTACACGTAAAGCATTATTTCAAGATATTGCGCAATATTGGTGCAAAGATGACATCACTTTGGTTGACATTTCCGTAATTGTTTAGATACCAGAGGTTATTAAAAAGTTTGTGTACAAAATTTTACGAACAGGTATTTATTTTTATAACAATTAATTAGTAATTTAATTAGTTTTAGTATATTTATTTAACCTATTTTAAGTAATATAGCATATTTTTATTTTTTACATTTTGATAAAATTTTTATTGTAAACCTCGGTTTAGTTATTCCGAGCATTATTAAAAAATAACTTGGCGTCCGAGATCATTTTTATTAGTGTTACATTGCATTTTTATTATTTATGTTAAGTGAAAATAACAGCATAAATTGTGGTAATTAAGCAAATCAAAAGATTGAACCACCCTACATTAATCTACCGATTGAGTCAAAGGCATTATTTTTGGTGAATGGTTTGTATCTCCAGTTAGTTTAACGATTTGTTTGTGGAGAACTTTTTACACTTATTTCTTTATTATATTATTTAAAACACTTTTTATACGATTACCATTACCACTTCGATCACTATTTTATAATATGGTGCTGAGAATAAATGTCCAAATAAGTGTTCTCGACTTTTTTTATTTATTATCCGTGTCACATTTTTTATAAAGGTTTGTACCAATCACACCATGTTTCATTTAACATATTGATATATATCACAGTAATGATGTATTTTACTATCTCTCATGTAATTTACAAACTCAACAACGGGAGGTGAAAGGGCCTCATAAGTGGAATAGCCTAGGGTCTCTTTTCATCTAAATCCAGCCCTGAGCATGGTATTATCCAAGCAGGCGTATTATATAATTGTCATTGTAAAGTTTAATCAAAACCAGATTGTCAATTTAATTTCGATAGACAGTATTGAAGATAAGTTGAAATCAAAATAATTGCAAGGATTCCATTATTAATGTTTATAATAAATTTTGTTACATTTTATTTTAGTAATTATTTTATTCTCACTTTTACTTTACCGCAATTGTGCGGTAAAGTGATAGTTTACGGCACTAGTGCGGTGAAGTAAAACATTACGATATATCAATAAATGACGCAAAACTTGCCATTACATGTTGATAGTAGATAAAATTTTATTACTTATATACACCACACATGTTCGAATACTGGAGTAAATTGGGATGCAACGTCGAACTGAAAGCAAACCGAAATTAAAAATTAATGAACTTTTCCTGCTCAATAGGTAGACTACAATAATATGTTCACTTTTTAATTATAAAAGCGAACACGAATAGATACTGTTGAATTATTGCCCGTCACCAGAGTGGAATCAATTTAAATTGTAATTGTAAACGCAGTTTCACCAACTTTAGTATTTCTTGATATAAAGTACAATACATCGCAAATAAGAGTAAATATAGATAGATGTAAAATATTTTGATTAAAAACGTCTTTGAGTTTTCGTTAAAAGCGACATAAATAACAATAGCTATAGAAATTCTTTATAGAGTATTCTAGTGAAATCGTCAAATTTAAATACATTTTTGAAAGAGTATATTTAGATTACTGCTAGCCGTTGAAATGCAATGGAGTTAGGGTGCATAAAATCAATAAGTGGTCACCGACTCTCCGCAATTGCACCCACCCTCTTCGCAAATTGTATGTACTAGAACTGGCAGAGTACCAGTTTGATTCCCATATTATTGTAGACATAATTATGTGTGTAAATATACATTTGATAAAAAGTGTATTTAAAATAATATCTATTCTAGAATTAAGTCCGTTTGTGCACAGTTGAATTAAGTTCAAAAAGAGCATAATGAATTAATGTAAAACGATTTCTAATTCATATTGGTTGATAACAATATTATTCTAAAAATGAATTACTAGCACCGTTTTCAAGCGTAACATCGAACAATTGATTTCTTATTCAATGAATTACTTTTACTACAACCGTATTTGAAATATTTTTAAAGCAAGGCCATAATTACTCTCCGACAAGATAATGCTAAAAATAAGAGTTAACTGTAAGTATCAAAATTAGGGACGTCACTGTTCGTGTGGTTACACCACTGATGATACGTATAACTTTGAATATACTTTTATTGACTTTAGTTCCATGAGTCGACCGTTAGCTAACTACAATGCTTGAACACTAGAAATCAAAAAGCATCTTTTTAAAGATAATTCAATATCAGGTAACTTTGTTTTATATAATTTTTTACATGAAATAAGTGTTACAGATTAATTTAAATATGATATTTAAATATCATGTCAAAACGGAAAAAAATAGTTTCAATATAGCCTTGATTTTCATATATGACAAACGAAGATGAAACGTTAGTATTTGATTAATATAAATTAAAATAGAATTGGATATGTTGTATTGAAATGAATGTTAAACGAAATATTATCTATATTGCATTATACAGGGTGACCAAACGAGGAGGGGGTGGAAAATTGTATAAAGACGAAATAAGTTAGAGAGATGATTTTTTGACCAGGGGAGTATCAATAGGCGCTACATTTTAAAAATGTTTTTTTATCATACAAGGTGTTTCATGCTATTGGAGCAAACTATACTTAACTTTTAAATTTTTTCATGTCATTCGATGCCTCGTTTGATATTCTTTCTTTTTCATCGAGCATAAAATTAATAAATTGCGATTGTAAAAGACTGAAGGTAGTTGACCATGGGATTGTAGTTTCTTACTAAAAAAGTTAACATAACAATTACAAATTACAAATTGATTTAACGAATTATTTTAAATTTAACAGACTTTTTTGAACAAAATTAATGCATAAAACACTGTTGCTTCTAGGTAAATTTAAATCAGTCCTTAATAAAATTTCTTTACTCAATTAAACGTATAACGATGGTCATGGAATTGTAGTTTCATGCTAAAGACTTTTTTAATCAAGTTGTATTAATTTATAAAAGAAACTTTGGCGTTCTTTTTTATGCGAAAAAATTTATCCAAGTAAAAACAAGAGTTAACATAACAACTACAAATTGACTGAATTAAATTATTCTAAATTTGAGTATTCTCAATTTGCATATGTTCAAATCAACTTTTCCATTTTCTACGTGTTTTTGTAAATTTAAATTCGTTACTGATCAAATAACAAAGACTATTTGGACTTAATGTTTAAACTCGCAATTAAAAAACAAGAGTGCCATCACAGTATTACGTTGAGAAAAGAAAAATTGTTTGTAACAAATTTGTGTTTTAATTTATTCAAAGTGTTGAAAATTAAATAAATGTTTATAATTTCTTGGAGAATGTCAAAATTGCTTACTGACAAAGAATTTATGCAGCAAGATATCCTGATGCTGAAAAAAGCGCGACCTAAGGGTTTCAAGATCTTTTACAAAGATTTGAGGAAACAAGTAGTGTTAAATTTAAAAACGAAAAGTAGCTAATAAAGCAGTGACAAATGATGAAAACCAACTTACAGTTTTACTTGCAATCCAAGAAAATCCTCATGTAAGTAGTTCACAAATATCAAGTATGACTAATATAAAACATCTAGCACGAAAACATATAAATGCCCATAATACCACGGATATCAACAGATCTTCATTTCAACATATGGTCTAGATTTTGGACGCTTTTGGACTGGTTTTTGCAAAAATTGTAGAAGTTCCTAATTTTCGAATTCTATATTATTTAGTGTCGAAGATACTTACAAAATAATGGTTTAGTGAACAGACATAACGATTATTATAGCCTGAAAATTCTTATTGAATCAGGCATGTTGACCAACAAAATCGGTGGTCACTAAATGTGTAGAAGGAATTATTGGGTCCCATATTATAGGTCCTTATTTTTATAAAGATACTCTAACCGTGAGGTGTATTTAAATTTTTAAAGATGTGCTACCTAACCTTCTTCAAAATATGGATGAATCAGTTTATGGAAATATGAGTTCCAGCAACGGTGACCGTGTCGCAAACCATCGAACGTACGAAAATTTTTAAACACTGGAAGAAAATCAGTGATTAGGTCGGAGGACCAATTTCTTGGCACAGGTCTACCTTCGAGGAAGATCACATAATTTGTAATTTCACAAATGATATGAAAATGGTTTACATTTGTATTTTTTAAAATTGCAATGAATTTTCTCGTCGAAAAGTAAAATTCTCCACAATCTTTAATGGAGGCATTTGGAGAGGCCGTAAAATAACCCACATTAGTTTCGTTTATGTCACTGTCCACTAGTGGTTTATTTATTAATTTTGTCTTAAATTACAAACTGACGGCAGGTTTTAAGCAATCTTCTTACAGTATCACCAGTTGCATTTGGTCGATTTGGATATCTTTCTGCAAATACAGAAGTCCGTTCAACAATTCTATTACACTCACCGTAAATAATAATAAGATTTAAAAATCATCATTAGTAAATCCTACATTTGCCATTATTTACATGAACTACAAACTGGTAAAGAAAACTGTCAAAACAATTATTATATATATATATATGATATATATATATATATATATATATATATATATATACTTATTGTTTGGAAAGAGTTTTGATTAAAAATAATGACGGATACAGTTATGTTAAAATCTAAATTACAAAAATTGTAGGTTTTGGATGACGCTGAGTTCAATACAATATTGTCCTGAATGTGACACTTCCGGTTACACCGGAAGTAGACGTCAACTTTTATTTTAAATGGAACCTAATATGTTTTATTTTATTTTCGAATTCTACATGAAATTCTAGATGAAATTTGCCATGTCCTATACCAAAAATGAAGTATTTTCGAGCTATTTCGATTTTTTAAAAATTTGAAAAATCCTAGTCCACATTGAATAACGATATCTCCATTAATAACGAAGCTAGTGACGTGAAATGTAACCGATAAACAACAAGCGCTTGCTCGTTAACTCCATATATTCACCTCATTAATATTTTATACAGGGTGTTTTAAACTTAGCCGCCAACATCTACAATTTAAATCATTTACAAGTTGCTTACTTTAAATAGAACACCCTGTATTTTATTACATTTTGCGCTGTATTTTTTAAGCCAATTCGTTTGGTATCAGTTTTCATTATCTTAGTTAAAACATAAAAACTTAATTATTTCAACATTAGTAAAGGGTAGGCCATGATTTCTATTATTTAAGGTGATATTTTGTTATTTTTTCATAAGTTATTAATCCTGAAAAGTAACCAATAGCTTGAAGGATTATTAATTGTGGATATCATTAAAAACGTTGACTAGGTATTTTGTATTAATTTAATTAGATAACTTACAAACAAAATTCTAAATGTCATATTAAACAAATAAAGTTTTATAATAAGTGTTCAAAATTAGCACCATCTACTTCTAAACATTTATGAATCCTTTTCATTAAGTTATGTCTTGTAATTCTGGAAATATGATCGGTGTTAGAGAATTAAAAGCAAGTAAGACTCTCTGATCATATCTTCCTTTGTTGTAACATTTTCGGCTGTATTTTTTAAGCCAATTCGTTTGGTATCGGTATTCTCCATACCTAAATCCAACCACTTTTGAGATGTTTCATTATCTTGGTTAAAACATAACAACACTTAATTATTTCAACATTAGTAAAGGGTAGGCCATGGCTGTCAAAGATTTGATAGTTAGAACATTAATTGTTTATGTTGTTTTGACAGTTTTCTTTACCAGTTTGTATTTCATAGTAAATAATGGCAAATGTGGATTTACTAATGATGATTTTTAAATCTTATTATTATTTACGGCGAGTGTAATAGAATTGTTGAACGGACTTGCCGTGTTTTTGCAGAAAGATATCCAAATCGACCAAATGCAACTGGTGATATTGTAGAAGATTGCTTAAAACTGCCGTCAGTTTGGTCAATTTAAGACAAAAATTAATAAAAATAAACCTCTAGTGGACAGTGACATAAACGAAACTAATGTTGTGGGTTATTTTACGGCTCTCCAAATGCCTCCATTAGAGATTGTGAGAGAGATTTTACTTTGTCGACGAGAACAATTCATTGCATTTTAAAAAATACAAATGGAAAACATTTTCACATCATTTGGTGCAACACTTACAATTAGTGATCTTCCTCGAAGGGTAGAATTCTGTGAATGGTTTTTAATGAAAACCCAAGAAGATGAAAACTTCACAAAAAAAGTTATATGTTTGATGAAACAAAGTTTAGCACAAATGGATTATTTAATCGAATTAATTCCCATTTTGGTCTAATGAAAATCACATGTTAGTAGAGAACGTTATTTCCAAGATAGTTTGAGTTTTAATGTTTTTGTGCAATAAAAGACGATAAAATTGTAGCATTAAAATTTTATGATGAAAATTTAAATGGTACAAGATATTGCCACATTTAGAAGAAGCCATATGACCGGCGTTACATACTTTAAGAAATGGAGAGGCGGCTTTACTTGGTATCAGCAAGATGGAGCACTTCTCATAACTTTGGGCCTGTTGCTCAGCATCTTTACGACATGTTTGATGATAGATGGATTACCAATCAGGGTCCGTTTCGTTGACCAGCTCGCTCTCCTGATTTGGCTCCTCTAGATTTTGGTATTTGGGGTTACATTAAAAATCAGGTATTTTCCAAACCTGTTACGACAAAGGAAGATATGATGCAGAGTCTTACTTGCTTTTAATTCTCTAACACCCGACCATATTTCCAGAATTACAAGACATAACTTAATGAAAAGGATTCATAAATTAGAAGTAGATGGGCTAATTTTGAACACATAAAACTTTCTTTGTTTAATATTACATTTAGTTATTTTTGTTTGTAAGTTATCTAATTAAATTAATACAAAATACCTAGTCAACGTTTTTAATGATATCCACAATTAATAATCCTTTCAGGCTATTGGTTATTTTCAGAATTAATAACTTATGAAAAATAACAAAATATCACCTTAAATAATGGAAATCATGGCCTACCCTTTACTAATGTTGAAATAATTAATGTTGTTATGTTTTAACTAAGATAATGAAATATCTCAAAAGTGGATTGGATTTAGGTATAGGAATACTGATACCAAACGAATTGGCTTAAAAATACAGCGAAATAAAATACAGGTGTTCTATTTAAAGTAAGCAACTTATAAATGATTAAATTGTGCATTTTGGCGAATAAGTTTAAAACACCCTGTATGAAATATAATGAGATGGATATATAGAGTTAACGGGCAAGCGCTTGTTGTTTATTGGTTACAATTTCACGTCACTAGCTTCGTATTAATGGAGATATCGTTATTCAATGTGGACTAGGATTTTTCAAAATTAAAAAAATCGAAATATCTCGAAAATACTTCATTTTTGGTATAGGACATTGTGCACAAATTTTATCTAGAACTTGAAAATAAAATAAAAATATTAGGTTCCATTTAAAATAACAAAGTTGACGTCTACTTCCGGTATAACCGGAAGTGCCACATTCAGGACATATTACATTGAACTCAGCGTCATTCAAAACCTACAGCATCGTAATTTCAGATTTTTAACATAACTGTATCCGCCATTACTTTTAAGCAAAACTTTTCGCGCCACCCTATATATAATACAGGATGTCAAAGTTCAAAAAAAAGTTGATTTTGAAATATCTCCAAAACGAAATAAGGTATTTTCTCATTCTTGGTATAATAAATAGATATAAAAGTACATTGGTATTAGCTTATTAATACGTTTTTATTATGTACAGTGGCATAGAACACAGGGTAGAGCAACATTTTAATCTCTAATTTCTACACCAATGGAGTAAATTTAATTTTTACTAAAATACGAAACCTTGATGTTTTTGAAATAACAAGGGTATACTTTTTGTAAGTCAGTCACTTTAACAGTTTCTAAGATATTTGCATTTTTGGTATAATTGTCATATACATAGGTTTTTAAATGTGCGACTACATAAGACTCAAATACTTTCTCCAAAGCTTGTAATAGACTTATTGGTCGGTAATTATTGAATTTTTCTTTTTCTTAAAAATCGGTCTAGTAATTGCAGTTCTTAGCATATCTGGCAAAAGTTCCTTGCTGTAGTGATTCGTTGAAAAGCTTTGACAATAATATAGATATCTTAGCAATGTTGTATTTGAGATTGATAATTCTTATATTGTCGTGGCCAGGAGATTTTTGCACACTCATGTTCTTTATTATTTTTCTATTCTTTTAGTTATTTTGGGAATATAAAAAGTGTTCAATTAATTTATCTTTAATACCTAGAGGTACCATGTGTTTACATGCTTGTACAAGATCACTAATTTGTTTCTCAAAAGCATCACTAAATCGTTAGCAATTTCTTCCATGTTTCTTAACTGTCCTAACGATGTTACAATTTTTTGTTCTTACTTTGCAGCAAGTAATTAAGTTCATTCCACATGCCTATTGTTGCTTCACTTTTTATTAAACCTATTTTGAAAATACTTGTCTTTCATATTTCTAATGTCGTTGTTTAACGAGTTTCTAATCTTTTGTACTTTGATTTATATATTTCACTGCTGGGATTCGATTTCCATTTTTAAAGGGTTTGTGCCTTTCCTTTATTTTATAGAGTAGACTGTCGTTTATCCAATGTTTTAATTCTTTTTGGCGTTCGTGCCCTTTCACTAAATTCTGATTGTAAACGTATGATAAAATACTATTTACATCTTGATCTATTAAATTACTCCATTATGTATTTTTTCAAAACTTGTTAATTCTGTCTCATTATATTTCCTGTATGCTACGTGAGTAACACAATTTGATTTTGTAAACAATGACATTCTATTGCTAAACAAATAGGATAATGATCTGCCAACTTGTGCATGGTTACTGCAGATTTAAATTTAAATTAAAACAGATCGTACGTAAATGTTATCAATTATTGATCTGTTAATAGTTCCATTTGCAATTTCTCCCGTATAATATCTTTATTGCATGTAAAACCTTCTCCATACAGGAAATTCTCATGTATCCATGTATTTGAATTTCCAGTATCCATAAGGTTAATGTTTATGTCCCCAACAATTACAAAGTTTTATTTTGGTTACATTGTTTTATCATTTTAATAATCCTCTATTAAATTTGTTTGGATGTGTTTGGTGGTCTGCATATGAAGAGTAGTTTGCTTTTGCAAAAGAAATGCTATTGATAATTTTAACGATACCTATTAACATATACATAAGAAAGTTATGTACTGGCTACATCACATTTTTTTTATAATCTTTCGATCCAAACAATACCCTATTTGTAAATCAGTAACAATAAATGTTATGCAAACATTTGCTTTTCTTTAACATGGCATTGGACATTGCTTTGGGTTAGCCTGCTTAAGCAATGCTAGAGAATCCTGACTAAAACCATTTTTCTATTCATAACGTTGCGGAAAAAACTAATTATGCTAAAGTTAAAATGAATATTTTCATTGCCTTTTTAAACTATCGTACTATCAAACTTGTAACTATTGGACTTTTATTTTTATTTTAATACATGGCAGTTTCAACTTGGTATCAGCAAGATGGAGCACCTCCTCATAATTTTGGGCCTGTTGCTCAGCATCTTTATGACATGTTTGATGATAGATGAATTGGCAATCAGGGTCCGTTTCGTTGGCCAGCTCGCTCTTCTGATTTAGCTCCTCTAGATTTTGGTATTTGGGGTTACATTAAAAATCAGGTATTTTCTAAACCTGTTACGACAAAGGAAGATATGACGCAGAGAGTTTTAATTCTCTAACACCCGACCATATTTCCAGAATTACAAGACATAACTTAATGAAAAGGATTCATAAATGTTTAGAAGTAGATGGTGCTAATTTTGAACACTTATTATAAAACTTTATTTGTTTATTAATATTACATTTAGTTAATTTTGTTTGTAAGTTATCTAATTAAATTAATACAAAATACCTAGTCAACGTTTTTAATGATATCCACAATTAATAATCCTTTCAGGCTATTGGTTACTTTTCAGAATTAATAACTTATGAAAAAATAACAAAATATCACCTTAAATAATGGAAATCATTGCCTACCCTTTACTAATGTTGAAATAATTAAGTTTGTTTTAACTAAGATAATGAAATATCTCAAAAGTGGTTGGATTTAGGTATAGGGAATACTGATACCAAACGAATTGGCTTAAAAAATACAGCGGAATAAAATACAAGGTGTTCTATTTAATGTAAGCAACTTATAAATGATTTAAATTGTGCATTTTGGCGAATAAGTTTAAAACACCCTGTATAAAATATCAATGAGATGGATACATAGAGTTAACGGGCAAGCGCTTGTTGTTTATTGGTTACAGTTTCACGTCACTAGCTTCGGTGTTAATGGAGATATCGTTATCCAATGTGGACTAGGATTTTTTCAAAATTTAAAAAAAAATCGAAATATCTCGAAAATACGTCATTTTTGGTATAGGACATTGTGGACAAATTTTATCTAGAATTTCATGTAGAATTCGAAAATAAAATAAAAAGTATTAGGTTCCATTTAAAATAACAAAATTGACGTCTACTTCCGGTATAACCGGAAGTGCCACATTCAGGACAATATTACAATGGAACTCAGCGTCATCCAAAACCTACAGCTTTGTAATTTGGGATTTTTAACATAACTGCATCCGCCATTACTTTTAATCAAAACTCTTCGCGCCACACCCTGTATATATAACACAGGATGTTAAAGTTCCAAAAAAAGTTGATTTTTGAAATATCTCCAAAACGAAATAAGGTATTTTTCCCATTCTTGGTATAATAAATAGATATAAAGTACATTGGTATTAGCTTATTAATACGTTTTTATTATGCACAGTGGCATAGAACGCAAAGGGTAGAGCAACATTTTAATCTCTAATTTCTACACCAATGGAGTAAATTTAATTTTTTACTAAAATACGAAACTTTGATGTTTTTGAAATAACAAGGGTATACATAGTGTAAATCGGTCACTTTACCAGTTTCTAAGGTATATATATATATATATATATATATATATATATATATATATATATATATATAGGTATAATTGTCATATACATAGGTTTTTAAATGTGCGACTAGATAAGACTTAAACACCTTCTCCAAAGCTTGTAGTAGACTTATTGGTCGGTAATTTTTCTTTTTTTTTAAAAATCGGTATAGTAATTGCAGTTATTAGCATATCTGGCAAAAATTCCTTGCTGTAGTGATTCGTTGAAAAGCTTTGATATTAATATAGATATCTTAGCAATGTTGTCTTGAGATCGATAATTCTTATATTGTCGTGGCCAGGAGATTTTTGCACACTCATGTTCTTTATTATTTTTTCTATTCTTTTAGTTATTTTGGGAATATAAAAAAGTGTTCAATTAATTTATCTTCAATAACTAGAGGTACCATTTGTTTACATGCTTGTAGAATATCACTAATTTGTTACTCAAAAGCATCACTAAATCCATTAGCAATTTCTTCTGTATTTCTTAACTGACCTAACCATGTTACAATTTTTTGGATTTCTTACTTTGCAGCAAGTAATTAAGTTCATTCCACATGCCTATTGTTGCTTCATTTTTTTATTAAACCTATTTTGAAAATACTTGTCTTTCATATTTCTAATGTCGTTGTTTAACGAGTTTCTAATCTTTTTGTAGTTTGATTTATATATTTCACTGCTGGGATCCGATTTCCATTTTTTAAGGGGTTTGTCCCTTTCCTTCATTTTTTAGAGTAGACTGTCGTTTATCCAATATTTTTAATTCTTTTTCGGCTTTCCTACTAAATTCTAATTGTAAGCTTCTCTAAAGAAACGTATGATATTAAATAAAGTACTATTTACATCTTGATCTATTAAATTACTCCATTATGTATTTTTTTTAAACTTGTTAATTCTGTCTCATTATATTTCCTGTTTGTTACGTGAGTAACACAATTTGATTTTGTAAACAAATGACATTCTATTGCTAAACAAATAGGATAATGATCTGCCAACTTGTGCATGGTTACTGCAGATTTTACAACATTAAAAACAGATCGTACGTAAATGTGATCAATTATTTATTGATCTGTTAATAGTTCCAATCTCTTCCCGTGTAATATCATTTATTGCGCATGAAAAACCTTCACCATACAGTAAATTTTCATGTCTCCATGTACTCGAATTTCCAGTATCCATAAGGTTAATGTTTATGTCCCCAACAATTACAAAGTTTTCTTTTTGGTTGCATTGTTTTATCATTTTTAATAATTTTCTATTAAATTTGTTTGGATGTGTATTTGGTGGTCTGCATATGAAGAGTAGTTTGCTTTTTGCAAAAAGAAATGCTATTGATAATTTTATTTTATTTTGCCACCATAATGTTCTTTATACGCCCCCAAATGCGGGCATAATGTGGTCTTTATAGCACGGAAATGTCATTGTTGCTAAGCAGCATGATTGCCAGCAAACACATGACATGATAGTTTTTGCGTTTTCACCTTCCATTTTAGAATGCAAATTATTTACAAACAAACAGTACCTTAGCAACAATTTAGCAATATCACAGTATCTTAGTAACAACAAATTAGCCTAGTGTCGACTTTATTTCACTGCATTTGCATTTAAAAACTTGCCGAAAATACTGAATCTTTTTAAAATTTTGTTCCAATTTCATGGTGCAAAATAAAATAGAACATTTGTACCACGGCATAATTAGATTATGGCTCTCAGGAATATAAAGCCCTCGCTTCGCGTCGGGCTTTTAACATTCCCTCGAGCCATAATCTTCTGATTATGCCCTTAATACATAAATATCTATTAACGATACCTATTAACATATACATAAGAAAGTTATGTACTGGCCACATCACATTTTTTTATTATAATTTTACGATCCAAGCAATACTTTTTCCAGTGTGTAAACCAGTAACAATAAATGTTTTGCAAACATTTGCTATGTTCACCTTAACGTTACATGGCATTGGACATTGCTTTGCTTAGGTTAGCCTGCTATAAGCAATGCTAGTTTAGATATCCATATTCAGACTAAAACCATTTTTTCTATTCATAACGTTGCGAGAAACGAAACTAATTATTCTAAAGTTAAGAAAGATGAATATTTTCATTGCCTATATTTAAACTATCGTACTACCGAAAGCTTGTAACTACTAGGACTTTTATTTTTATTTTAATACATGGCAGTATTCAGTTTTACGAATGACATTTACCTAGTTATTTTTTTTTCAATTTTCTGATCGAATACCATATCAAAGTAACAAAAACCGAAGGCCGATAACCGAAAACCAAAACTTGATGATTCTCGTTCGTCGTTTGAGTACATTAAGAGAAGACGTATGATTGCGTTTTCACGTTTTAATATTAATATTAATTGCAGGTTTATGTTTGCGTTTTATTCTGATTTAAGCTTGTTGCTTCGGTCTGACGTTAGAAGACTCCTGCAAACCTTCTTCCTATGAGGGTGGTTTAGTCATTGGGGGATAGGTAATTGGGGGTAAAAAGACCTGGCGTGAGAAGATCCTCAGATTCATAGACAATGTTCTCCTGACAGGGAAAACACAGCTATTGCGTACAATAGCTGATTGGCCTTAGAATTGTACAATAACTGTAAAAGTATGAGTTGAGCTTGGCATAGTCAGATGTGCTCCTTATATTTTCTTTATAATTGCAGTCGCCAAGCCAAGGACAATAATTGGAGTTTGGGGAGTGATAATAAAAATTATGCGATTAGAGATTGTGTATATATTAGGTAAGAGCCTCCGTTCTCTTTCATTTCAAAACTACGTACACAGAGTTTATGTGGAATAATAGTTCAAAAGTTTTTAGTTCTCTAAAATTTGTAAATTGTAGGAAGTTTAGTAAATTTACCAAATGTTGAACCTAATTCTACAAACTCTAATTAATTAAAAAAATCTAAAAACGTGAAAATTAATTGTTTATACACCATTAAAAAAATAAATTTCCGTTTAATAAACCTATATTGTAAACATGCTTTATATTCACAAGATAAATTCTATTTCTGAGTAGTATATAACAGATCGATATGGAGCAGTGTACATATTTTCATTTTAGCATACATAAATTAAATAGAAGTTTAATATCCTTGAAATATGAAAAGAAACGATTTGTTTTTGCTAAAGAACTCTATAAATAAACGTATTGTATAAACACACATTTCCGTATTATAAACATTTTAAGATAATGTAGTGCTTAGTATGAACACAAAATTTGGTGCACTATATCTTTCTAGTAAATTTATGTACTAATATATAAACTGCAACCCATCAAGAAGCTTAATATATTTATAATGCCCCTATCTAATTACTATTCTGTAGGTGTTTGCGGAATATATTGACCGTACCGCTAGGGTCGTATGGTTTATTATAACACACTAAAAGTAAATTTGATAACCTTTAGTAAATTAAGCATGATGTTGTACAGCAAATTGAATTTACGTTTTAACAGATGATGAAAAAGTCTAATGAAGGAAAACGAAAAATCAAAGTGACGAAAATTAAAGCTATTTTAAACAACAAAGACGGTGTTTATACCACATTTATATACAAACTTCAAAAAGTGCTTTAGGGAAATGTTGCCATAAAATACGTTTTACACGTTATTGTAACAGGGATAAAATTTTTTAAATAGAAATCCACAGGGATGTATGCTTAAATATGAGTAAAAGGAATAAATAATAATCACATTTTATACACAAATCGTATTATGTTCCAGTTTATAAAATAAAAATGTCTACATTTTCAAATATTTATACGCATTGCAGAGAATAATCAAATAATATAAATTGTATTTGTGTGAACGTTCTAAATTATTCTGCATGGTTCATTGAATTAATTAATTTTTCAGTAGCCTAAAATAATTATTTAATATAACGAAACAGGATAATATAATTTACTCTGCAAGGACTTTCTACCAGATTTCTGCACACCAAACTTCTTAGGCTTTAAAGAAGTTTTATCTTTCCATTGTCTGTTGCTTCATCACGATGCCGGGCAGAGCCGTCCTTAGGGTGGAGCGAGTGGACCGGCCGCTCCAGGCCCCGCGCCTACTCGCGCTGTAATATTTTTAGGTAGAGATTTTGCTCTAAAAAGTTTTTAGTTATGAAAATACTTATTGTGACCAACTGACCATGCAATGTACGAATGGTTCTTATGGTTGAAGCACCCTAGGTTACAATAGGGACAGGATACGAGGCCCCACGCTACGTAAAGAAAAGCAGCATAATCAGTAGCAGATAGCTCCGAGAAATGCCGATTGTATCAATTGTGTGTTGTCGGAATGTGTGAGACGTGACTGCGACGCGCCACCTCGACCAAGACTGTCACAGCAGGCTCTCTTCCTTCCCTCTCTCTCGCCCCCATGCCAGCAAAACAAGCGCACATGACAACATTACATCCGTCATGCATTGTATTGTGTATGCGGCGCAGGTTGGTGGTACATTAGTGTATTTAGAGTGTTGTTTGATGATTTGGTGTAATACTAATAGCGTACTAAAGCCTTTGACTGTTTATTGTTAATTTATTATATTGTGTATTGTGTAATTATTTCCATAAATAAGGACACGTCATGTCGAGAGAACGCGAAAATTCAGAAAATATTTAAGTGGATCTGAAAAGCAAAAGAAAAAGAACAAACTTTCAGATATCCATGATCCTGGTCTGTAGCCAGAAACACTTACACATTCTCAGTTTGACAAAATCATACAAAAGGGTCAAATTTTTGTTTTCCAAAAAAATGCAGAAAAAATAAAATTTTCTGCGTTTTACAAACGGAGAACAGGTGCATAGCCCTTGGTTAGTTTACAGCAAGAATAGTTACAAAGGCCTTTTGCGTTTGCTGTAAATTGTACGGTAACAACACTACTTCTCAGTTAGCTGGTGAAGAGTATAATGATTGGGCACACCTTGGTAGGGGGCTTGACAATCACGAGACGTCACCAATACACGGTCAGAACGTTGCAAAGTGGGTGGATTGTCAGATACGCTTAGTTGAAACGTTAACTATGGATGAAAAACATAGGAACTTGATACAAAAAGAAAAAGAACACTGGCGTGAAGTACTCAAAAGAATCGTTTCTAGCATTAAATATTTAGCACAAAGCAATATTGCCTTCAGGGGGTCGAAACGTAAACTATACGACCCAAACAATGGCAACTTTTTAAGCCTTATTGAAATAATAGCTACGTTTGTCATGCAAGAACATTTGAGGCGAATTAGATCGTCTGAGATTCACGACTACTGTCTAGGAGCCAATATTCAAAATGAGTTGATTAAACTGTTATCTGAAAAAATGAAAGATAAAAATCATACAGATATAAAAATAGCTAAGTATTTTTCTGTACTACTAGACTGCACTCCCGACTTGAGACACCAAGAGCAATTGTCTGTGGTGATACGTTTTGTTAAGATTGAAAACAATGCAGCAGCAACAATGAATGAGAACGGGGTGTGAGTGTTCAAGAGCATTTTATCGAATTCCTAGACGTCAAGTCAACAACAGTCAAGAAATTAACAGATGTCTTAGTAGTCTTACTAGAGGAACTAGATAAATTTGGCTTGGAGATTAAAGATTGTAGGGGGCAAGGATACGACAATGGGTCAAATATGAAGGGTATCCATTCTGGAGTGCAAGCACGCAAAGAGAGAGCAAAGAGACAGGTGTGCATGATCAACTTCTATTGCAGAAAATGTTCATTAGTCTATACACCACTAGATGGCTCCACAAACAAACCCTAATTAGTCCTACCGCTACTTTTGCTACAGAAAACATCCAACAGTTTAAAAACACACGTAGATGGCACTAAAAATTAATTTTAACTCAAAGGGGCCAGGGCGCTGACCTAACACAAGTCCTGTCTTAAAGTTAGCATTAGGGCCGCCTTATTAGAATACACATTTTTATGACGGGGCGAGGCCTACACCTGCCTTTAAGTTAGAACTCACATACAATTGCTCCAAGGGGGCCACGATAGGGGCCAAGTCCCAAGAGCTAGTTTCTGCACGTGTCTTATAGGGTCAGGGCCCCATACCATTTCCAACCAGGGGGCCGCGACAGGAGAAGGTCCGAGAACAAGTTTTGAAGATCTGAACGTGACTTACAAGTTAGCATTAGGGCCCCTTATTAGAATACAAATTCAAATTTCCCGCATAACCAATCAGAATGCAGACTTAGTCCTCCAATCAGAGCACAGCTGCTGACTGGTGGGGTTAAGGACCAATCAGAAGCCAGAGAGGCGGGTGCATGCACGACCAATCGGTTAAAAGTGGGGCGTGGCCCAGTTTTAATCCATCCACTGCATGTGTGCGCAATTGCCTAACCTCCAAGGGGTATACAGTCAAAAAGGCTCTTAATACAACCAAATTAGGGGCTCAACTCCGCCCAAGGGTTGGAAAATGCCCCCAAAAAGAAGCCAACCCCACCCTCAAAATATACGCCTCCCACGTGGGCATATAGAAAGTGGAGGGCAAGGTGTCCCAGGGGGCGGGGATTGTGACGTCACAAAATCAAAGATGGCGGCGCAAAGTGCCTCCGTTCTACTTATACAAAAGGCACCACCGGTCGAATAAGCAAAATACTAAAGAAAAACAACATTGCAACTATTTTCACAAGTAACAGAAAAATCGGAAATATACGAAATCCGAACACAAGAATAGAATTAGAACAAGGGTTGTACGAGATACAATGTAGCGATTGTTTACAAACCTACACAGGACAAACGAATATCTGGTGTGGAACAACACACGACGTTCCAACATACAAAATGGAAATTAACAGAAATGATATAATTTTAATAACAATTTTTGTAGGATAAGTTTATTACAAAAATATCAACATTGTAAAAACAAAAACAATCATCTATGGCAAACAAATGTTTAAAACTTCATGTCAAACAGAGATTCATAAACTCTAGATGCTAACTTAAAAAAAATCCAAAACCGCCCGCTTCTATAAAAATATCGATAATACAGTTTAAGCATTTTCAATCATATTTATTTAATTTTTACACTTATTTCGCTTTATATTAAGAAACTATAACGAAAATTTGTCTAAAATTAAATTTTCTTTAAAAAAATGTCTACATTTTTTTTATAAAATTAATTACTCAGATATTGAGAAAGAAAACAAGCTCAAATTACCTAAAATTTTGTAAAGTACGTGTTTTCAGAATTCTACGGAGTTAATCAGTTAGGTTTATAACTATACTAATCCATTTAAACATCGACACACACGCACCCTAACCTCACCCACGGCTGAACTCCGCATTAACGCCACGGAGCGCACAAACTAGACTTTCGTCCGTAGTCAGTCCACACGCACACACACATGCGCATTCGCACTCACTGCTCCGCACGTCGCACTCACATCACACCCACATCGATTCATCTCTCCACACTCCCACACCCACACCCATACCCACACCCATCACACCACACACCACACCACACACACACACCACACACGACACACGCACACGCACACGCACACGCACACACACACGCACACGACACACGCACACACGCACACCACACACGACACACACGCACACGCACGCACACACACACACACGCACACACGACACACGCACACACGCACACCGCACACGCACACACGCACACGCACACACGCACACACGCACACACGACACACGCACACGCCACACCACACCACCCACGCACACACGCACACACACAGCACACCACACACACACGCACACACGCCCACGCGCACACACGCACACACGCACACACGCACACACGTACACACGCACACACGCACACACGCACACACGCACGCACGATCGCACGCATGCGCGGACTAATAAATTTTATGGTCAGTTAGATGGTGTAGCAATGAATGGTCTTAATCATGTTATGGCAAACTTTACATAGAAAAATTTAAGTACATTGGTTTTGCAAAATGCACCTAGAAAACCTTTCGTAAATGATATTTTTGCCATTTAGAGACATAGAGGAAAAGCACTACATGAATTTTTAATGTCATTCGATTTTATCATGGTGAAGGAAACTAATGAAAGTTTACCGTTTCTTGACATAATAGTATCTAAAACCAATAATTCAATATCTTTTAGGTTTCATTGAGATATGATATTTAACCGTCTTCAATTTTTTTAATATCAATAAACGTCGTCTGGCACATATGCAGTGTAAGCAAAAAGTTTATAGGTCAATTTCCTTAATAGTAGTTCAAAACTACAGAATCCCAAAGAAGGGGGCATATAAATGCAAATTTTCAAAACGGCAGACAGTCTCAAGCAAAGCAGCACTAGGAACATGCTTGTAGAAAGGTTTCCGAAAATTGGTTGTGGTATCTAATAGTTATTTACATTTTCATGTCCAAACAGTATTCACATTCAAGATATAAATTATCTAATGCAAAGGATTCTGGTCTGTAGAACAGTGCGTTCAAGCGACGAAAACCACAAAAGAGAGCTAAAAGCTAAGTGCACAATCAAACAATAACAATTAAAGAATTTGTGGAAAAGAAGTATTGGTTAATAATTTTGAATCTCTACATTGAAGATTATTTGAACATAATTTTACCGTCGAACTTAATTTTTAGCGGGACGCACAAAAAAACATAGGAAGCGCTAATGTCCTCCATTTTTCATCTGTCTGTTCGTGCACGCTATAACTTGGTCTAGACTCACTATCGTCTTCGAATGTTCGCTATTTGATAGTTTATATAGTACTACTTTAGTTGTGCAACAAACAAAAAGTTTCAATCTATCTCACTCCTTAGCTAATTAAATTAAATTGGCTCTTTTTAAAGCGATCGATACTTAATGTCAATTTTTGCACGGCTATGCTGTCTGGTGGTTTCTCTCGTCTGTTTTCACGACAGTTAGTTTTGTTTACTAGCTGCTAAGAATAAGTACAACGGTAAGTATTTTAGCGTTCAAGAACGGTAAGTAAATTTATTCAATTTTATAATTTTTATAATTTACCTATTAACGTAAATGTTGAAAGTACAATTATTACAATTTCCGGAAGTTTATTTTGGAAAATAGATGCCGATGAAAAAATTTCAGTACCATCTACTGGAACCTCGTGCGACTCTTGT
The DNA here is from genome assembly GCA_036346205.1 of Vesta saturnalis. Taxonomy (NCBI): domain Eukaryota; kingdom Metazoa; phylum Arthropoda; class Insecta; order Coleoptera; family Lampyridae; genus Vesta; species Vesta saturnalis. The sequence continues at coordinate 759,287 of JARFJB010002002.1, read as the reverse complement.
GGATAAGTTTCCTTGTCGCTACAGCTAAGTGGCATGAATGAATTTGAAGTAGTGTGAAAATTAGCATTGTTCAAATTTTCACAAATTAAATTTTCATTGTTTTATTTACGTTGAGATTGTTGGTTAAGTCAATGTAGACTTCAGCTGTACTAGAAGACTTCCACGCTCCGTGCCTTTTCAGTCCACCTTTGCTGGCTAATAATGTAGCCGAACTTCCACGAAATGAGTGAGCCGTGTAACCAGCAGGGTTATTTAATTTTAAATATTCAGCAATTTTAGAAGACCAAGTCCCAATTGTACCCTTTCCAATAACCTGATTAGTACATTTCCCATTTCGATAATTTAAAAAGAAATGAAATGGTTTTGCATTTTTTGGACGGAGATTTTCATATTTGTAATATATATCCAAATAGTTAACTTTATTATGTGCAATGTTAATAACAAATGATCGCTGAATATTTGTCTTCGTTTGGGGTATTTTTACAATGATTAATCCATCACGTTCCTCAAAGTCTTCTATTTTTATATTATATAACTCTTCTCGTCTACATGCACCAACTATTCCTAATATCATTCCTACCTATAAAAAATATAATAATTTACTAATGTATATTTACTTTAACATGTATTCTACTAACTTGTGTGCAAGAAATTTTTCGTCTGCAGCTTCAAGTAAAAACTTAGTAAAGTTTTCTTCAGTAAAAACACAGGCCTTTTTTGGTCGATGTCGTACACCCTTTTTTTGTGAAGATAAATAGTTTTTTGTAACATATTCAGCCCACAGACTTCCTGGAGATTGTAGTTTTTCATTTCTTCTGACAAAGTACGTCAACAGAGATTTTTCACAAATACTGATACTTTTAAAAATTTTGTGTTTTTTCATAGCCTAGATTTTTCAGGAATGACAGCTATACGTCTAACTATCCAACCTTCTTAAACTTCAATGTCATTTTCAGATTCACTTAAAATATTCATTCTGGTTTTCAATGTTATTTTCACAAAAAAACTGTAATGGCTGCAGTTATTTACAAATTGTCATAGCAACAAAATACACATTTTTACACTAAGACAACTTGATATAACGAGACTAATATACATATGTACAGTCACTGAGTAATTTTTTACTCAATGGTACAGTTCTATTCAATAAAATCTAGTACAACTCTTGGAAGTGATTTTTGGCATTTATTTGATACTGTAAAGCTAGTATGTTATATCTGCGAATAAAAAATCTCAAAACTAATCCTTTAATAATGTATAGGTTGATATATTGTTTCAGTATTTATGGAATTATATTCTTTGTATAATTCAATAACATTGTAATTGCAAACCTTATAAAGTTTAAGAAAAATAAAATTATTTATTTAACACAAACATCTTAAGTAATAATTAATAAAATTAAAGGACAACAAATTAGTATATTGAGTATCCAGAACAGTAAGGGACGTTTACCGGTCGACGGCCATGTTTGGCCGGAGACCGGTACAACTCTTAATGTTCGTGATGCTCATACTATTTTTTGCACGATTGTATTAAATTTACCACAATTGAAATTATTTAATTTCTACTAAATAAACGAAAATTCAAAAGTGACGTTTTAAATAGAAATGTCGAGATTTTTGGTTCTTATTGTTGTGAAATATAGGTAGTATATATAATTTTTTGTGTGATCGTTCATTTTTGTCAACTTACTGTCACTGTTTTGACAACAGTAGGTGGCATTTTCTGTTTAATGAGTCTAACTGAACGGTAAGTAATTTACTTTCCGTTCAGCGAACAGTGAAGTGAAATTCATAGTCCTGGACTTCTCTGGTATAACAGCGGAGCATCCGATTTTCCACGCTTCCTCTATATCGGCGTTGTTTTCCTCTTCTGACACTCATTCTATGCCCCTCCGAATTAAAAAGCACCAAAACTTTGTCGCCTTGATTAGCAGAATTTCTGACACAATTATTTTACAACTGTCACATTAACATTCAGGTTACTAAGGAAACAATACATACGCTTGTGGCTCCGCTTGTAGTCATCTTTTAAGCAATTTAGAAATAAAATAAAATGTGTTTTGCCTACATTTTTCCATCAAGTGTATTGTTGATCGCACAAAAAATAGCATAAGCATTTCGAACAGTAAGGAGTTTACCGATTTCCTCTAATATTGTTTGGCGACTTCGCTTCGCTCAGTCGCCAAACATTATCATCGATCGGTAAACTGTCCTTACTGTTCTTAATACTTAATATACTATTACGTTGGTAAGTAAACGACGTCGGTAAGTTAAATACTTACCGACGAGTTGGGCCTCGTAACTAGTAAACATATCCTACTGTCTTGGAAACAGATGTGGTAAATCAACGAAAAAGCTCAATCGTGCAAAAAAGTAATTTTGACTTTAGAATTGTCCTACTAATGTAGCTATGGATACCAAAATCTGTTAAATCTACTTAAAAGTGAATGTACTCGATTTTATTGACTAGAACTGTACATATCGTTATTTATTAAGTACATATTTAAATCTTCTTAATAAATTTAGTCGCGCAAAGATCTCATAAGAATCTCGAACATTAAGGACAATAATTGTCTTCTATCGGTAAAATTTCCTTACCGTTCTAGATACCTAATATATTATTACATACTATCCACGCTAGGAAAGTTTACAACTACGTCATTAATTTATGAATTTAGCTATCCAATATGTTTATACTGTCTTCTCATATAAAACAGTGAACTAAATAAGAGTAATGTACATTCGTAGTGAATTTGACGAAATCGACATACGGTATTGAATAAGCAAATGTAGTAGAAAGAGTAAACCTATCAACGCGAAATTAATTTGTTTTATATGCATATGAATTTAATTCTCATTTGACTAATACTACATAACCTCCATTTGTTTGTATGTCCTCTGACTGTTTCCTCAGTTCCTAACACTTACTTCTTTTAATCATCATTTATTACACACTTTAAATCAAATGGGGGCCCCCTGATATCCGTATCTGCTATCCAAGGAGTAAGTATAATAATAAGTGTTTATAACTTAATTCGTTACAATCACGAAATTACAGTGTGTGGCAAGCGCGTTGGGTATATCTGAGAAGACGGTGATAAATATTAAGCCTCGAGCTGTACCTAACCATGTTTTAACAATTCCGAGTAAAAAACGACCACGCAAGAAAACAAAATATGACGATCTACCTGAAACATCCAATATGGGCGTAAGGAATACGTTATACAAGTAGGTATGCACAAAGTGAGTAATAGTACATCACAATCTTTTACACATATTTTACATACTAATTTATTTACAGAAAAACATGTCACAGCTGCAAGTTTAATTGCAGAAAGTCGTAACAGTCACATATTATTAAGTGACAGAAGTCTTCATCGAGCAATCCAGTCGCTAAGGTTCAAATTCAAAAAAGACTATAACCGTAGAGTTTTATTGAAAAAGTTACATCGTAGAAATACAATTTAAATTTCTTAGACAATGCATTAAAAAGATCAATTCACCTAATTGTCGGCAAGTAAACTCTTTTAATTATGTGCTAATTTTGTGCGACATACTGAAGAAACAATAGAGCAATAGTATGAACGGGAAAAAATGTTGAATGTCACAATTGACAAACTAATTATTAACATCGGAAACTATTCGGAAAACTCGGATGTAGATAGTGACTCCGCTTTTAACACTTTGACAACCATGTTTCTACAACCTACAATTAGTAATACAAGTGTGTTAGTTCATATTTAATACAATAAATTTCTGTTAGTAATGTATTTCAATTATGTAAGTACAGTACATTTGTAAAATGCTTTTCAAAATGTTAATCACACATTTCCCATAGAATTTGTGTTCCATATTAAATGTCATCTTCGCACGAATAACCATTTTATTTAGACACGTAACTTAACATCCATTTTGTGTAATAATGTTACCACCTTATTGTGGGCCATTATTGCTACTGAATTGATAACAACAATGACAAATTATGATTATGAAACGTACTAGCCTTGCGAGGTATGAACAGTGCAGATAGTTATTCCATGCAAATTGTTTAACATATAAATTGAATTTTCAAATTATCAATTGTATGATTGTTTATCAACAACTTAAAACACAACAGTTCTCCTGTTTTTATAATTCCACTGCAATTATTAGATGTTTACATTTTGTTGAACATCGCATTGTTTGTAATAGGGCAGCAATGTGTTATAACCTACATACCCTGCATGCTGCAAAAATAACGTACCAATCACCTGTTAGATTTCAAGGATATTGTTGTCCAACTGTTATCATTACGATAATCAACGTTCACTAATTTTTACAAAATAAATCACAATACATAAGTAATATTGTATTTTAGAATTCTGCAGCTTTAAATGCTGAACATGGTATATTTTCTAATCAGAATTTATTGTAACCAAAATAATTTTGGCTCATGTCTTACATATTACACCATGATTGTATATGATGACGTAGCAACTTTCCTGGCGAGGATAATATTTACCACCAGCATTGTAGATTATTATCACAGCCCGCTCATGTATGTATGAGTGCCACAGTTATTTCAACCACAAATATACATAGGATACTAAAATTTGATTATTAAGAAATTATTTGAGTGTAGTTACGAAACACTAATCCACTCCGATGGGTCGCTGGCAACATCTACAGGAGAAAAATAATTAAATTTTTCCGTGTACTTTATAGTGACCTGTGTGTGTAACGATTTTTGTCGACACTGCTATGCCTATTGTGGTAAATAAATTAATTGAAAACACAGTATTTTAATTACGAACAGTTTGTACATAAAAAATGGGTCGACTGCCATGCATTTTTGTGCGAGTTTAATCTTCACGGATTAATATTTTACAAGAAGTTGTAATTAGGAAAGGAGTTAAAATTGGGTTTTTAACAAATGAGTTCATTTTAGCCTTGTTCTATTTTAAGCAAGGAAATATTGAAGGTGAAACGTGGTTAGGTACACGTTTACAGGTAAACGTTACAACGTTTTATTTGGAAGTAAAAAAGTCATATTAAGTATATTAATTTATATTCAAAATTATCTAATTTTGAATTCTGCATAAAATTCGCGGCGGGAATGAACAGTTGTGATGAATCGAAGAAAAATATGTGCAGTCTTTCAAGTGAATAATAAATGCGTGGATACTTAGGGGCTTTTTCAAACGTTAAGAATAAAATTGCTCTCTACGCGATCGATTGAAAAGGAAAGACACTGCGATCTTATGCTTATACGCGTATAACGCACCATTTGTGTTTTAATAGGTAATGTAAATATATGTCTAAAAATCTCTTGAGAGTATGTATTACAGAGACATTTGAAATTCCGTAGCTAAACCAGCAGACGAGTTACAGTGAAGTTTTCCACATGACAGAGGCGAGGGTCCTTTGGGTGATAGCGAAATTACCTAAAGTGGTGTACATGTTATCATGACACTAAGCGATATTAGTATGTTCAACCCGTTATATGTTAGCGCGCTACAAACTTGCAAATCTTTCATATGAGGGTTTTAAGCTGTGCTTAGCGAACGATGTAATGAAAGGGTTGGAGTACTGTGCAGCAGCTTTACTGCCGCTTATTTCGGTTACTGGCGCGAGACACTTTTAACTACTTTGAAAAGGTTTTTTGACTTTTCGTGACAGTTTTCCTGAGGGATAAATCTGAAATTATGCTTCAAACTTAAGCGTTACTTTATATGAAAAATATCACTTCAAGCTTTGTATATTTATTTCTGCATAACTGATCCTTATTTCACTCCAATATATTTTGTGTTTTCTAGCAGATTAAAAACTATTAGTAGAGCGTACCGCAATTTTTCATGTATCATTAAGCGTTTTTGTTACCTTGTTTATAACAATGTTAATGACTTATCATGTTTAAAGAAATAAATGTAACATTTTGCTACAACATCCCAGTCAAAGTAGTATAAAAAAAAAGGAACAAATCAAATTATATTTATTTTATTATAATTATATATACATATATATATATATATATATATATATATATATATATATATATATATATATATCTCCCGTCTAAATGATTTATATTACAAAAAATATTAAAGTGGAGCAATAAAATGCTTGCTAGACAGCACATTTAGAAATATTTTTACAAATACAGGTCCATAAGTCCATAACAAGACAAACTTATATATTTTTAACGGAACACCTTGTATATTATTCCAGAGGTGAATTCTCTTCGCTTCGTACATTACCTCAACAACATTTCAGCATCTTATACTGAGTGCTTTCAAAGATATGAAAATTTCTTTGTCTGAATGGACATGTGTTGATCACTCTGTATCTTCCAAGAACAAACGAAATTAATTTTTATTTGTCGTAGGACGTTTTATGTTTATGGTCAATTTTACTGTTATACAGCTGCACGAAATAGCGGAAGTTGTTTCCAGTATGGTCCAAAACGAGAATCGTAGATTTTCTCGAAATTTTCGAATGGAACACCCTATATTTTTAATCGGCATGGGATAGCTTATTTGCCACTCTATCAATTTTATTAAGCATTCCCTATTCCGAAACCCACTCGTTCTTTAGTTAAATTCGTCTTTATCCGAAACTACCCGTTATTAATAGGCATAAAAGTTATGTCTTTTAAAGGGAACACCTGTATATTTTATTCCTATTAAATAATAAAGTAAGCAATATCTTTTATATTTGTAATTATACTGATTTGTTTCAAAGTTTCAGAAATATTCATCAAAAGCTGCTATTAGACTAGATTTCTAATATTAATAATACTATTTACAAATTTTAATATTTAAATGATATTTTTTACAATCGGATTAGTATCTTTTTTTTAATACGTTCTTATGCTGCGTTAAAATACGTTAGACATGAAGCGTAAACTAAGGTAAGTAACAAAAACTACCGTTATCAACCTTTAATAAATATACATTAACGTTTCAATTTACGTACCAACTATAGTTTTTGTACATTGTTAGTTACGTGTTGCTAAGTATTACTATTCATTTGCGTTACAAGCATTTTTTAAGCGGTAATTATTCATTTAAGTGGTTTTTGCTGATACAAGTGCTCCTTGTGGATGGACTACCAGAAAGATGAGCTCGTAGATATGATTTTAATACCAAGAGAATGCAAAGAAACTTTTTTCTGGCTAGCCGACTTATGCAGAGAGTTATCCCGAACGAAGACAACCAGACAAGCGAAGCCTACACATTTTTTTGCAAAGATTTATACAAACCGGACATCTAGACTATACAAACCAGCTAAGAGTAAATCCGTTCGAAGTGAAGAAAATGAATTGCCTGTTATGTTATCTGTTATCAAAATCCTTCAGTCAGTCAAAAAGCAATTAGTTCTGCTGTAGGTGTTAATGAGCAACAAGTGTATCATATCCAGTTTCTTCAACAGCTATTTGATATGGATGTGGAGCGATGTTTCGTATTTTGCAATTGGGCTCACATCAAATTAATATAATTTACAACTTTTCGGATAAGGTTTTGTTCTCGAATGAAACCACATTACGCAAAAATAGATTTGTTATTCGCCATAACTTCCACTACTATTCAGATCAGAATCCGAGGGTTTTCAGACAGGTTGACTATCAACACAAATTGGCCAATAAATGTTTGGGGCGGAATTATTGGTGAACATGTTATTGGACCTTATTTTATAAGAGAGATTTGAATGGAGATTTGCCTTCTCGTTTTACCACATGTGTTTTTCAGGAATCTCATACCCAAGGAATTTATTTTTCTTCGTGCTTTTTTTGACATATCTATGCCTCACTTCCATACAGTACTGACGGGACAAACACGATACTATAGATCGCTCGTTTCGCAGCTAGTCTCATGCTTTCGTTTCTCATTATCGTTCACATACTTCCAATCACTTTCCTTCCAGCATTGTCCCTTCGTCCAATCTCGCTATCCATTGTACCATCTACAATAAACATTCTACCCAGATATACCATCTCGTCCACTTGTTCTACAATTTCATTGTGTAGAGTAAATACTCTACTCTCCTTTTCACCTTCTTGATTGAACACCGCAATTTTAGTTTTGTTCACGTTTACCTTTAAGTCCATGCTCTCACAGACTGTATCAAACTTCCTCAGAGCAGTTTGTAGCTGATCCGCACTATCACTTAATAAGACCGTGTCACCTGCATACACCAGAACTCGTACATTACGTCACCAACCATTACACCATTTGTATCGGTACATGAATGCCTAACACATTTATACATGTATACATTGAACAACCACGGTGACATCACACAGCCTTGTCGCACTTCTTACTCAATATTAAAGTATTCACCCATACCTCCTCCTACCCTAACACATATCCGGCTACCGTTGTATACTGATCTTATTCCGTTTATTAGACCTTTACTTTCGCCATATTCATTTAATAGTCCCCACAGCTTCTCCCTACTCACGCTGTCATATGCTTTCTCCAGATCTGCAAACGCTCAGTACAATTCCTTTTTACTCTGAAACACTTTTCGATCACCTGCTGGAGGGCAACCATCTGTTCAACACATCCTCTCCCTGGGCCCCTTGTAGCCAGGTCGATCTGAGGCAATTGTATTGTTATTTTGAATAATTACATAGCGGGAAGTCCGATTGCTAGCCAAATCGTACCACGGACGATGTAGCATTCCCTACGATACCATTCGCGCTACTACTGGGCAGTTATTTGTCCAGAGACGTAAGGAAGTAAGAAGTAGAAATATAGACAGAGTCAAGAAAGATATAAATAATATGGAGTCCAAACTTACTGATGTATATATATATATATTATATATATATATATATATATATATATATATATATATATATATATATATATATATATATATATATATATATATATATATAATATCCTACTACAAGTAATAATTAATTTCGTGTGCTTTTGAAAGGCACATGCCCAGTCAGAGAAGTAAATTGTCATATCTTGGAAAGCACTTGGTATAAGACGCTGAAATGTTGTTGAGGTAATGTACAAAGCGATGAGAATTCCAATCTGTAACCATATATAGGTTGTTCCATTAAAAAATATATAAGTTTATGTTGTCATGGACTTGTGGGTCACTTTGCATTTATGAAAATATTTTTAAAATTTGCTGTCTAGCAAGCATTTTATTGCTCAATTTTAATATTTTTTTAATATAAATCATTTAGATGTAGTAGAAGACGGGAGCTAAGATGCAGGACCCTATATACATCTTACTCGTAACATAAACCTGAGTTCACCATACTCATAAGTAAATAGCTATTAATTTTGTTTTTGTTGAGTAAAACAGTTCTGACAAAATAGTGAAATGGGAGTCACCCCCAAAAACTCAGTTTTATACTCGAAAAATACCGTTTACACTTTTATTTCGACAAAATGGCTATTCATAACTAATTTAGAAAAATGTTCAAACGATAACTTCCTCAAATATTAAATACAGTAATTTACAAAGGTTATAAAGGAAAACCTACAATTTTATTAGTGATTTTAGATAATTATTTATTATTACAAGTAAAAGAATGTGTTTTGTGAGGAATAATAATGCTGTTGCATCTTAAAAAAGATTAACATACCCGTGTTGTATGAAAATATATTCGTATAGGTTTAAAAAGCAGGATAATTTTATTTATCTCAAAATTAGCAATCGCTTGCTTCTTAAAGAGAAATTCTAGAAATTATATCTACAATTTTTGTTCCCACTAGTATTTATTGATGTATTTCCAAAAATATAGCACGTAAAGGAAATGACCAAAACACCCTCTTTGTAAGAAGTGTAATAACATCCCCTTCTACGTAGACATTTGATTCCAATATGCCGTTAACAGGTTAGTCTATTCTAAATACAATTATCTACACGCTCTCTGTTATACAATATTAGACATAAATCCTCTTGTAGGAAAACGATATGTTTCTCACCCCTTTAATTACCAACTAAAACCTAAACCTCTAAATATAAATAATCCTGTTGTTACACTAATGAGCAAAGTGGTGTTTAGGTCCGTCATTTTAGTTAAACTGCAAATTTTCTGAGTAAAAGCGTTTCACGATAAGAGTAAAAACTTATCACTTTTTTTAAAGCAATTTACATCTTTTGTACGACTGCACAAATCTTATAAGAAATACACGTCTCGGAATTTAGTCGTACTATCTGGTATCTGTTAACTGTCATTAGGGTTGATTGCAGTTCCCCTGCTTCTTAATGTGAATGTTTCCGCCTCCAAGATCAGAAAATACAGTAAAGCACTTTGGAAAGTGAAAATGGCTCTAATCAACTTGCTGTAATGTTTTTTGCTCTAGGCGTAGGTATATTATATATATATATATATATATATATATATATATATATGTAGTATAACTGATTGTTGATTGCAGTTGTTAACGTAAGAAGTCATTCATAACATCATAAATATCAGTTGACGTTTATATATTAACGGTTTATCGACCTCGGATATGGCTAAAATATTTTGAAGCTTATAAAATTGAGCAATGTGGAATAAATTTACAATTCGATTAGAGGTAAAGGCGGTGACGAAATTCCGCCCCGGAGGAGAATTCATGACAAACGGAAACTTTAATATTATATATATTTTTTTGACGTTTCCCATTTTAAAATTATATGTTTTTAGCATAGAAATGGAAGAATTCATGACAAACGGAAACTTATTAGTTATAAATATTTTTTGACGATTTTAACATATTATTTAAAGAAAACAATGTAATAGATTATTTTACAAAGAAGGTGTATTACAATGACTACGAGGAGTAAAATCAAACCATCACGCCAATTTTACCATGTCACCAAGAAAGTTATCAAAATTACATTTTAATATTTTTATAGTGAATTCTTCAAATTTAGAGTTAGGAAACCTAATATGCAGATAAAACTAAATTAGCTAGTAAAATGTTTTAATAGTACTGATTAAAGCTACATTTTATTAGGTACCTGCTTTATTGAAAATAGGGTAGTAAAGCTTACCGATTCATGTTTTCCATCAATTTGTCGAAGAAATATTTAAAATCCTTAGTCAGGCTAACAAAGGAAGAAGGTATGTAAGTAAATGACAGAATTAGCAATATCGCCCTTGATGTCGTAGATATAATTATGCCAGTAAAGCAGATCGTATTATAGATATTCTAGTAGTTAAAGTAAATGTCACTAATAAATCAAATTAAATTGTTACATAGGGCAAAATTGTTTGCTAACATATCAGGCTTGCATCGTGTGGTTTAAAATAAACCACCGCATACGCCTTGTAAAAGGTTAATTAGTAACATTTATTTATTAAGATTGGTGGATTGTCGTATATATATATATATCATATATATATATATATATATATATATATATATATATATATATATATTTATTAGTTTCACATATATTATTCAAATTAAACATTATTCAAGGGCAAAATTGTTTGTAACATATCAGGTTTCATGTTGTTGTAAAATACAAACGCATAGTAGTAAAAGTTAATTATAAATTTATTTATTAAATTGGTGTTATATATATATATATATATATATATATATATATATATATATATATATATATATATATATATATACTGATACACTTAAAGTTCAAGGGTCTAGTTTTTGGAGAAACGCTCTCGAACACGACGATCTCTATTTTTGACAGCGGTTTTTTTAGAGGTAAAATTGTGTATATAGGGTGGCCCAAAAATAAGTTACGACCACCAACTTGATATTATTTCATTTTCTGAATCTGCTTTGAATTCTGAGTAAATCTCATGTACCATGTCCTATACCTAAAGTCAACAGAACTCGAGGAATTTACAATTGAACGTATCAATAATTAAGACCGTATCAAGGAGGAACAACTGATTAAAAACAACAAATCAAATTAAATATTCAAAATGTACTCCATTTGCGGCTTGACAATAGCCAAGGTGATGAATAAACTCTCTTTGCACGTTTCAACCACTTCTGGAATTATGGCACCCACTTCCCTTCCGATTTTCTCTTTCGATATCTCTAGATTGTTTGGCCTGTGAACGTATACTTTTGATTAGAGATAGCCCCACAGAAAGAAAACATGTACCTATTGTTTATGGATCACCTTGGATACGATTATTTTGCTAGTGTTCTTGATAGTTTTATAAAGACAATATTTTTTTGTTAATATCTCGAGATCTGTTGACTCTGGGTATAGGACATGGTACATGAGATTAACTTAGAATTCAAAGCAGATTCAGAAACTGAAATAAAAAACAGGTGTTTCCATTTGACAAAATAAGTTGGTGGTCGTAACTAATTTTTGGGCCAACCTATATACAAAATTTTACCACTAAAAAACCGCAGTCAAAAATAAAAATCGACGTGTCCGAGCGTTTCTCTTAAAACTAAACCCTTGAACTTTAAATGAATTTAGACATAACTTCTGGGACTCACTGATATATATATATATATATATATATATATATATATATATATATTGCGATGGTTATAAATAGGTATAATAGAGGGGTAGAGTTTTATCGAGCTTAAATATTATATAGTATGTGAATTCAATTAAAGTCGAAGAAGTTATACACTTCGTTATGAGAAAATATAGTATACGAGTATAAAAATATGATTGTGATACAACAAAACAGGCTTTATGGGGTTTGCACAATGATGTTATATTCACAAAAGCAATGAGCTATCGTAATAGCATGTAGAAAAGGTCAACACGATATATATTAGTGTGTACGTTCAGTTTCGATTAAGTTAAATAAGAAATTTCACATTTTAATCAATTTAATTAAGAATTTGAACACATAACAGATATTGATTACATGAAGTACAATAATTCTAATGTGTACAACATGTATAGTAATAGATACAATGCATAAAACTATGCGAACTATAAAAAGGGTTATGGTACGAAGACAGTATATTGGTAATTCACAAACTAAGTGTTTAAAAAGTGCATAAGAAGTTATAGTAACTTAGAAACATAGCTAAGAACTTGAACAACATTCGTGCAATGTGATATTTACAATATAATTACAATTTGTGTTCAAAAATTTACTACATATGCTAACATTGTGAAAGTGTGAAAAGACAAAATTAGGAACTATAGAGTACAGAAAAACAGTGATGGTGTTAGAGACATATATAGGAACATATTATATAAACATTACATGCAATATAGACGTTTACAAAGCAAGTTAAAATTAAATTATATAAAGTTAGGTTAAGTACAATAATTAAGAATTTTACAAATTTACAGTTTATATAGGATAAGTTCAGAGTAAATTATAAAAGCAGATAATAATAGGTTTCCCTCATTTCACATCGAATTTAACATTAAATATGTAATTTAAACATAAATTTAGAAAAGTTGAGTTAAGTACCCAAAATTAAGCTATTGAAGTAGAAATTTTGTTAAAACTATGAAAAATGGGTAGAAATAAGTGTATTCTTATACAGTTTTTTATGCAGAAGCTAAATATGTCTTCAGTTTAGTTGTAAAATATAAAATTTGTTAGATTTTAGTAATCATAGGTATTAAATTGTCAAAATGTAAATTCATGAAGCGAAGTATGGCATGTTAGGTGTTAATGCATGCAAAATTTTGCCCTGATTTCAAAAATGTATTTAAAAAGCAAATCCGAATTGATTTGACAAAGTTATGGCATAATTTATGTTTTAGTTAATTTAATTTTTCTGTTTAGACCAATCAAATGCAAGGATCTTTTGTATGTAACGTAAAAAAAAATTGAAAGCTTTGGTATCCATGAGAAAAGTACCTATATAAGGAATTGCTCCTGATTTCTCGCTCTCTTACAACTCTTACTTTTTTATAATTTCAAATTTTTGTGACAAAAGTCATAGTGCTTATAGTGCATTCGTTACATGTAAGTTAAAAATTTTCGTTAACATTATCGAAGTGAACCGCGATCAACGTAGGTTTCAGAAACAATTGATATAACAAATAACAAATCTTAAAACTAAGGTTACCGGTTATAATTTTCGACATTATTGTATTGTTTCATTTCGAAATCTTATTCAACATCGGTTTATGTGCATTTTTTAGTAATACAATTCTTCTGATATTTTGGATATGATGTTTATTTTTGTTCGAAAGTGATGGAGGTTATAAAATAAAAGTAACTTCAAATCGGCATCTAAAATAAAAGTGAGAGTAAATATAAAACTTTATAAAAGACTAAATTATAAGTCTAGTCCGATAATTTAATAAACATTTAAATCAAAATTTAAATATTCAAAGCAAATAAAAGTGCAACTATAAAAGTAATGAGCATATTACCTAAATGCAACGGTTTTACCAAAAGAGGAGTTATCGCAGCTGGACGAATTTATGGAAATTAAGCAGTACAATTTCAACAGGAAGGCAGTAGCATCGTTAAATGGAAAGAAGTTTACATCACATGGTAACATGGAACAAGTTTACAACCTTTATTGAAATTACAACAACACATGTGAGTTTATTTTGCTATCATAACCCAACATATTGCATTGATTATTCTTTTGTCCTGTATTTATGTTTTGTTTTCTGCATTTGTATATATTTGTTTGTGCAACGACGTGTATCAATATCTGGAAAGGTGATGAACAGGTGTAACCATAAATTTTTAATTTTAAAATAAGAAAATCAAAATTGTACTCACTAGGTAATAGATCATTTGTGAAATTTTTGACAGGCAGCACATATTGTATATGAGCAATGACGCAACGATGCGTACATTTTGCCAATTCTAGAAGCTGTTACACGGTGAAACAAATAATTGCAAATTACTATTAAATTATTAACATGAATATTTCCTGTGAAATATAAAAATTTTATGATTTTACGAAAGCACATTATTTTTAATTAAAAGTTAAATAGTTAGTTTTGATTTGCCAACGAAATTCTAAATATAGAACCCTATCCCCAAATTTATACTAATTTAATTAATAATAAGTATTTTAATAAGTATTGCCATTAATATATAATATATATATATATATATATATATATATATATATATATATATATATATGGTGAGTATTTTGTATTGGTCAATTACTTCGTTATATAGTTGGAGGCAACGATATGCTCGTTGTTTGGAAAATATGGATCTCTACAGAGTGATTCATAACCACTGGTAACAAACACAAACATGCAATGTTTTTAATAACCTGTATATTTCCTCATATTTTAGATTTCTCTTATAATCCCTGTTCCTACAATGAGGTTGTACATAACCATACAGAGTATTTAAAGAGTTATGACCATTTTATATGGACATCGCCATGAAATAAACACTAAGTATATGGAGAAGTAATAAATAAATAGTACTTTATATGAAAATGTAAACTTTCACCATTATCACACGTAATAAAATACTTATCTTTTTGGTTTTTTAGTGGTGTATTTTAAACTTACAGTTATCTTCGTCAGTAGTAATATCTATTAAAATTGTTAAAGATGTTGTAAACAATACTACGAAGATAACTGAATGTGTTATCGAAACGTTTAGATTGTATAATTTAAAATACACCATTCAAAAAGCCAAAAAGGTAAGTATTTTATTAAATAGTAGTTTATTTTACATAATAAGATAAACAATAAGTCCTAGTATTAAAACTAACTGTAACAAAATCATCGACGAATATCTGATACAGGGTGAGCCAAAAACAAGATTACGATTTTCTCAAATTTTCTAAATGCGCTATATGTTATTTTCTCAAAAGATAGTAATTGTTATACTTCATTTTTATAAATATATACCTAAATTCATTACTTTCCGAGAAATTTTTAATTTTCTTCAAATTTTAGGAATATCTTAAATTTAATCTTGAATAGTAATGTAATAAAATTATTTTTACACAAACAATTAACATAAACCATTACAATGTGCAATGAAGGTAGGAAATTTCTAGATTAATAGTACTTGAACAATAATCTAACCAAAGTATCTTTAAGAAAATAAAACAGACAGGTTTGAAATAATGACACTTCTCACATTATTACCATCTTAATCAGTGCATTTTTGTGTATAAACTTTAAAAATGAATTTTGTACTGCTAGCAGTTACTGAGGATCCCCACATTAGCACTCCTGAAATTTCACGCCAACAAGACATTAGTCAAACCTCAGCCGTAAACATACTTCACAAACATAAAATGCATCACTACCACCATACAATTACATCAAGAATTGAGAGTCGATGATTATCCTCGCAGATTAGTTTTTTGTGAATGGGCTCAGCAGCAAATCCGTGGTGACCGATTTTTTTTGGTTTTATGCTCTTTGAAGATACGGCTACGTTTCACAAAAATGGAACAGTGAATAGGCATAATTTTTATTATTATGCAACAAGCAATTCTTATTGTAGTAATACCCATAGTCAAATTAGGTGGTCTATAAACGTTTGGTGTGGTATTGTTGGAGGACCACATTTTTTGACGGCCGTGTGACAGGTGGTGTGTATATCAAGATTTTCTTAATAATCATTTGCCATTGTTATTTCAACAGGTTCTACTGAATATTCCGTAAAGGATGTGATTTTTACACGATGGTGCTCCAGTGTATCATACTGTCACAATTCACAACCATCTAAACAATCACTTTCCTTCGAGGTGGGTAGGCAGAGGAGGACCAATTGCATATCCAGCTCGATCACCGGAGTTGTCCAAAATTGATTTCTTCATATGGGGCTACATAAAAAAAACCCTGTGTGCCACAAGTCTCCAACGGCACCAGATGATTTGAAACACGAATACAAACTTGCATAGACGTTGTAGATGGACATTTTGAAGATTTACTTTAAACTTATTTTGTGATACGGAATATGCTATTTAAATCACATTCATCTAGAAATTGCCCACCTTCATTACATATTGTTATGGTTTATGTTATGCTTTAATTGTTTATTGCATAAAAATAATTTTGCTACATTATTATCCAAGATTCAATTATTTTTAGTCACACAAATTTAAGGCATTCCTACAAATGAAAGGGCATAACAAATGCAACCTTTTGAGAAAATAAAATATAGGAGAGTGTATTTAAAAAATTTAAAAAAAGAGTAATTTGTTTTGGCTCATCATGTATACAGATATTCGTCGATGATTTTTGTTACAGTTAGTTTTAATACTAGAACATATTGTTTACTTTATTATATAAAATAAACAATAATTTATGTATTACTTCTCCATATACATAGTGTTTACTTCATAGCGATTTCGGTAAAAAAATGGTCATAACTCTTTAAATACTCTGTATGCTTATGTACGCCGTGTCCTATTTTGGTTGAAATTGTAAGGTATCTTGTTTGCCAGCAAAGATAGAAAGATGCGGTTTTCACGACTCTGTTCTATTTTTTCTTGAAACAAAACATGCCACAAACAGAATTGTCATAACCCTATTAGTATTTGAGATACAGGTCGAAATTCAAAATTTGCACATTTTAAGCACCCCCTCGTAACTGCTTTACCTTGTAATTTATCGAAATGGTGAAAAGTGCGATTTAAACAGAATTTTCCGTAGAATTTAGTGGCGATAGTTTTCCCAACAAAAAGTCAGTTTTGTTTTTTAAAAGAACGCCCTGCATATTTTTTTATTATACAATAGAGATTACTTTCAGCTTTCTAAAAATGTATATTATGTGGCACTACGTTTGCATTATTAACCTCAAAAATGAATGTCATGTTAATTTAACATTTTGATGATATAGATGGTCATGAAAAAACAAGGCTAAGGGTTAGGAAGTTTTATGCAAAAACATAAAATTAAAAACTAAACATAATACCTACAACTTTACAAGCCTAATATAAATTACTAAAAGAGATGTCCGAACTGATGACCATTCTGTCTTATGCATGCTTCATACACTCTTCCAATTCGTTCTATAGCATTAAGCACAATAATGGGGTGATCTTGTAAATGTCTGAAAGATTCTCTAAATGCTTTTGTCACACGTTCAATGTTATCATATTTGGTTCAAGCGAATTCAAGGGGCTGTCATCTAATAATTAAGGCACAACCATTTCTAAATTGTACAAATATCTCGGAGCGGATAAGTTCCCTTCGAAAATGTAAAATTTTATTTCTAATCCTAACATAAAGCAGGAAATGTTTAGTGCAAATCGTCCTTGTTGTTTTTGAGGGAATATTTGGTGTTGATTTTCTTGAGACCAGGTTTTGTTATTGTGCCTGTTTATAACGCCTGAATTTCTAAAATGTGCCTCGCCTGGCCATATGACATTTGTTCCCAAATTGGGTAACATGTTCAATCAGCAATTGCAAAATATTAACCTAGGTTCAGCGTCGCCAAGATGTAGATGTTGAACAAGCCTAAATTTATAGGTTTATATTTATGGTGGCGAAGTATTCTTTGAATTCTTGTTTTCGAAACTGCAATACTACTTACTATAGTTCTCCACACGGCTAAAACGAGAACCTCAGCATTCTCTCGATTTTCTTTATTATATTTTTTTGACCTGGATTTATAAAATAATCCATAATTAATTAAATTTTTAAACTTTTAATCTATAAAACGTGATTTTACTAGGTTGCCTCCATTCTAGTAACCTACATAGATGTAAAGTTACTTAATTATCAAAATTAATACCAAGGAAACTACATTTACCTGTTAAAATACAAATTTATTGCTGCGTCGGTGTTTTCATTACTCTGACCAAAGCAAATCAGCATATCATCTTTTTCAAAGTTTTCAAAATTTTTATTTTCTGCCATATTTTGCACAATGAACAAACAATACAGTTGTTGCACAAAAATAATTTTAATCAGATTTGACAGGTCAATTACGTTTAGATCAGACTAGGCCCAGCCTACTTACAAATCTAGATATAAAGTATTCTTGCCATTAATATTTTTTTCTGAAGCTGTAAGATGCATTTTACCCAATTAAAAAAAAAGTTGCCAGTTTGAATATGTTTCAAAAATTATTGTACCTAATTTGCATAATTTTTTGTTATTTTTGCATTTCTGCGTAAAAGTCCTTAGATTTATTATAATCGCGTATTTAAATATTTATAATTATAATAAAGCAGTAAGAATCCAGTAGCCCTTTTTTAATACTCAAATATACCTTGGACGTTTAAGAAAATACGGGTTTATACTGAGTTTATCGGTTTCATGGCCAACGATATCATCAAATGTTAAATTAACGTAACATTCATTTTTGAGGTTAATAATGCAAAAGAAGTGCCACACAATATATATTTGTTGAAAAAATATACAGGGTGTTCCATTTAAAAACAAAACTTTTTTATTGTGAAAAATGACTTTTGTGGGGAAAACTTGCATACCACTAAATTCTACGGAAAATTCTGTATACAACCCACTTTTCACCATTTTGATAAAGCAGTTACGAGGATGCTTAGATGTGCAAATTTTGAATTTCGCCCTGTATCTCAAATAGTAATAGGACTGTGACAATTCTGTTTCGTTTCACGAAATAGTAGAACAGGGTTGCGAAAGCCGCATTTTTCTATCTTTGCTCGCAAACGAGATACCCTACAATTTCAACCAAAATGGGACACAGTGTACCACCTCATATTGTAAAAACAGGTATTATAAGAGGAATCTAAATATGAGGAAATATACAGGGTGTCCCACTAAAAAAAATTCTATCTTTGTGTTACCACGTCGTTATGAATCACTCTGTAGAGATAGGCATATTTTCCAAATAACGAGAAGATCTTTATATACACACAATGTTGCTGCCTGTTTATAATACAGTTATACTGTTCACTATCTCTTTTTTTCACTTTTCTGGTTTGCTGGTTCCGTTACCTTCTTCGATGATTTGTCGTTGTTATGTTCTAACTTTTGGTGTTCGCAGTACATTAGCGCTAATTTACATGTATGTGGAAGTTTTGCTTACAACTCTCACAACTCTCACAACTCTCACAACTCTCACAACTCTCACAACTCTCACAACTCTCACAACTCTTACAACTCTTACAACTCTTACTTTTTTATAATTTCAATTTTTTGTGACAAAAAAGTCATAGTGCTTATAGTGCATTCGTTACATGTAAGTTAAAAATTTTCGTTAATATTATCGGAAGTGAACCGCGATCAACGTAGGGTTTGAGATTTAAGAAGCAATTGATATAACAAATAAGAAATGTTAAAACTAAGGTTACCGGTTATAATTTTCGACATTATTGTATGTTTCATTTCGAAATCTTATTCAACATTGATTGATGTCCATTTTTTTTATGTAAATAAAATTCTTCTGATGTTTTGGATGTGATGTTTATTTTTTTCGAAAGTGATGGAGGTTATGAAATAAAAGTATCTTCAAATCGGTAACAAACACAAACATGCAATGTTCTTAACCTGTATATTTCCTCATATTTTAGATTCCTCTTATAATTCCTGTTCCTACAATATGAGGTTGTACATAACCATACAGAGTATTTAAAGAGTTATGACCATTTTTATATGGACATCGCCATGAAATAAACACTAAGTATATGGAGAAGTAATAAATAAATAGTACTTTATATGAAAATATAAACTTTAACCATTATCACACGTAATAAAATACTTATCTTTTTTGGTTTTTTTAGTGTTGTATTTTAACACTTACAGTTATCTTCGTCAGTAGTAACATCTATTGTAATTGTTAAAGAATACTAACGAAGATAACTGTATGTGTTATCGAAACGTTTAGATTGTATAATTTAAAATACACCATTAAAAAAGCCAAAAAAGATAAGTATTTTGTTAAATAGTAGTTTATTTTACATAATAAGGTAAACAATAAGTACTAGTATTAAAACTAACTGTAACAAAAATCATCGACGAATATCTGATACAGGGTGAGCCAAAAACAAGATTACGATTTTCTCAAATTTTCTAAATGCGTCCCCCTATATTTTATTTTCTCAAAAGATAGTATATGTTATACCCTTTCATTTCTATAAATATATACCTAAATTCATTACTTTCCGAGAAATTTTTAATTTTCTTCAAATTTTAGGAATATCTTAAATTTGTATGATGAAAAATAATTTAATCTTGGATAGTAATGTAATAAAATTATTTTACACAAACAATTAACATGAACCATTATAATGTGCAATGAAGGTAGGAAATTTCTAGATTAATAGTACTTGAACAATAATCTAACCTAAGTATCTTTAAGAAAATAAAACAGGCAGGCTTTGAAAAAATGACAGTTCTCACATTATTACCATCTTAATCAGTGCGTTTTTTGTGTATAATCTTTAAAAATTAATTTTTCTGTAGAAGAACTAATAGATATTATTTGGATATTAAGAGAAAGTTCAAGAAATTGTCTTCTTGCATGCAGAGTATATCAACAGCGATATCTTGAACGTAGGCGCCCAAAAACAAAAGTGCTTAAAAGATTAATGGATCGTTTTGTTCGTACTGGACCCGTCGTATATGACAAACATAAAAGGAATAAGAATGCTATAACCCAAGAAAATGAATATGATGTACTGATAGCTGTTACTGAGGATCCCCACATTAGCACTCCTGAAATTTCACGCCAACAAGACATTAGCCAGACCTCAGCCGTAAACATACTTCACAAACATAAAATGCATCACTACCACCATACAATTACATCAAGAATTGAGAGACGATGATTATCCTCGCAGATTAGTTTTTTGTGATTGGGCTCAGCAGCAAATGCGTGGTGACCGATTTTTCTTGGTTTTATGCTCTTTGAAGATACAGCTACATTTCACAAAAATGGAACAGTGAATAGGCATAATTTTTATTATTATGCAACAAGCGATTCTTATTGTAGTAATACTCATAGTCAAATTAGGTGGTCTATAAACGTTTGGTGTAGTATTGTTGGAGGACCACATTTTTTGACGGCCGTGTGACAGGTGGTGTGTATATCAAGATTTTCTTAATAATCATTTGCCATTGTTATTTCAACAGGTTCTACTGAATATTCCGTAAAGGATGTGATTTTTACACGATGGTGCTCCAGTGTATCATACTGTCACAATTCACAACCATCTAAACAATCACTTTCCTTCGAGGTGGGTAGGCAGAGGAGGGCCAATTGCATATCCAGCTCGATCACCGGAGTTGTCAAAAATTGATTTCTTCATATAAAAAACAAAAATCATAACTTTTACTTAATAAATCGAAAAATAATACTCAACCACTAATCGTTTTAAACCTGAAAAACTGGACGTGCTCTAATTTTGAACTTACAAACCAACGCAAACATTCTTAAAATAACCTATAAGGCACTGAACGAGTAGTACAAAGGAAAATTCCAAGGGCATTGGCCAAAAATAATCAATTACGAAAATACCGCAACAAAATAAAAGGTAATTAAATTTGTTATCTGTTGTTACGTTTCAAGCAATGATCTTGTAAGGATCCAGAAATCCTCACAAAAATCAGGAAATTAATTGTCAATTTATTCGTTTATTTGCATTAGAAATGCTCCGGTGCATTTCAATTATTAATTATTTCCCCTTCTTCCGTAGTTAAGAAATAGTTTTACATTTCGACGTCAGAACTCCACCAAAGCTCCACCTCAGTTATCTCGTCCAATCACATTAGACCGCGGACCATATAAGCGGAACCGGAACGCGATATTAATGATCTTATTACTTCCGTAACCGATCTACTTAGCTGCCGAATTAACTTCTGTCCTGAAATCCTCCTGCCTTCGCTCCTCATTCTTATTCCGACCTAGTTAGAATCAATAAACGTTATTTCTACCTGCGGATACATTCAGGAGCAAGTCATAAATTTTCTATTATATTTACCAGACCAGTTTTCCGTTATAACGACTACTTTTCTGCTTGGGCACATTATTAATCGATTCCGTCTGCAAAAAAAAAACACCGCAATACCTGTACACTAAACACTTACTCGGGTGCACGCGCAGCGTCAAACCAACAGGTACTAACACACAATATCCTACTCTTTGGTTTTAGGTTGTCACCTGAAAAGTACTGAGACTTCCTGGGGAACATTTCGCAAGGTGTCTTCCTGTGTGGACATTTCCCTACCTTTGCTTGTCTGGAAGGTATACTCCTGTTCATGGCGCCTTTCTAATTAACTAAACGGTGTACGCCCATTTGATTAATTAATCCTTTCCTAATACAAAACTACCTAAAACATACACCACTGAACTGGGGATCCGTTAAAACCGGCAGAATAAATCGCATAATAATGTCCATAAGTTTCCGTTTCCAGTAGATTATCCTGTTAAAACCGTTATCAGGCCTCAAAAGAGAATCCCGTTTTGTATAATTCAAAGTAATTATTACAATACCCCGAAGTTACAGATTGCTAAATAAATAAAAGCGATACTTTTAATTTATTTTAAAACAGAAATCATTAACACCGCTGACCCAATAAACTACACATAAAGCCATTGCCCTCATAAAGCGCGTTATCAGTCCATTGTTCATTTCTAAGAATAAATTTATATAAATACTCTTCGCATATACAAGCGTCCACCGCTTGGATTGTTTAAAATTAAATTCATAAAATTTAACGTAAGCTTAATGTATTGATTCCTTCCGAGTGCAATTTTGAATTGATTTTCGTAATTCGTAATTTTTGTAATTTTGAGTAATTAAAAGATATCCTTTAATTACTCAAAATTATATAGAATAAACTAGGAAGATTATTACGCAGAGTATTTTGCTAACCAGCCGTACTATTAATTATCCGATTCTCAGATACAAACCCTATACCAGGAGATCCTCCTCCGTCTGAAACCGTTTCCCATCCAACCGGATAAGGGCCACTGGGAACCCGCATTTTTATAGATGTATATTTAAGTTCTGTTTACTGAAGTTATTTTAAATTAGATTTAGGTGAAGTATAAATAGGTTTAAGTAATATATTTAGAATTGTAATCTTATGGAAATAAAAAGTGTGTTTGTTACGATCTGAAAGGTGTCATGATTTCTGTGAGCCTCGCCCATTCTCTGACTGAAGGTATGCCGGACAAACGAAATAGTTAATTAAACAACAAAATTACACCTTTTTATAAAGGGAAAGGGGTTTACAATCGTCTAATCGTCCAAATAACTTAAATGTTTATCACTAATTTGGTTTCAAATCTCTATAAATCTTTTACGTTAAAATTAAATATTATTATTATTTAAACTCAACAAAAGAAATCAATATAATCAAACAAACAATACAACAGTTCTTACTGTTGTGCTCCGTTAACGACAATTCCATCTACAATTGTCCCTTCAAGTTCTGAACATGAAACGTTGTACTTTTATTTGAAAACTAATAAACCTTAATCCTTTAACTTACACTTTATACACCTTACGCTAACTCCTTAAATACTCAACCCTCAGGCCTGCACCCATCACTGCTACATGTCTTCTACTTTTGACATCCCAGCTAATCACGAATAATCAATTTCTCTTCTTCCCGCTCATAAAAAAATGCATACAAAGGAACAATTACAAATTGACCCATTATCTCATGCACCAAACACGGAACACAGAAACCGATAGTCAACTTGCGTCCTTTAAAATTCAACACTTCGCGTTTCATCAGAATCACTGTAACATGATCCCTTACGTTTACAGATAACAGCGCAACTAAAGCAACTAAACTGAAATTTTTACAACACATTCTCTCTCTCTCTCTCTTTCTCTCTCTCTCGCTCTCGCTTGACAACAAGTAAGAGCGAGATGCACAAAAAAATTCGTCAATGAGAATACGTAAACATCCACATGAACGAATAAAATAAAAAGACATTGTACAAATCGCAACTCATACTACTGATGTCAGTATAGGCCTGTACCAAAATAGCAATATAAAAGCTCATTATAACTTTTTCATAAACAAACAGTTCTTAGATTTTTAATTCAACCTACAAAACCACAAGGGCCGAATTTTTTATTCTATCATTCTAAATTTAAAATAAATCAATCTAGAAGCTACAAACATATGCAATCACCAATTATAAAACGCTGCAAATCGTATCAATACTTCCACATCAAAAAATCGTTTTTTAAAATAACCCGAAAACGATTAACTTTACAAAAAAATTACAAGAACACGTTTCGATCAGACATTTGATTTACTATCTACCACGGTTTCAAAAAATCGTGTGGAGGGGTATTTTGAAAATGACAAAATTTTCGAAAAAAATTGCAAAATTTTATTTCCTATCTAATGGTGTTTTCACCTTTGCTTGTCTGGAAGGTATACTCCTGTACAGTATGGCGCCTTTCTAATTAACTAAACGGTGTACGCCCATTTGATTAATTAATCCTTTCCTAATACAAAACTACCTAAAACATACACCACCGAACTGGGGATCCGTTAAAACCGGCAGAATAAATCGCATAATAATGTCCATAAGTTTCCGTTTCCGCTAGATTATCCTGTTAAAACCGTTATCAATCCTGGCTACCAGTTATAAATACTAACACTTTGTGTTCGTATCCTGAATACTTAATAAAGTATAACAACCCGCTTCCTGAAAGAACAAATAGATTCTTTAAAAGTTAAAACACATTTCTATAAAGAAGAAATGCGACTCAATTCCTCAACGATATTCCCGTTACTGTATATTTTCTGTGAAGCGATAGTAATACATCGCATAAAGTTTTAAAATCCGCTTCCTGAAGGAGTAATTAAATTTCCGTAATTTACATGTATCACTATAACGCAGAAATTTCCGATTCAGGCCTCAAAAGAGAATCCCGTTTTGTATAATTCAAAGTAATTATTACAAAACCCCGAAGTTACAGATTGCTAAGTAAATAAAAGCGATACTTTTAATTTATTTTAAAACAGATATCATTAACACCGTTGACCCAATAAACTACACATAAAGCCATTGCCCTCATAAAGCGCGTTATCAGTCCATTGTTCATTTCTAAGAATAAATTTATATAAATACCCTTCACATTTACAAGCGTCCACCGCTTGGATTGTTTAAAATTAAATAAAAATAAAATTAAATTAAATTTAACGTAAGCATAAAGTATTGATTCTTCCGAGTGCAATTTTGAATTGATTTTCGTAATTCGTAACTTTTGTAATCTTGGGTAATTAAAAGATATCCTTTAATTACTCCAAATTATATAAAGTAAACCAGGAAGATTATTAATGTAGAGTATTTTCCTAACCAGCCGTACTATTAATTATCCAATCCTCAGATACAAACCCTATACCAGGAGATCCTCCTCCGTCTGAAACCGTTTCCTATCCAACCGGATAAAGGCCACTGGGGAACCCGCATTTTTATAAATTTATATTTAAGTTCTGTTTAGTGAAGTTATCTTAAATTAGATTTAAGTGAAATATAAATAGGTTTAAGTAATATATTTAGAATTGTAATCTTATGGAAATAAAAAGTGTGTTTCTTACGATTTGAAAGTTGGCATGATTTCTATGAGCCTCACCCATTCTTTGACTGAAGGTATGCCGGACAAACCAAATAGTTAATTAAACAATAAAAGTACACCTTTTTATAGATAAGGAAAGGGGTTTACAATCATCTAATCGTCCAAATAACTTAAACGTTTATCACTAATTTGGTTTCAAATCTCTATAAAGCCTTTACGTTAAAATTAAATATTATTATTATTGAAACTCAACAAAAAAAATCAATATAATCAGACAAACAATACAACAGTTCTTACTGTTGTGCTCCGTTAACGACAATTCCATCCACAATTGTCCGGGCTCCAATTGTTTAATCTTCAAGTTTTGAACATAAAACGTTGTACTTTTCTTTGAAAACTAATAAACCTTAATCCTTTAACTTACACTTTATACACCTTACGCTACCTCCTTAAATACTCAACCCTCAGGCCTGCACCCATCACAGCTACAGGTCTTCTACTTTTGACATCCCAGTTAATCACGAATAATCAATTTCCCTTGTTCCCGCTCATATAAAAAAATGCATACAAAGGAACAATTACAAATTGACACATCATCTCATGCACCAAACACGGAACGCAGAAACCGATAGCCGACTTGCGTCCTTCAAAATTCAACACTTCTCGTTTCATCAGAATCACTGTAACATGATCCCTTACGTTTACAGATAACAGCGCAACTAACACATTCTCTCTCTCTCTCTCTCTCGCTCTTGCTTGACAACAAGTAAGAGCGATATGTACAAAAAAAATCGTCAATGAGAACACGTAAACATCCACATGAACGAATAAAATAAAAAAACATTGTACAAATCGCAACTCATACTCCTGATGTCAGTATAGGTCTGTACCAAAATAGCAATATAAAAGCTCATACCTTTTTCATAAACAAACAGTTCTTAGATTTTTAATTCAACCTACAAAATAACAAGGGCCGAATTTTTTATTCTATCATTCTAAATTCAAAATAAATCAATCTAGAAGCTACAAACATATGCAATCACCAATTATAAAACGCTGCAAATTGTATCAATACTTCCACATCAAAAAATCGTTTTTTAAAATAACCCGAAAACGATTAACTTTACAAAAAAATTATAAGAACGCTTTTCGATCAGAAATTTGATTTACTATCTACCACGATTTCAAAAAAATCGTGAAAATGACAAATTTTTCGAAAAAAATCGCAAAATTTTATTTCCTATCTAATGGTATTTTCACTTTTTGAACATGTTAAGAGATATTTAGGAAAAACCGGTTTTTTAAGTGACGTTTTTTTGCTAATATATTGTAAACCGTTTGTTGTACAAAAAAAATATGGGGACAATAATATTCACAATTATATTACTAATCAAAAATTAAAAGGAACAAAATCTAAAAAAATTAAAATCTGCAAAAGGGGTACTTACCCCCCAATTTTACTGCTTTCCTATACCCCACTGATCCTAAAAACAATCGGTTGCTTTGGGTAGTTGACATCTATATGTGTGCCAAATTTCAAGTTGATATGTTAAGTTATGGAGTATATATACACACAGACAAGATTTTTTGCTCAAATTTTGTTTTTGGATGTTTTCGAACATCTTAAAGCGATTGAGTAAATACAAATTTAAAATTTTTTTTAACCATACAGTACTTCCCATCCGTTGGATGTGGAATCAAAAACCCAAACAAGCGCACACACGTGACAAGATTAGAAGTGAATTTAAAGTAAATTTACACGTTTAGCCAAAAATTAAGGTAAGTGATATGAGAGTTGGAGCACTGGGTATGCAGGGTTTTTGGTGACTGTGTAACTTTAGTCAACTTTGTGTAAAGTTTGCTGTCTTATACAGACAATTAGATCTTCTTCATGACTTGGTAGTGTCCCAAGCTACCCTATCTTTAAAATCGTAATTTGAACTAATTAACAACAACGCAAATTTAAGATTACTGCCAGTAATGCTACTATTACTCAAATTAATTCTTGTCTTACATTGACTTTCCAGGCAATAATTAAAACATTACAATTTATTCACGAGTCTGATACGTAATTACCCGCAAACCTCAAATCTGATCAAAATAATTGGCCGTCTATTGGTAAGCTACGCCGTGTTATGTGAATGAGATACGCTAGGATGAAGCTAAGTGTTGCATCATGTGGGACAGGTAAACAATGAAGCTAATCAAATCAGAATTAACGAGCTTTGCTCAATGATGGTTCAACCCGTTAATTTACTAAGTAGGGAAAGAACCACCAATAAAACCCATTTTATTGATAAATAAGTAATTGTACAAGTACATTAATAAATCAAATAACAAAAAAAACAATGGAAGGGTTCAATATATAACAAAACACCATTAAATCCGGTTAAAAGGCGTACAAAATTATAAAATTAAGTAACAAAAAAATAAGCAGTTTAGCTATACATAAACACAAACAAAAATAAACGGCGAAATCACACCCACAATTGTGTCATAAATAAACAAGAATAAAAAATGTAATACCAAACATGTGGCCCTATACAACCAATCATGCCGGACTTTAAGTAAATAAAAAAATAATAAGCCAATTTACGGTACATATAAAATATAACAAACAGTAAAATTAAACAGTTAAAATAAGGTAACTGGAATGCAGTTTAACTACACTTAGACAAGAACAAAAAATAGGGAAAGAATTTACACATATACAATTGTATAGTGAATAATAATAGCACAAAATACATACGTACAATTACGATAAATTACGTCTTAAGAGAAATTAGTTCGTAGACAAACAATTCTAAATAAGTCGAATGAATCAAAAACTCATTAAAACAGAGCCTTGCGAGGTAAGGTGCGTTAGAAAATACATCATCCCTTTCTCAGCTTACACAATCATCTATACAAAAGAATAAGACAGTAACAATGAAATTCGAGGTAGTTTTTAATGTCACCTGGACCCGTGTCTGTAAACCCCGGTATAGTTTATAACGAATTAACTGAGGTCTATCATGCCACGTTTTTGTCCACACATTATTTCCTTTACAAAAAACAATATTAATGAATAGTCAACAATGTCAAGTCATACTAGCAATGAAGAGGGGCACGGTACTGTCTGAGCGAACTCCTGACTTCTGCGTAATTAAATAGACACGTTTTGCAAGGCAATGATTTATTTTTAATAGGTTACATACGCTTGTTGAATTGTCTGATGCGAGCTTAATTTATATTAAAATACCTACTTACGTTTGAGTATAATTCTTTAATTAAACACTATCACAAACACGACGCGAGTTAAGAGACGCGGTTTAAACTCTACGCGACGGCGATTATTTATAGGTTAATTTTTGGGATTAAAATATTACATTAAAACCAATACAAAAAGAAAAGGACGAATTCGTGTTTTTAGTTTTACTAAAATGTACACGATAAAATACTTATAGACAGAACGGTTTACAATGAAGGTTTGTAATTAAATAATCAAAGAACGGTCTAACCGTCCAGCTCAATCGAACCATCGACTTTAACTAATATTCACTCACCAAATCAACCCCGTTTTAAAAGTTATAAAACAAAACAAGAAATATTACGTGGGAATATTTTCATATTTATTACTAACAGAAGTATTAATTTTTAAAATATGCAATCGTCCGTAACAAACCTTATAGGTCTCGAATGTCCTAGTAACAAACAAAGATGTCTTTTGATTTGCGGTACTTGATCAATTATTAAACTAGTGACGTTTTTGGACCAAGAATGAGCGTATATAAATTTTCAACGATTCGTTACGCTCCTTCGGTAAAGGCAGTTTCGAGCGGACACCTGAATTCTATCCCAACATATGTTTTTCTTTTTTTCCTCGCCCCTTACTCAAATATCAGTTTCAGACATTCAAATATTTCTTACAAAAAATCCATAAAATAAAATATCCTGAAAAACATTATCAAATCACGACTTATTATCAAGATATTAACCACCCATTAATTATCTTTTCTTTGGCGGTAACAATTGCGATTTGAAAATGTTTACTACAATAAAAAAATTGTCTCGGTCCGCTACCTACAACTTCATTTTTCTTAGAAGGCTTAGAGTCCTAGTGATGTAGTAATGCTTAACATTCTCATACTTAACATTGAGTTTGGCGATTTATAAAATTCGAGCTTGTTTTTTTGGCAGATGACATCGATCGTATGAAATCGGTACGTATTTGTTTTGATTCACCCATTTCCATAACTTTATATTACCATTTCATCCGTAGTTTGAAAATATTTAAATTACAGTAAATAAAAAATAAATAAGAATTCATAATTCCACTAAACGACTTCTGTCAAAGAAAAAAAAACAATGAGAATTGTGCTGCAGAAGTTCTTAAAAAAAAGTCGTCTTGCGTTGATTAATATTGACAGAAAAATGTATAAAACAACAAGTAGAAAACAAAACATAATTATTGGATGGAAATGAAAGAAATCGATGGTTTCGCATGTAGTGTTCCTGATATTTTTATTTTAGAATTTAACCATTAAGTGGGACAATAGAAATATATTTTCCTTAATCAATTTTTAAGCAAGTGAATAAGAAATTACACTTTTTCTTATCACGTATTTTGTAAAACCATCTATAAGTCATTAGACATAAAATAAAGATAAATGATAATTTCTGTAGGCTTCAGTAAATTGATTTAATCCTTTGGATAGTGAGTATAAAGCAAGGGAAACTAAGGTGCATATCACGCAATTTCCCGCAGTGCCTTTAAATTGTGGCAATTGCGTGTACCCAATGACCTATCATGTTGAGCATGAAACCTTCGATCCTTTATTTTCATTATTACAATATAGTGATTAGGTTCTAGCATTCTGACATTTTCACATAAAAAAATATTTAAAACGTTATTGGGTGGTTTTAGAAGTTCCACATGAAGAATGAACTGCGGTAGGATATAAATATCTAATATATGAACTGTCGAAAATGCGTGCTATAAATTCCTGTAAACTTCAAAAGTAGTTCAAACAAATAAAACATGACTTATGTAAGCACCAACCAAAATTTTACGTTAGTATATATAAAAAAACCAAACATCACACACACCATCACCTACGAACATCCGTTTTTCACTAATAAAAACCTTAATAGGTATATAAACATTCGTATTTATGCAATCTCTTAGCTAATACTAGTCATTCCCGTTTTCACCCAATGAACTTTATACAGTGTAGGGATTTTCCCGAAGCGCACGTAAAAGGCATTCATAAAAAATTTTGTGGTTTTAGTCAGATTTGCGATGCGTGAAAAGTCGAGTATAATGAATTTCGTATTTTAATAATATCCAATGTTACTATAATACGACCTTTAACCTTTAATTCCTCAACAAATTCTGCCATAAATGGATGTAGAATAGCGATTCATTAATACTTAGCACCATGAACTCTTGAACCTAAGATGTTAGTGTAAATTTTGTTTTTAATTCACACAAGAAACGTGCAGTAAACTGTGTCATTTAAAGTGTGCTTTAAAAACAAGCCGAATGAACTTTTAGATCAAAAGATTTTTTAAAAGAAAGAAAATGCGATGGTGTATATCTCGTGTGGTTTAAAAGAAGTATAAAATGTTTAATGTAGTTTCTGTTTGTTACGTTTATAAAAAGCAACATAAAACAGATAATTCTTTTTTTTAGTAAAATTTTTCACCTACTTTAGCTGGATTTCTTCTCGCCTTTACTCTTAAAAAGCTTATTTGCTTTTATTTTATTCCACATTATCTTTCCTTTACTTTTATTTCCATTATTATCTTATACGTTACCATGAAAAAAGAAAATGAGTAAAAAATCAGAGTTAAATTTGTAATTACGTTTAGGAAATTGCATCAAACGAGGGAGGTTTTAAAGTGAAGTATTAATACCTTTGTTAACTCAAGATTAATTTTTCAAAGGAAGCATATATTTTCACGTTTTCCGTGTATCCACATTTATTATAAAATGAAAGTAATGAATCGACCATCGCAATATTCCCCAGAGAATCAGAACAGTTTCGCAATATTTATGGAATAGGTATCTACAAGAGATTTGAAAACGAGAAATACTTTGATCGTATTTACACTAACAGTAATAGACTACCTCACGCACAGGATATATTTCTTATCTGATATTCTGCGAAATCTTTATATTTACGAATCGTCAATAACAGTTTCTATTTGATGGAAAATGGCATCAGAAGTATTTCCTAACTAATAGTTATATTGAAAAAAAATTTGATAATCTTAAAAAAAGTATACAGAAAGGTTTGAATAGAAATTGCTAATATTAATTAAAATTGGGCTAAATAGACAGTGTATTGTACGATATTACCAATATCTAAAACCACCAATAATGTCTTCTTCAATGGATACGATAAAAAACACTAAAGCATATAGCGCAGGCAAGAGACGCAAAGTGCAGGATGAAGACGAAGCAGTGGGCATGCCACTTGTCTGCCCCGCAGGATCACCTAAATCGTTACCAGAGTTAAGGACATTGCAGTGGTTCTCTGATGTTAACAGGGTTATCGCAGAAATGGAAGTATTCGTTAAGAAAAACCGAAATGTACACACCAGCACAAAGGAAAGCGTTAAAGCGCTCCAGAGCAATTTCTATAAAATGGAGAATGTGCGACAGGTAATCGAGACGAAACGGGAGGGCTATATATGGGAATTGAAATTTGCATATGTGCGAGAAACAGCTAAAAGGGGCATTGCCACCGATTTTAGTCCAAAAACTTACGCACAGGTGGCACAGATAAGATATGTCAACCAACATAACACCAAGCACCAGGACACATAGGTACGTTGGAATGGACACTAGTCCCATACTTATGGAAAAGGGACCAACTAAAGGCATCGTTAAAAACATGCTGAGCTAGAACAAGAGAAAACTCTAAATAGAGGCGTGGCTAAGAAAATGAAAAGGAACAGCAAGAGGGGGTTATACGCCTGGAGATAAATCTGAGAGACAGAAGCACATATCGAAGAAGGCTGGCAAAAATTGTACAAAAACAGTAAAAGATTAATACTAGTGGAGCATCGACTGACACCTCTATCACTAGGCAAAAGTTAAAGAGGTGCATTATGAAGAGGTGCTCAAAGAGGTGAGAAGCACAGATCTGAGCGGGATTCAGGTGCTAATAAAGTGGAAAAGACCTAGGAAAAGCTAGGTTAAAAAGAACCAAACGATTGAGATACGAGACCGAGGCCAGTGAAGGTATCAGGAAGGTAAGCCGAAGCCAGCAAAGAAGGACATATAACCAGGGAATGCAAGGGAACTGATAGAGGCACCTGGCAAACAGTGGTAA
Organism: Vesta saturnalis; assembly: GCA_036346205.1. Classification (NCBI taxonomy): domain Eukaryota; kingdom Metazoa; phylum Arthropoda; class Insecta; order Coleoptera; family Lampyridae; genus Vesta; species Vesta saturnalis. The sequence continues at coordinate 725,615 of JARFJB010002002.1, read as the reverse complement.
AGCAGGGCATTTGTCGAAGGAATGCCAGAATGATACATTTTGTTTCATCTGTGAACAATAGGAAGGCTCAAGAAAAGGGCATCGAGCATTCACAAAAGTGAAAATGCAACAAGAGGACCAATCACACGAATTCAAGCACGAAACCAACGATATAAAACGGAGCCTTACCAAAACAAATCAACTGTATACGAGTAACGCGAAGCATAGCCGAAAATTAAACGTATGTTGAAGATGGCAAGTGATCTTGCCGAAATGTCGAGCTAATAGTCTTGTTGAGACTACATCAACACCAACGTGGATCAGTAAACGGAATATCGACGTAATATATATATATATATATATATATATATATATATATATATATATATATATATATATATATATGTGACCAATAAAATCTGCATCATACGAATATTTTTATTAATTAATAACTTTATTCGAAATTTGACTTTGGGATCTGCTTGATCAGAAATGAAAATTAACAAAAAAGTAACAGTCACGTGATTCGAATTATCTGCAAATTGTCAAAAATGAGGTCATTTCTCAAAATATCCAAAAAATTATTAGATAAAGTTTTTATAAATGCAATTTTTAGTCCATATGCAAAATTTCTGATTTATAAGATAATTGATATTTTTCGATTTTTTGTAAATTGCAACACTGTTGCAAAATAAAATTCAGGCAACCCACAAAAACGTCTTATTTTGACAATGTCATTCCAGACTCATTTTCTTTAAAGTAGTGCCATATTAAATGTGTATTTTCTACAAAATCCAAATGAGGCTATTAAAATTTGTGTCACATGTGGTTCAAAGTTTACTTGTATCTGACTCTGTATAAGGTAACTTCATAAAATAACTATTTTTGAAAACGTAGTTTGTACCTAAAAGTAATACACATTAATACTGAGAAAATAGTTTAACTGAAAAGAGTCAAATTGTCTAATAAAAAATCATAATATAAACTTAAGCACATTTAAAATTCCACGTTTTAATTAATAACAATCTATTTTAAGTATTTGAATCTTAAATTAAAAACAATTCAAAAACTTAAAATTACATTTCTGTGTATTGTGTTCAATACAAACAATTGTTCTTCTTGACACATCTTTGTTGGAGTTTCTGATACTAACGTATTCTAAAACAGTTTCGAATAATCATATAATAGTAGTAGCACTTGCGCCATCTTGGATTTCTAAAACCCACATTTCACTTTTTATATGCCCACGTGGGGACGCGTTTTCCACCCTATGGTTTCTTTTCAGGCCCTTTCAACCTGCTGGAATTTTATCCTAATTATTTTTTAGCTTACGTGTGAGACCATATTTTCCACCCTTATTTTTATGGTTTCTTTTCGAGGCCTTTTAACCCTAATTTTTGACACACTCATGTGTGAGACCATATTTTCCACCCTTTCTTTCGAGGGTCAACCTAATTAGAGCCTTTCTGTACTTGCTCACGTGTGGGCAGATGTAGGCCTTGGGCTAGGTCTTGGGGCTGGGGCTGGAGCTGGAGCTAGTCTTAGGGTTTGGTCTCGGGCTAGACCTGGAGCTGGTCTTGGGGATTGGTCTTGGACCTGGGGCTGGACTTGGAGTTGGTCTTAGGGTTATTTTGATGGTCATCTAATTAAGGTCCTTTTGGTAGTTTAGCCCCTGGAGGATAAGCAATTGCACGTGTTCTGATTGAAAAGATTTTATTTAGTCTATTTAATCGAAGTTGCTGGTAGAGTAACTGTTAGTATCGTTTAGCGATTCAAGATGGAAGGTCAGTTTAAGCACCCTTTTCGGCGATAGTTGCGGGTCCGTCGGGTTATAGAAAATCGTATTTTGTCGTTGATTTTCTAAAAATATCGAAACCCTGCGATGCAGCTTTTGAAAAATTATCTGGTTTTACAGTGAATGGCAGCCTTTATTCAAAGATCTCTCTGTGGAATTTCAAAAGGGTTTACCTGATATGGAACAGTTTGACGTGGAAAAACCTGTCTTAATAATAATTGACGATCTAATGCGCGAAACTAACGGCACTGTGGTTGATATTTTTACAAAGGTCTGTCATCATCGAAATCTAAGTGTGTTTTTCTTAATTTCATCAAGGACGTGGACAGGGATATTTCTTTCAACGCACATTACATAATTTTGTTTAAGAACCCACGTGACAGAGCTCAGATACAGCATTTAGCAAGACAGATTTCGCCAGACAACCCAAAATTTCTAGAAGCCGCGTACCAAGATGCTACTTCAAGCCCGCACGGATATTTATTGTTCGATTTAAAACAGAATACACCGGATGTGCTATGTTATAGAACAAACATATTCGGGCCTCAAGGTATCTGCCAGGTATATATAGCGAAAAAGGGTTTAAGTCTCACAGTCATAAAGATTACATCATATATGATGGTTGACGTTTTAAGCGAGAACACTGATATCCTGTGCATTAGCCAGATTAAGTAAAAGTCAACGTGACGCTTTATTGAAATGTTTGGATAGTAAGCAGGTAGAGGTGTATTTGCGAGTGTGCACATAACATTTTAAAAGGTCGTGTACCTCTGTCAGCTGATCAGAAGCAGCGACTCTCTCAACATAACCACACTTTAAGACGCTTGGCACAGAGACGAATCTATAAAAAGAAGAAACAGTTTCTTGTACAGAAAGGTGGTGCATTTCTACCACTCCTGTTAGGACCATTACTCGGCGGAATTCTGGGTAATCTGTTTCAATAACCATGGACCACATTCTGAAGAAGATGATTATTCTACCGATGGACCTTATATAGCGCTTACAGGCACCAGGTGTTACACAAAACAGCACTTTAATGCAGCTGGGTAACGACATGGATAAAGTTTTAAAACTAAAATGACCGACCATGACAAATGGCAGCAGTACAACAAGTTCTTCAAAGGTATCTACACTTTTCCAATCAGTTACGTCACCCCACCAGTATAACAATTAGCGGTGACGCTGTTGCTGATGATATTAGAGATTTACCGCAACGCAAAGGTCTTACAGACGACGAGATAGTATCAACGCTTCCGCCATCATATAAGAGAAAAGGACGAATTTGTTACGGATACTGAATACGAGCAGCGATGTTTTTGGGATAAAAGGGTACTGTCACAATAAAAGGCGAGATCATACCACATTCCAACATTATCGATCTGGTTCACGAGACGTTAAGAAAACGAAAAACCACAAACCCGCGCGGTTGGCGTCAGTTTGCGACGTACATGAAAGAGATAAATATACCACGAGAGTTTATCGGAAATACGCAAAGGTATGATGTTTCTGTATCACCCAGCGTTGAACGGACCCTCATAGCTGAGAATTACGATGCTGATAGTGAAACGCGGGAAACACCGAGAAGAATCTCTCAAAGAAGAAGAAGAGGACATTCACTAGATTGGGATTCGTGGCGGCCATAACATGGATGCTGTATACTTTGATCCCTCTCACACAGCAGGGTTCGCTGGTGTAACACCTTTAACTAATGCTGTAAAGGGTAGATATGGGGAAGTAAAAAACTGGCTACAGGCACAGGAAGCTTATACGGTACATAAACCAGTCAGAAAAAAGTTTCCACGAAATAAATATATTGTGAGTAACCTTTACGAATTGTGGCAAGCGGATCTTTGTGATATGCGAATTTTAAGTAAACACAATAGCGGATACAACTACATACTAACGGTAATTGATGTATTTAGCAAGAGGGCATGGGCGAGAGCACTTAAAACGAAGACAGCCTCATCTGTAATTGAAGCATTCGCGGATATTCTTAAGGATTGCGACAATACTCCGGCAAATCTACAGACGGATAAAGGCAAAGAGTTTGTGGCGAGCAGTGTACAAAACTGTAGTTGAAAGATTTAATAAAAAAAGATGTGGCGTTATTTCATTTACAAAATTCCTACAGGTATATTGATGTACTCGAAAGACTTGTGACTGCATACAACAATAGCCCTCATTCAAGTATAAAGATGGCCCCGAGGCTGTAAACGATAAAACACATTTTGGAAGTGTGGAATAACCTGTACGCGAAAGGTCCAGTACGCCATCCTAAATATAAAGTCGGTGAGCATGTCAGAATCGCCAGAACTAAGTACACCTTTGAGAAGGGATATGAAACGAATTGGAGCGAGGAAGTTTTTACAATTAGTACGGTGATAAAAGAAGACCACCAGTTTATCGAATAATCGATCTTAATAACGATCCTGTTGAGGGTACCTTTACGAAGAAGAATTGCAAGTTGTTACGGTTGATAAAGATACTCTATTCAAAGTCGATAAGATTCTAGCAAAGAAGGCCGTGGGCGATATAAAAATACCTGGTCAAGTGGCGTGGATACAGTGACAAATTTAATAGCTGGGTGTTGGCTTCGCTGTTGAGAGATATCTAAAATGGAGTTTTACTTACCTTATTGAGTAATAGCTCAATGACGTATTTTCAGGTAATATGAAGTCAAGTTTTATTACGCAACTGCCAAAACGAATAAGATTAACGGGCTCGTGGGTTGTAGGGATATCGGAAATTCAGTACCCAGTTCTTTTGCCGCTGTAAGGGCAACAGATAATTTAATTTATTATAGAACAGAGCCACCTGGCGAGAACGTGTTAGAAACGATATTAAAAAGGCCGCAGAATATTTTCAATGCGTCAAGTCTGAATTGGATTTGTTCGCTTTACCGTCGACGCAGACAAGTATCGAGAGTGGTGAATGGATATTTTACAAGCCCTTATCAGCTCTGGTGATGACGCCCCAATAGAATTTGTAGTCCCGGAAATGGAAACGATTATATAGTTTTAAGTCAAACCATGTTGTACATTACACCTAGTTCTAAAGCATGATTATTCAGCACTTACAGACGCTGATGTTTTAGCACCGGTAAACAATTGCTTGCATTCGCTTTTCTCACAGGTGGAGGTTTACTTAAATCAGAAGATGGTGTCACAACCAAACAACACCTACGTCTACCGTTCATATATCGAAACGCTGCTAAATTATGGAAAGAAGGTAAGAGTTCACATCTACGATGTACCTTGTGGCATAATGATACAGCTGGACAGATGAATACACTGGGAAACGCAAATAACGGTTTACGTTTCCTAGAGAAGAACTCAGATGCTTCGTATACAATAAAATAATACTGCAAGACGGATGTGTGTGGACTTTATACCTTAATGTTTCTATATTTTAGATTACATAATTTACCTATGTTTGATTTTGTAAATAACTATTTTAGTACATGTTTAATTGTAAATGATGAGATAATCAGTTTAACGCCTGCTACCCAACCATTCTATTCTGACAAATAAAGAGATTTTTAGTACCTTACTTTTTTAATTAAGAATTGCGTGATACCTACTGTTTTTCTTTCTTTTAATTCAGCATGTGTGTTTTAAAAATCGTGTTATAAAATTTATAATTTAGTGTTTTTAAACGAAATTATGTTAACCATTTGATATTAGTAATCAATTTTAGACTATTAAATTTAACAGTTATATAATTACACGATAAGTAGCTAAAAGTAAAAACATGAACAGTGATTTCTTACTACATATTGTGGAATTTAAAACACGTAATTATTACATTCGAAACTCTTAATATGGTTTTTTATAAAACAATTTGTATGTCCGTATGTACAATATGAATATTTTTCAAACCGATTTGTTATTAATTATTTTAAGACAAAGGTAAATACGAGTTGCAGTAAGTGTGATAAAGATAATAAGGTTGTTTGTATATATTTACACTCTAATTATGGGAAATCAATAGCTAGTTTTACATCGACGTTTTTAGTTTGATTAGACAAGCAACACAAAGCAGTGACTATCACTCGTGAAGCAGTGCCTCAAAACCTTCTTTAAGTACAGAGTTGGTAAGTGTGTTGTTAACCCTTTATTTATTTACAGATTTTTAATTACAGTTATAAAACACATCTAAGCTATACGTAACAAGTTTCTTTAAAAAATATTAAGGCGTACAACATTTGAACGGTCGGATGGATATTAAACATATTTCAATGCAGGTAAAACAATCAGTTTTAATATTGGTTTTAGAAGACAATATTGTAATAACTGTTATGTAATTAATTAACTTAATAAAAAATTTGTTTCATTAGACCCGAATGTCAGTTATTTTTTTATAACTCACTGAGGATTTTTAATTATGACATTTACAATAAAATAAGTGTTCTATAATTAAATTTTACTGTCATTCAAATTCCCCACGCAAGATCAATCCTTAACACAACTGCTGTCTTAATTCCAAGTCTAGCCCCAGGTCCAAGACCAATCCCCAAGACCAGCTCCAGGTCCAGCCCGAGACCAAACCCTAAGACTAGCTCCAGCTCCAGCCCCAGCCCCAAGACCTAGCCCAGCCCCTCACGTGAGCAAATACAGAAAGGCTCTAATTAGGGTTGACCTCGAAAAGAAAGGGTGGAAAATATGGTCTCACACGTGAGTGTGTAAAGATTAGGGTTGAAAAAGGCCTCGAAAGGAAACCATAAAAATAAGGGTGGAAAATATGGTCTCACATAAGCTAAAAAAATAATTAAGGATAAAAATTCCAGCAGGGGTTGAAAAGGGCCTGAAAAGAAACCATAGGGTGGAAAAACGCGTCCCCACGTGGGCATATAAAAAGTGAAAGGTGGGTTTTCCAGAAAATCCAAGATGGCCGCGTAGGTGCCTCTGTACTACTACTTATAATGATTTTTTATTAGAAAATTTGACTCTTTTCAATTAAACTATTTTCTCAATATTAATGTGTATTATTTTTAGACACAAACTACGTTTTCAAAATAGTTATTTTATAAAGTTACCTTACGCAGGGTTAGAAACAAATAAACTACATCACATGTGACCAAATTTTAATAGCGCTGTTTGGATTTTGTAGAAAAAACACATTTAATATGGCATTACTTTAAAGAAAATGTGTCTGGAATGAAGCATTGTCAAAACTAATAAGTTTTTGTAGGTTGGTTGAGTCTTATTTTGTAACAGTTTACAAAAATGGACAAAAATATAAATGATCTTATACAGCTGAAATTTTGTGTAATGGCTAAAATTGCATTTAGAAACACTTTATAATAATTTTTTCGGTATTTTTAGAAATAAAATAAACTTTTGAATTTTTCTTGGAAAAAATTCAAATTTGACGAATAATGCGAATCACGTGACTATAATTTGTTTCGATAATTTTCATCTCGATCGAAGTAAAAATGTATGCCAAAGTCAAATTGGAATAAAGCTATTAATTAAAAAATTCTATACGATGCGGACTTTACTGGTCACACTGTGTGTATGTATGTATATATATATATATATATATATATATATATATATATATATATATATATATATATATATATATATATATATATATATATATATGTATATATATATTAATATTAAACATAACTTACCTATACTTGTTAATTGTTAGTAACAATTTGTAAAATAAATTAAATCATGTTTCATAAGAGCAGCCGTGTCTATGATTATTGATATCATTGTATATATATATATATATATATATATATATATATATATATATATATATATATATATATATATATATATATATATGAACAGGTCTCTACTCGTGACGCTAATATGCAGATCGTGGTGAGGCCCAATTTTATACACATAATGCATTACATATCTTCTTTTCGTATTTTAGTTAAAGCATCTAGCTCAGGCAAATCAGATGTCGATAGAAGCGAAGCATCTAAAATATCTAATTGCGACACAAGCAGTGGAAGTGATCTAAGTATGAGTCTTTGTAATTCCTTTTGATAATTTAATATAGTTTCTTCATTTTACAAACATCCTAAGAAGGTAAATCGGTTTTCAAAAATATTAAAATACACGTTATTCCAAAATGGCGAAACGGAAATATAATTGCGATACAAGTAGTGGGAGTGATTTAGGTATGTTTTTCTTGGAAAAAACTCAAATTTGACAGATAATGCGAATCACGTGACTATTATTTGTTTGGATAATTTTCATCTCGATCGAAGTAAAAATTTATGCCAAAGTCAAATTAGAATAAAGCTATTAATAAAAAAATTCTATACGATGCGGACTTTACAATGATATCAATAATCATAGACACGGCTGCTCTTATGAAACATGATTTAATTTATTTTACAAATTGTTACTAACAATTAACAATTATGGGTGTTATGTTTAATATTAATGTACTATTATATGTGTTGTCAAATGGCAAATGTTTTATAAGAGGCTGTGTCGTATTTTTGATCGCGCCATTATATATATATATATATATATATATATATATATATATATATATATATATATATATATATAAACGCATACAAGTAGTGGAAGTGATTAAGGTATGTTTTTCTCTAACTTATTTTGAAATTGTGCCATTTAACTATTTTAGCCAAAACTTCCAAAGGAAGTAAAATGGCACCAAATTCCAGTAAATCAAAAAAGAAGCCTAATTCGGTTCAAGCTGTGAAAGTGACTCAGGTTATATCAACTTATTTGGTATCTTATTATTTGCACATTGTCAGCCTATGTTGAACCTCCAAAAAAGAAACAACAAATTATTAGGGTATGGTGGACGGAGGGACAAAAACAGCAGACTAAGAAACATTTCAGCCATCATATCAAACAATTCCACCTAAAAAACGAAGTTGAAGAATTTATAATGAAACACTGTTCATTGTATTCTGGAAGGAAGCATTAGCATTAGCATTGTAGTTAAAACCTTCGTTTACAACTTATATAAAATTACGTAAAGCTTATGAGTAATTTTTTTGATTACAGTAACTTAATAATTTCTTATGCGAGAAGCACTATATTCAAAATATGCACATACGTACCCGTACGTCACGTAAACATTGCCAATGTTTTAAAGACGTGTTGGCAAAAAGAATACTTTGGGCATGTTTTTCAATTAAAAAGTGATCCCAACGTTGCCGCATGCTGGGTCACACAACGTACCGTTGGTGAAGATCGAGAGTTTATATATAGCCCGGAGTCCAGCTCAAGAAGGTTTTTCGGGCTCAAGAGTGTACGGTTTATGCATGCTACGGGCTCAGAAATAACGTTTATCTCTCTCTCCTCTATCTCTCACTATATATATATATATATAATATATATATATATATATATATATATATATATATATATATATATGTTTCTATTTAGATTTAATATTAATATTTTTTTTGAACTTGTATATACACTAAGTAAGTTTCCTTTGTCAAGAATTTAATTTTAAATTTGACAAAGGAACAATGGACGTTCCGAATCGTTGAATTAATTGTACGTTTAATTACACAGTTTCAAAGAAGAAATGTCTATAATATATATATATATATATATATATATATATATATATATATATATATATATATATATAAACGAAAAACACTGTTTTCGGTTGCTTTTATACTTGGATTTTATAATGAAATGTATTACTTTTGCGACTAAATAAATATGTTTCGGGATCACGTATTGTCATTTAATTTTTAATTGTTTACGCGAGGTTATTAATTAGGAACCTTAAGCTTTACTTTTTTTTTATGATTGTGGACCTGAACAGGCTAATTTTGACCTATCGTGCTACTATAATTATCTATATTAATTTTGGGAAATTACATTCGATACAGAATTTATATTTTAACCAAATTAAAGATGTACGTTTTATTAAAGGAAAACACTTACTGTATCACATCGATTTTGCGTACAATTTAAACAGTACAAATCTTCTTATTCGCACAAGATTTATAAATACGGTAACGGAGCAATTATTCTAATTGTTTAAAACGGAATAAACTAATGTTATTACTTACACGAGATTTGTAACTACGGTAACGGATTTAAACACATCCTAATTGTATAAACGGAATAAACTAATGTTATTTCTAGATCTCTCTCGATGGGCGAGTAGTTAGAACTGGGGTTGTTTACGTGTTCTAATTAACACTTATTACTTTCGCGTTTACACGACTTGCGGAGTTTCTTTTAATGAGCTAGGTAATCAAATGGAATCTACCTACGGGTGTTGGGTTGCAGTAAATCTGCTGCTTCCTGCACTTTACTTGCCTGGTCTAGGGTAAGTGTATTTGTGTGAGTCTGTGTGCTATGTGTAGGTGTAAATTCCTTTACAAGAATCTAGGACTAACCCGTTGCTCTGTGAAAAGATATCCCGTTGGTTGACAGAATTTAGGCAAGTACTCTACTATTCAACGGAGTAAATGAAGGATGACGATGGGCTTTCAGCCCGGGGTAATATCGGCGTATGTGTAAGGTTGTGTATATTGATTTATGTGCGTTCAGCAGCTCTAGACCCGTTGTACGTAGATCATGTACAGGAGGCAGTGCCGCGTTTAATAACTATGACGGCGGTCCAGGATAACTACGACAAACGGTTAGTCACATACAAAGTACTACAGGTCGGCCCGAGCAAGTAGTAGTCTTCGGAACGGGTCGGCCTACGAGAGTTTCGATGTTTTTAAAATTAACGTCGAAGGGGACACAAATTCATTATTTGATAAAAATCTGTGAAAATTAATAATTAATTAAAGCAGGACAATTAGCAAATAATTAATAATAACAGGAAAATGTGATACAGGCCGCTGGCTCTTTACACAATTACGCTTAAATTTTTACTCAAGTGTAGAAAATTTCCCTTATAAAACATAATTTTTGCATGACATAGTGTACATAATATAAATCAACCCGCCATAAAACAAACTCTTAATTTTATGAATTATAGGAAATTTCAATTTTTTACACCCGTTATTATTTTATTGCCTTTATTAATGGGTTCCTAAAAATAACCAAACCTACGATTAAAAGGGTTGAATTTTTGCACATTGTATTGCTAATAACTGTATATTACCAGAGTTTTTGTACTGCGGTATAAAACAAATTTTGTGTTTTAGAGAAGCATTATCGTAATGTATTTCGAAAATGAAACATATTTATATCTCGTTTAACGCACCTGCAACAAGCAATAAATTAAGCAATAAAAACCCATTCTAAGATATTAAACAATGAATATTGCATTTCATATTTTGGTCTACACCTAATGTTTAAGCAGTCAATTACCGTTTATTTTATTTTTCAGTAACTAGTAGACACAACACAGAATTGAGCCAGGTGTGTTAATTTATCTTCCAACGAAATACGCTAGACAAGAAAACAAAAAATATAAACTATTGTTTTAGATTGGGTAAATACAAGAAGGACACTGTTTTCACAAGAGTTGGAAAAGTAATATTATTGAAAATCTATACTGTATCTATTAACGCGTAATGGGATAATTTATAAATCCAGAACTATTAAAAAATAATTAGACGACTGATAAAATCCAGCTGGTTGAAAAAAGTCATATAAAGGTAGATAAAACGGCAAAAAGGGTTATCTGAAAAGCGTAATGAATATTCCTAATGGACTTTTATGAACTACATAAAGGAACGCCAACAAATGACAGATTTTTATTTTTAATTACATTACTCTTTTAAACGGGATTAAATAACTCAAAATTTTTTTATTCAGTCAATATTAGTTCATTTACAGGGTGTTTCAAAAACCGGAACCAAATTCTTATCCAAAATCACAGCAAGATCTTTTATACAAAACTATTCGCTCTGTGTTCCCTCCAAGTGTTAAACTCTTAGAAAGGGCAAGGAACATGTGTATTTAGCTTCTCATCACTCAGGGACTTAAAAATTATACTTGGTGAATTTTTGCACTAATGAAAAAGTACTTGGCTATTATAAGAAAGGATAAACCTCTATGATATTTCTCACAGTAATTTTTTTCAGGAAAAAAGCAACAATAACAAATATTCTTTGGATAACCCTATTCATTTCACAACGCTTTAAACTCTTTAGAGCACTAACACTAAAAAATATCTAGTAGGTTGCTGCTAACGTAAAATTTAATTCAGATAAAAATAAAAAAACGATGACCAAAACGAAAATGATAAAACGGAACAGTTAAAAACATTCTGATGATGCTAACACATGACTTTCTGATACCTGTGTAATATTGCGTTAGTAAGGAGTGTCTGAGGTAAAGAGAACATTTTAATGGCCATTAAAAGATCAGGCCGTGCCGCGAAGAGATGGTATTAGTCACTCGGGTTACCACAACTTTTAATTTATGACACGTACAAAGTGCAGTACTGTTCTTACTTATTGACTTCATAAATATACTTGTGCAACCAATTAGGCAACAAGACAAGTTTTTCTATAGTTAGATGCTCTTTGGTTTAACTTATTCCAACATAACAATACAATAGAATGTACCAAATTCCCCTAAAAGTATTAAATCATTGGAGTCTACTTCTACTAATTATTAGTAAAATGTTTCTTTTCATTTGTTATTAACGTGAAGCCTATGACTACTTAAATTTTGGCGTCCATTACTCGCATACAATTATATGCTGTACATTATTTGAAATTGAATGAACTTAAAAAATGGTCATTTTCTTGCTTCAAAATTAGTGTCTTTTGACACATTCACACTTAAGGGACAGTTTTGAAGTATTTTTACTAGGCTTATTGGATCCCCAAGAAAACTTATCTAAAATAATTTAAAAACCGAATCTAGCTCTAAAGCTAAGGTTATTGGGTTACTTACTTGCTCGTACATAGTATGATTTAAGGCTTTATTGTAAACTAACGACGAACCGTTAAAATTGAAATATCTACACTTTATTTTCGATATATTTACAAAAAGCACAGAAGTGATTCTCCTTAAAGAACCTTTTTAGGCTTATTTGGTGCCCTTCAAGAAACGTTTATGAAGAAATCGTCTAAAATTAAATTAGCTTTAAATAGTGTGAAGTGAATTCGCAAAAACGCATGAATCACTAATGTGCCTATTTTTCATAAAAATTGGTATATCTTTGAGATACTTTTTATAAAGTAAATCAACAAGCCTTTCTATTAAATAAAAGAAAAAACAACAAAAAACAACGTTGTGTAAACCTATGCGAAAAGATAGGAAAAGTTATTTAAATATGCTCTTGCACGATTATCATTGATTATTGAAAAACCTATTTTTTTATTTATATTTTTAAAAATTTAATCGTTTCTTTAACAATTACAGTAATAGTGTGTCCCCCAAAACTTCCTCGCCTCCTACTGTCTGTACCTTTTTGCGGATCTTTTCTGAGGCCATTTCGATTCCTTGCAGTGTTATTTAGAACCATTTGGGCGTTTTTCCATGCCCAATTTTGAATGTTTACCCTTATTTCGAGCCTTTTTTGGTAGTTTTAGCCTTTGTGCGTAGGCAACAAGGAAACGCCTTGCTTCTGGTTGGTAGTCCCCCACTCCTAGCTAAGTAAGCCTCAACTTGTTTCTGATCGGTTGTGTCCTTGATTGATCCTTGACCTTTACCACCACTGGTTCCCCTTTTTGGTCTAGTTCCCGTATTCCCCCGCTTGCTCCCGGCATTTTCTTTTTGTCTACCTTTTTAGCTTAAGGTCCTCTTGTCTGAAATCAACAACCTGGTCCAACATCTACAATCTTGATTCGGTAGCTGAGGTCCTTTTAGCAGAATCTATATTCTTGGAAAGTCAAAATAGCACACAGAAACAAAATGGAGCAAATAAGATGGCGAAAAACCAAAGAGACCATAAAAGCAAATTAGCGTAACCAAGATGTCTGAAATCTAAAAAGACACACATTTTTTTTGTTAGTATACTCATGCTTATGGTTAGTTACTTATTTTAGCTTACCTGGATCTTGTGCGTAGACCGTTCAGGAGCCGTTCTCCTCTTCAGCCCTGGTCATTTTTTTCTTGTTAGTGTTGCGCTGTTTTGGGTAATTGTATAGTTTACGATTATGAGATTATGAGATGTTATTTTCGTATAAAAAAAGAAAAAAAAAGATTTAGATTTATTTGAATTTGTGCTAATTGGTTTAAGTGTGTTTTGTTGGGTGTAGCGTGCTGTGTGCGATTAATCCGATTCGTTTGCCGGTATCATGATAGGTCGTTATCTAATAGACGGGGGGATGAGGAGGGCAAGTGGAGTATTGTCTAGGGATTCTTTTATCTCCTCGGAGAAGTCGTCAAGGAGTTGTGTCAGAACCGCGGGGGGGGGGGGGGTTAAATTTTAATTTAGGTGTCACCGAAAATTTGTTGTGTCCAAAGTTTCTTTGTAATGTCCCTATTCTGTGTGATGGGTGGTATGTTTGCGCGTTGTATTGTGAGGTCGTTAGGGTACCTCCAAGGTAACCTGTGTATGCGTCTGTGTATTCGACGTTCACAGGAAGCGATAAAGGAGAGTTGATTAGGGTTTATGTTAGTGTATATGGGTTCTCCCATAACAGGCCGTATGTATGTTTTGTATGTGTGTTGTAGTATTTTGTGGTGGCAACCTCTGAGTTTACACCGGAGGGCAACCAGTAGGTTTGCTCGATTTATTATCCTGTTTAGTGTTCTTTGTACATCGGGTAGCCAACTGACGTTTCTGGCCAAGAAGATTCCTAAGTAGGTGACTTGTTGGAGTGGGAGTCTTTCTTGATTCAGGGCGAGGGAAACATTGCTGTTGCTAGCTTTGGGAATTTATCTTTGGTGGAGCTAGGATGTCAGAAGATGAATGTTTGGGTTTTAGTGGGATTTGCGGAGACTCTCCACCGGTTCACCCAGTTCTGGAGGGTTTTGGATATGAGGCAGGAGCCCGTTCAGAAGGCGGTGTCATCCGCAAACTGCGCAACGGCTACTCTGGGTTGTGTGACTTCGGGAACGTCGTATGCGAAGGTAGTGTAAAGGGTTAAGGCTAAGGCAGAACCTTGCGGTACGCTCGATGTAGGTTGAAAAGGATCGGAGGTGTTTCCTACTTTTACTCGAACTGACCGATTAGTCAGGTACGAGGGTAGGAGTTTGGAGAACGGGTCGGGTATGTTGAGGTTGCGGATTTTGTGTAGGAGACCGGCGGCGTGCCACGCCCTATCAAATGCTTGCTTAATTTCCAGAAACACAACCAGATTATATTGCTTAGGATTTGATGCTCTGGTTGTTTCCGTAAGCAGCTTCAACAAGGGCTCGTGACACGTGGCTCGTGACACGTTCGAATGGGGCGGAAACCGAATTGGCTGTTGGGAAGGAGTTCGGTGAATTCGCGATGGTCGCCTGGCTAGAATCTGCTCGAAGCATTTTACAAGACAACTCAGGAGTGAAATGGGTCTACAGGAAGGTGTGGTTAGGTCGGAGTGGGGTTTGGGTATTATAACGGTGGAGGGCGACTTCCAGTCCTTCGGAAAGTGGCATAGGATTAAGTATTTGTTGTAAATGTCGGAGATTAATCGGAGGGCTGGATCGGATAAGTGCCGGAGGGTTTTACGATTTAGACCGTCATGACCTGGGGCTGAATTTCTTCCTTTTTTAAAGTATGGGTTGACCTGGTCGGGAATGATGGGGGTATACAAGGGATTCTCATTATGGAGTTGGATTTAGGGAAGGTTAAGGGTATGGAATTCTTCAAGGCGACTCTTGTGTAGTGCTTTGAACTGGTTGTCGAATTGAGGATCTTCTAGGGATCGGAAAATGGATTGGAGTGGAGACCAAAGAAGTCGGCCTTTTCTTGGTCGGAGATTAGATTGTCCTGTGGGCCGGTTAGGTGAGATTTCGGTTTTACTTTACTACTGGTCAGTCTATCGAACTGTTGCCAGAAGAATTTCGCAGGTTTTGATCCAGGAGTCTTCGGATTGTTTGTTTGCTTCTCGCCTGATTAAGGCGTTAAGGCGATTGTGTTCGGTTTTGAGAATCCGGGTCTTTAGATCGCAAGAATTGACAATAGATTCGTCTTTTCTCTTAGATCCAATTCACGATGTGCGTAGGAGCGGTTTGCGGGAAATGTCGATGTTTTTCAATGGGACTGAGATATAGACCACTTCCGTAATTACGGAGGTCAGGTCAATAATGTCTCTCTCGAGATCTTGGGTCGTTAGAGGATTGGGTGTTGGAAGGTTGTTGGAGATGTGTTCGGAGAACACATTCCAGTCTGCTTTCAAAAATCTTTAATGAATGTATATTGAGAAGGTGCTGGGGTGATGGCTAAAATGAAGTTTTAACCAGTAGTGGTAAATCATCTGAAGGGATCGTGGCATCTAAAAAGTACACACGACCTAAATAGTGTGCTATGGGTTCTGAAACAATGATGTGGTCTATTATTCAGGCACCTAGATGTTCGAAACATATTGGCTCTGTGTTGGCGATTTGCAAAAGCGGTAACAAATTTGATGATAGCCTGATACCGTTACTACTACTTTTAGAGTCACCGAGTCGGGTATGGTGAGCATTGAAGTAACCTAAGATGATTGCATTAGGAAGGCTGAAGGTGTAAATTAAAAGGTCATCGGGTAGGGTGTTGTGGCCTAACAAGTTGTAATATGAAAAGACGATCGGGGTGGGAAAGTGCACCGTCACAGCAACGCATTCGAGATGCTGTAGGTACGCGGGAAGTTGAAAGGGAGTGGATGGGACGCAATTTTTAATCACGAGGGCGGTTCCGTGGTGGATGTTGTTTAGGAAGGTGTGATATATGTTAAAGTTAAGATGCATCTGTTTATGAGTTTCGTTTCCGTAATGGAAAGAATGTGTACGTTGTGTTTTAGGACATTTCGTCCCCACATTTCGCCCCCTGACAGTTCGCCCCCCGCAATTCGCTTCCGGACAGATCGCCCCCTGGGACACTTCGCCCCCTGACTCTTCGCCCCTCAATGTTACTTTGAATGTTTGGCATATTTGTAGTTTCTCTTTGTATATTAAATTTAACTAGCGTATTTCATGGGTGTGATGATGAATTGTGATATTAGGTTATTATTATAGCTAATCGAATAATAAACACATGTGACCATTAATTTATAAAAGATTTATTTTATTTATTTATTTCAAGCAGTTACAAATTAAAATGCAAAATTGTTGGCAATTCCTCTTAAATAATATATAATATTTTCTATTATTATCATAATTATTATTATTATAATTGCACGTTCAACATGTGCTAATCATTAAGATAATCACTCATTAATAGATCATGAATAGATGTCGATACTGGAAATTAATGGGTCCTTAAGCAGAATTTATGATTAAGATGCTATTATCATAATTACAGAGTACACATCGCAATTACCTTGCAATTGGCATTGTATGTAGATATTAATATTGGAATATTATCAACTATATAGGTCCATTTTCTAATTAATTTAGTCAATGTTGGTATCGAAATTAATCTAGAAGAAGCCTAAACAAATATGCAAAAATTGTAATCAACATTTAAGGGCGAAATGTTACAGGGGCGAAGTGTCACAAGGGGCGAAAAGTGTGGGGGCGAATTGTGTCGGGGCGAAATGCCCGGGGGCGAATTGTGAGGGGCCAAATGTCCTCATCCCGTTCCGATGAATACCCCTAGCATTAACGGTCCCTGGTAGGATATCCATTTTGGAGGGATTCAATGGTTGGGAATTCGGATTACGGAGACCGCCGTCCGCGTGCCGGATACGCAGGTGCCGGTACTCGGTTGGAAGTCCTAGCGGCCTAGGATACGAGTGACCCTATTTCACCGGTCGGGGAACATATTGAGAAGGGTATGGGCGAGGACTTGTAAAGAATTTGAAGGAAAGGGGCTCAGTGTCAGCACTGGTTTAAGGTGTGCGGTGTGTTTCGAGTCGGACTCTTCGGAAGACAGGATGGGTTCAAAGGTTGCCATCTTCGTCGGGGAAATGAGGAAATGGGGGGTTTCCGTCGCATCTGGCACTTAAAGGAGTAGGAAAGGTGTACTTCCCCGCAGTTGTTACACTTTGCGTTAGCGGATGATTCGCAGGAAGAGGATCTGTGACTTTCGCCACAGATGGAGTGGGTAGGACACTCCTCAGCGGTATGCGTACCTGCGTGCAGGTGGAGCAGTACTTAGGGATAAGGAAGTGTTCGCAAAGGTAGTGAGGCCCCAATATGACGACACCGCGTGCGAAGAGGAACTCGAGGGTGGTTTTGAATGGGGTTATTATACGGATAAGGTACGTGGGAGAGTTGGTCCCATTCAAGGTGATGCGAACGACCTTGCTCATATGTGGCAGATCGATTGCACCCCGGATTTATTAGGCTAGAATGTCCTTATCTACGCAGGAAAGGAGGGAGGGCTAGGAGTGGAGTTGGGAAAGGGAACGCTCACGTAACAAGATGATGCAAAATAAGATAGCAGAAATTGGTGTCAAGTCTTCAGATTTTCAAATTTAAGTTTCATAGATTTGCACAGTTATATATACATATTGATTTTATTTTGTTTAAATTTATTTTTACATTTGTGGCATTTCTCATTATGAGCGGACGTTTTAGAATGTCATTTTTAACGTGATTTTGTAATATTTAATTTAGTCTAGCTAGTATGTATTAAAATTAACTCAGTAGCTAGCTATAAAATACATTTAGCTACCTGTTACAGTAGGTTTGTCTTTGCGTTTTCACATTTTATAAATTTGTCTGATTACTTAATTAATTTTACGCGAAACACCTAGATCTCAAAATTTTTATATATGTGATTAAGCAATATATAAGCAGTTCTTTAAATTGATAGGCTACAACTAATTAGTGACGTTAATATTTTGTGACTTACATCGTGTATAGCCTATTTAGGTCATCTTGGAGGCTTAAGAAATTGACAGGAACAGTAATTTTATTTTAAGATTAGCAGCGAATAGCAACGCTTAAGACAATAAACTCCAAAAGTCAGAGTAAAGCGTATAGACTGGTAGGTCTTAAGTTATACATGCCGATAATGAAAAATAAGTATTAATTACATGTCTATACTTTCTTGCACCAGTTTTTTTATGAACAGCTGTGATACATAATATAAAATAGCCAGTTTATCACCACAAAACACTGAGAAATACTTTAAATATTCCTGCCTCGTGAAACGATATTTGAAGTTTTCGACAAATTAATTCTGAGTACTTGTTCATGAAAACATGATTCACTAGGAAAATGAGTTCTTCATGTTTACCATTGCATACCTAATAGAAAGCAAGAAAAACGTATGTTACGCAGTAAAGAAATAGGTCTACTAATCTTTTTAAAGCACTGTAGATACCTTAATTGGCTGGTTACATGTTGTATTATTAGTAATACAACCATTAATTATAATACTAAATATTAACTCTAGTAAATATTGTTGGTGCATTATTTAGTTATCATTTTGATCTTTTCTGTAATAAAGTACTAAATTTATACAAAAACTATGGTCAGTGATTGCACAACTGTCAAACATATATTTTTCGTAATTTAGATTTAATTATATTTGATTTAATAAATGTGTTACGAAGCACATATGTCGCATAAGGAAATACCCCGAACTTTCCAACTTTGCTGGTTACACGCATTAAAACCTTTCGTGGTTTGAAAGATCGCTCCTTAGGGAAACCAAAACACCCATGTCCTTAATGACCTCAGGGTACACGTAAAATCAATTAAGGAATCTTTTAAAAGTAGTTGTACCTCTAACCACTAAGACATGTGGCTTAGAAAAACAAATTTTGAAAGTTAAACTTGAAATTTACAGTAAGCACATAAAAATATTGAAGTATTTCACATGATATTAAAAAGTAATTAAAAACACAAAGAAAAAATTATGAAATGTTTACTTAGCTTGACTAGGTTCTTTATGTATATAGAGTTGTGTTCCACCAGATGACATATTTCCTTACAATACATGGAGTTTCCGGTTGTCACTTCATAAAAGCGTCGTTGGTTTCGTACTCTTCCTTATATCTGCTAAGAATGATAAAGTATTTTTCCAATAATCTCTCAGCTGTAGTCTTTCTTATAACATCTAATAAAGTACAAACCGTAACTTCTGAAGAAATATATTTTTGTTTCGGGACCGAAAATGAAAAAGTTTAGTCCTTATTATGTTTCGTAATTTAAATGTAAAATATGGAATGAAAATGTAAGAAATTTGTGTTTTATTTCAAAAGAAATTTTCACGTAAACGCTATAACCCTTAAAATAAAACTGGCGTAAACTCTATATTGCATTGCTGCGCAATCACATACATACACTTATAGTAAAGAACAAATGCCACAAAAAGTTAATGTAGTAGAAATAACAGGAGTCACATTTCCATTTCAATTTAGAGCGACTATTTTAGGATTCAGTCTGTAAAATCAAGCTCTTTTGTCTCTTTAGTAGAGAATGGCTACGACTTTTGCGACTACTTTTATCGAATATATAGTCCAGCAGAAGGTATAACATGCTATAACCATTTTAGGATATAAAGTGGATAAATACTGCTGTATATTGCACGATAATACTCGTTAAGAGTATTCATTAGCATTTACTAGTATATTCTTTAATATTGAATTTGTTTGTATATTGTAAACAGAACCTTTTGCCAAATTTCACCAATTAGCGAAAATAATTCTACTCTATTCCATATTTTTTTCCAAAATTCAATATAGTTAATCTTTCTTGTTGATATTCGTTTTCTAAGTCACGACGCAAACCGGGACAAGTTTCACGTATGTATCACGCCTGTGGCATCGTAACTCCCAAACGGAGGAACCGATTTTCATTTAGTTTTTTTTTTTTTGAAAGGTGGCTTAATTGGGAGTGTTTTTAGCTACGATTCAAGAAAATCTGTTCAGCCTCTTGAAGATCATCAGCTCTATTCTAATTGATGAAGGGATTTTTTACTTTTTAGAAGTCTTTTTGTGTCGAAGGTTTTTAAAATTTATCTTATTTTTATTAAGACTTAAAGTCAAATAACTCCTTTGCTGTAACACTGGGACCTGTACATTCCACCGAATTACTAAAACGCCGCATCTATAATTTAATGGTGCAAATCGACGAACGTGAACAAAACGCCGATGACCATTTCGCCGACTGCAGCCATTCCGTCGAATTTTAATATTAGATCATTATGCCGAATGTGACCAAAACTCCAAAGACCTTTCCGCCGAATCCGCCCATTCTGCGGAATTTTAATCTTGGGCCATTACGCCAACTGAAAATGACCAAAGCGCCGAATACCCGAAACTTATAATGTAGGACTATATGCCGTCAGCAGTTTTTTTATACATTACAATTAGATAACATACAAATCTATTGGAAGTAAAAACTGAGATTTGTGCTTTATGTAGGTGTACATCATTGACTTATGTCAAATTAAATTCATGGTATTGTATAAGTTATCTTCCGTCTGTTAACAGATTGATTAGATACTTTTGGTAGGACGTAACACCTGACGTTATTTCTTATCATTTCTTGTAGGATTCCTTTTGACAGGATATTGACCCAACATCTTGAAATACGAGACATATTCTTGAAGTTTGTAGGGATGATGCTTCAAAATTTCCCAGCATCCAAAGCTCTTTTTACAGGATATTCACTCAAAATTTTGTAACAAGGAAGATGCTCTTGGAATCGTTTTAACATTTAATGCCTTTTTAACACATTTTTTCGAGATCTGGATGTAGGAGTTTTTTGGTAGTATCTTAAAACAGAAATCACTAAGCTACAATGTGCTCACATTCTTATGTTTGTAAAATGTTTTAGTTGGTCAGTTAACCTCATGTTCTTACTAAATTTTATTTGCAATTTTACAGTTGTCTTTCATTTTGCTAACCATTGTTGTACTTTGATACCATAACATATTCTCTTAAGTACACTTTAATCTAGTTTTTGTGAACAATCACACAAACAAATCAAAGTACCCAAAATAACAAAAAAACAAAAAACTAAGAAAAACTATCACATCATCCAATAAACGCAAACCGCAACAATCACACTCAACCCAACGTCCAAGCTGAAGAACACGTAAGAAACACGAAAACTGGTTAACAGCAAATACACAAATACGTAAAGAATAGTAGTAATGGATATCCTATTTATTTTGAAGTATCGTTAATTATAGTTTAGTTGAGTTAAAATTACTGTCATTGAAAATTGCTTGTAATTAAAATTACTTCAGGGTAGATTTAAAGCATTCGCGACGGTTTGTCGGAAGTCATGTTGATAAATTTATTTTAAAAAGAGTGTGTTTTTTATTATACTTGGTTTAGAGTCGATTTTCCAAAGTTTCTATGTGACGAAACATTGACACTTTTCTCGAGGTAGATTGCTAATGACGTAACTTTTTCAATTCGGTTTCCAAACTCATCTCGTTTTTACCGCGCTTACGATTTAAAGAAATGTTTTTTTAGGATTGGTTATTTGACGTAAGATGCATTATGGCGGAAACTGTTAGATTCATAAAGATTTCTTAGTCAAGGAAGAGGTTGAACGCGCGGTATGAGTTGGGACGTACTAAATTTCCTTACCATCTACCAGGGTTATTTGAATTTACCGTGTCAAATCCTTTTCCCGTTCACCCTTTGTGGATCTTGAAGAATATTCAGCCATCCCGGTAACATTATAGTGTTGCGTATCGATAGTCAGTAGTGACATTTATGCGGGTACATCGAAAAGGAATTAAGTGTTAGATTTTGTGATATTCCTCCTTTTTTTGAATGATAATCGCATTTTTGCGGATTCTTCGTTTACAAATTCGGCATAATCAGTGTTTATCATGAAGCCCATCTGCGTTCACAGGTATTCAAACATACAAAAATTGCTTTAAATATAAATTTTTGCTTTAACAAAATTTGTGTATAAGGACAAAGAACGTTTGTAAATAAATTAACCTCTAAATATATTAAACTAGGTGATACAGATATTTAATCATTTGGTTTGACTTAAATATTTTTGCGACTAAATTTGCGTTTACACTGATTTCCACTGATCCGTCACCTAGATGGTCAATTACACGAAATTTACCTATACCGCTATGCAAAGGAAAGGAGACAATTCAGACTGTACGTTTATACAATTTAAGGTAATTACTTCCATACGTTTATTTTTGGTGTTGCTAATTATTTATAAGTGTTTTTTTAATTGCCTCTGTTAGGCGGATTAATACGCTTTCTTGTATTTATTTTTGCAAAAACTCCCTTTAGGTGACTGAGATTAAAGTGTTTTCACCCGTGATCATTTCATTACATTTGCGCCTTTGTTTTTTTTTTAAATACTCTGTTCACTATATGATGAAACTTCATACCACAAAAATTAGTCAAATTTACGTTTTCAATAATATTATTATTCCGTTAGCTGTTTATTAAACTTAAGGTACTTACAATATATGATTTTGGGAATCTGAACCTTGCAAGCGCCAATCCAATTCAACTAATATTATATCTTAAAAATTGAATGTGTTTTATCATATGTATCATTACGTTGATTGTTTATATTAATTTACATCATTATCATAACATACGAATAGTGTTAACGACTTGAGAATATTATTTCATTACTATGTATATTACTGTAACTTCATTCCTTTGTTACTGCGTTATTATTATTTACGGAGTACCAAATTTAAAAAATTAGATATTTGTTATTTACAGTGACAACGTTCTATTATTTTTTTGTTTTAATAAAAGCTTTAACATAACGATGCATGAGAATTTCTCTATTAGAATACTTGCTATTTTGAGTTGTTTTTTTTTGATATAATTTCATTTTAAGAGATACGTTTGGTAAAGTTTAACGTAATGTTAAAATGGAGTAAATAAGATCGTTGACCGATCATCTGGTCTTTTAGAAAGTATTTTGAAGTTTTATAGAAGCCATCGTACCGGCAGTTGATTCACTGATTTACCTGGTTTGCGACAAAAGGTAAGTAAGTTTTTTGTTTGTTTGAAACTTAACTGTGAACTTTTCACATTTAGGTATTACGACTCCTATATTGACCTTGATTAAAGTGTAGAAAATGTTGAATATTGGATCGCGGTTTGTTTATTTTTGTCGTGACAAATGTTCATGCTAAATTGAATAATTAATGACCGAGCTGACTAGTTATTTCTTTTGTTAAATTGAGCAAATAATTTTACATGGAGGTTTATACCGAAAATGTATAATGAATTTTGAGTTTATTTTTCGCTATTTTTGCGGATTTTAAATGATTTTATTTAAGTGTAGGTGAACTTTTCGAGTGAATATTATGGTTTTCTGTTATACCATTATTTTAAGATCCAGTTCATTATGTTCTTGTCGTTATAAATGTATTTAACAGATGGCGCCTTTGTGGGATATTTTCCATGACTTACCCTTATTGTGTTTTGCGTATTACGGACTATCCTAAACGTATAAATTAGTAATACGTCCACGCCCATTATTCCACTGTGATACCAGCCCGTTCCGATTTAATGCCATTTTCGACCGTAACATACCCTGTACATAATTTCAATATTTCTCATATCTTGTGTTTTAAAATCTGTAGAGCTATTTTATTATCTCTTCCTGGTAATAAAATTATTTCCGTTGTTTACTGTAGTTCGCTTTTTAGTTCAAATTTATGCACTTCAACGTATGTGAAAGTAAAATAGGAGTAATTGTGAACATGTACACAAAACCTGTCTAAAGCAATAATAGTAGACTATTATGTAAGATATGTAAGTTGATCATTATTGAGAGCCGAGACTGCAAAATTGAGCGAAATATTGATCAAATTACACGTCGAACGCAATATATTATTTTATCTTCAAGAGACTAATAAGTATCCTTCGGAATGATGACTGGTGACAAGTTTGCGTCATTCTGACAGCTTGTTTCTATCTGAAATTTTCTATCAAAATCGCATTGTCCTAGCCCCATTATTAGTTGCTATCTGAAGTTTTCTATCAAAATCACGTTATCCTAGTCCCATTATTAGCATCAACTTCAATCTTATTATTAGGTTGAAACGAATAATGGCGCTAGGCGTATGTGATTCGAATAATACACAAATAAAAGACAACTTAAACTATCGAGATTGACAGTAATAATAATAAGTTTATTAGTCTCTTGAAGATAAAGAACGTTTATATACATATTAGTTCACGTTTGCCCCAACTGGATTTACCAATGCCTAAGTATTTACATTTACGTTCCGACATTAAACGACAATTTTTAAAATGCCTCAAACTTCATGGAGATGTGTTAGTATTACGACTACGATTATGTTGAACGTGCGAATATACGAAAGTAAATTCGTAAAAGTGTTCACAATTGCCTCTGTTGACCCTACTTTGATTGGGAAATCAGCAAAAGTGAAATAGCCTATGGTAATGATTTATAGTTTGGTACGAAATTTTGATAAAACTTCTAGTGAAAGTACAAACACCACTCCTTTTGTCTAGGTTTTAACTCAAACACTTACATTTTTATAATTACAATAATTGCTAAATCAAGTCCTAAGTTTGAGTTAATAATAAACAAATAATTATCGAACCAATAGAATGTTAGTATGTATAAAATGGCTTATAGAAAAAGGCACGCAAATAGTATTTAGGGTTACTATAACATTAAAGTTTTACGAAAAAAATATACGAACATTTTGCAATAACAAAAATGTAGAAAACAAATGAAGTCGCATGTTCTATCTATCCTACGGCACAGCGGGGTATATAAAACAATCATAAATACGTATTTGTAACAGTAGTATAAAAATTCAAAGTATTCCGAAAGTGATTCAAAAAACAAAAAATGTACAGCTTAAGATCGAAATAAGCGGTCAGTTCCTACTTAATGTTATATAACTGCTACAAATCCCCTTTCATAACAATACACAGACATAACCATTGTCATAAGAACTTGTTTTATTAACTGTAATGTTAAAAATAAATAACTAGACCAAATCCTTAAAAATAAATGTATAAATAACTAACCTTTACTCGGAAGTCTAAAAAAAATAATTAAATCATTTGGTCGCAAATAAATAACAGCATGTCGCGCTATATATATATATATATATATATATATATATATATATATATATAGTAAGTATACACTTATATTATTTATATCTTTCTTGATCGGATCGACCTGACTATAAGGGGCGGTCAAGGCCAAAACAGACAGGCACTGTTGCTGACGACTGTGCAAGGAATGGATGGCGAGTCGGTACGTGGAATGTAATGTACGAAAGCTTGGTATTCTGTGTGTATCGGAGACAAAGTGCTATGGAAAGGATGCTGTGGATATGGAGGATGGCAACCTAGCACTATGGTCACGAGTTGAGACTGAAGTGCATGGCGCGAAAGGAGCTGGGGTGATCGTAAGTGAAAGAGCGAAAAGATGTGTTAAACAGTACGAATTGGTATCTCCCCGGGTAATGTAGGTTAGAATGAAAGTGTACCGGTGAATGTAGAAAGAGTCCGACAGTATGAGAACTTCTGGAATGTTGTGGAGAACGTGTTGAACGCACGTACGGCAAACGAAAGAATGATCATATTGGGAGATATGAACGAATGGGTGGGTGAGAGACTCAAAAGTAGTGCGCGGATCGGGATGTGGATCGGATCACTTTCTGGTTGTATCGAGAGTGTGTTTAGGGCAAAAGTGGATCTGGGAAAGGAAAGCAAACGTAGTGCGAACGTCCAGATTTAGGGTAGATAAACTAGTAGGTAATGGTGCGAGAAAAAATACGCAGTCAGTAAAGAGTTGAATGTGAATGAAACAGAGTGGAATGAACAAATAAAAAACACTGACGTTAAAAGTGCATGGAAATGCTTGAAAAATTGTGTTGTCAATTGTGACGTGCGGATATGTGGAAGAGCGACTGGAAGTAGACCGAAATAAAGTGCTTGGTGGAATGAATCGATAAAAAAGGGAGTATTTAAGAAAAAAGATGCGTGCATGGTAATGATTGCTGCAAAAAAAACGACTGAGAAGAAGCGAGTGTATGAAGTAAAAATGAAGTGAGGATTGTGGAAGGATTGAAAATGCAGAATGATTTTGGGAGAAACAAAATACTATTCTGGAAATGGGCCAAAACTACAAAACGTGGCCAATAGTAGAACGCTCCAGGCGTGATGAATACGAGCAACGAAATAGTATGGGACGCTTGTGAAGTGAGGACATGCTGGCAAGAATATTTAGTGAGTAAAGTAACACTGAAGGGTTAAATAAAGAGAATGTAGACGGAATGGTGAATGAAACTGAGAAGGATATTGGGATAAATGAGGTAGAGAAAACGGTAGGGAGGTAGAAAAACGGTAACGGAGCAAGTGCAGATGAAATCACTGGTGAAATGCGAAAGTATGGAGGTGCAAAGCTTATACGAAGATTGTGTTAATTGTTCAATGTATGCCCACTGTATAAGGGCAAGGGGAACAGGTGTGATTGCAAGAACTACAGAGGAACAAGTTTGCTCGTTGTACCTGGGAAAGTATTTGAAAGGATACTGATTGATAGAGTATGAGAAACTACACAAACTAAGATTCTGGGTGTGGAGGGTGGCTTCATGCCAAGGAGAGTAAGTGTTGATCAGATGGTTGCTCTCTAGCAGATGATCGAAAAGTGTTCAATTGTAAAAAGAAAGCTGTACTGTGCGTTTGTAGATCTGGAGAAGGCATACCCAGAGTGAATAGGGAGAAGTGTGGGAAATATTAAATGAATATGGCGTAAATAAAGGTCCAATAAACAGAATAAGGGCAGTATACAACGGTAGCCGGGCATATGTTAGGGTGAGAGGACGTGTGAGTGAATATTTTAATATTGAGCAAGAAGTGCGACGAGGCATGATGATGTGATGTCACCGTGGTGTTAGGCAAGCCTGTACCGATACAAATGGTGTAATGGTTGGTGACGTAAATGTACGAGTTCTGGTATATGCTGTTGACATAGTCTTATTAAGTGACAGTGCGGATGAGCTACTAACTGCTCTTGGGAAGTTTGATACAGTCTTCGAGAGCATGGACCTAAAGGTAAACGTGAACAAAACTAAGATTGTGGTGTTCAATCGGGAAGGTGGAAAGGAGAGTAGAGTATTCACTCTGCAAGATGATCATGAGATACGAAAGCATTAGCCTAGCTGCGAAACGAGAAATCTATAATGGCATGCTTGTCCCAGCACTACTGTATGGAAGTGAGATATGGGTATGTCAAAAAAAGCACGAAAGAAAAATAAATGCCGCGGGTATGAGGTTCCTGAGAAGCGCATGTAGTAAAACGAGAAGGGATAAGATAAAGAATTAATGTATAATGACGGAGTGTGGCGAGGAAAAGACGATGATGGATAGATATAAAAGTAGTACATTACGTTGGTTTGGTCACATTGAGAGAATGAACAATGCAAGATTAACGAAGCAAATATATCTGGGTGAGGTTAGAGGTAAGGCTGGGTCTTATAGGCCGCGTAAAACCTGGCTGAATGTAGTAGAATGTATGATAAAAGAGAAAAAGACAAAGAGTTTAAGAATAAAAGTACATGTCAGAGACAAAGTATGAATCTTGCGGAAGCTAGGGAGGTATGCGGAGATAGGAAAGCATGGAGAAAGATAGTGAACGAAAAATAAATAAGAGGCAGGGATAGTTTTGCCTACCCCGCATGGGATGGCGTGAAAATTATGTTATATTATGTTAAGTTCTAGTTTACTTTAACTTAGAAGTGGCAATTTTCTGAAATTTAGTCATTGTACCAGGTTAGTGAAGCTTAACATAATGTAAATAAACGACGTGTGATTTATTTCATTCCAACGAGATAATTTTTTTTATAAAGGTAAGGAGGTACTTAATTACTTAATATTTTACATTTATAGTACAATTACACTAAAAATATTTATTTTATTTACTCCACATTGATTTTGCTACTTAATGTTATATAACCCAAATTCGAAATCCAAACCCGTAAGTACAAATAAAAATTGTAGTCGACCTTAAGCCATACGCTGATTCGCTTTTTGTAAAATCTTACAGTGATTATAATTAGTAACTTATTATTTCCAGGTAGAAAACCAAATAGCTTAAGCAAACAGATGACATAATTGAGAGATGTTTACATCTATCATATTTATTAATTTCGGGATTAAAATAATTCTGGTTTAACTAACAATCTTTATTAGAAAAAATATGAATGAGAATTTTCTGCATACTTACAATTTGTCTTATATTCATTCGTACGATAATGTAATTACATTTGGATCAATAAAAGTGGTTACCTAAATTTGTAGTAATGAAGTTTATTGAATGGTAAAGTAATTTTTTGTAATCGTTACTTTTAATACATAAACAAAAAAGTGGTATATAACTAAATATATAATATTTTTGTTTATGTATTTAATTTGACATCTGTCATCAAATATTTCAAAATTCAATTTTTTTCTAATTTTATGTAAACGATTATTTTATTCTAACACGTGTGTACATTTGGTGCTCATATTTTATCCCTCGGCTACGCCTGGGATAAAAAAGAACGGCCTCGTACCAAGAAATGTGTAAACAGCGCACTAGTTGCGAAAACTACTATAATCAAATGCTTCAAAGCCAAATTGTACGGAAAAATATTCACCTTAAACTAAAACTTATAAATAAGCTATTATACCAATTGAAAGTATGCCAATAATCGAACTTTCCTACACTTTTATATCAACATTTTATGACAAGAATAGATTGAATTAAAATAAAAAACTAGTTGCCTATATTAGGGGTAGTTGGTTACAAATTCGTTTCTTTCTGTTCCACTTAATTATAGCGGCTAGAGTAAATATACTACACTTCCTGATTACTTCCGGTAGGAAAGTTGATTTATGGACTGAATCAAGGAGTCAACGGAAGTTTCTCATTTTACATTTCTGTGCTGTTACGTAGCATAAATTAAATTTTCGATTTAATCCTATTAGCATTTCTATAAGAATTACGCTGACTTCTGTGCTTTGGTGAGTTGATTAATTCGCGCGGATACTGCATTTAAAAGATACCTAATTTTCTTACAACTTAATTATCATAATTCACAAAAGGAAAATTATTTTTTGAATAAGATTATACGGTGTATGAAAACAGTTATACATATTTATACTTGCATTTAAATTAGAAAATTGCAAAAAAATTATATTTAAACCGATTTAATCAACATAAATCTTTAAAATTTACATGGATTGTACTTACTGTTGAAAGTAATTATGTTAAACTGGAAAAATAAAAAATATAATCCTAAAATGCAAAACCGAACACTTTGCACTGTTTAAATACTTGGCTTGAGTTTGCGGATTTCTCAGATTATTACTGACAAATATTGAATTGGCTCAAGGTCCACTACATAAAAAAATATCTCAACAATGCAAATTACACAAAATAATAGAAAACTAATCATAAACAGTGTTATTTATCACGACCATTATAAAGTCAGGATTTTATTGTGGAGACATATTTTACAATAAAGTTTTTCTGATGTAAGAGATCGTAATACGTCTACTGTATATTATTATTAGGAAATACCTGGTGTGAAACAACACATGATTTTCAGTAACGAGTGCCTGAGAATTTCAAACTTCAAATTTCGCGCTATATTAAATGATATTTTATGGTTATACGGTATTTTATAAAATGAGAAATGCTTGTTTGTTTATTACATACAGTCCGCGCGGCCAAAGAATGCCTCGTGTCGCGCATGGATGTTCGTGCATTCGGCCGCACTCGTTAACGCAATAGCGACTGAAAGCATTACCAGTGGCGTCGGTGTCGCGTTTTCAATTATTCGTCACCAAACCACAAGAAATTTTAAAATATTTTATTTATTTGAATTACATATGAACAGTAATAGAATAATAAAAACATTTTTGAATGTTTGCTAATCTGAGGTTAATGATCCTAAGGAATGTCAACTATTAGGATTTCTTTAATGAGAATTTAAGCAAATGCCATTAGCATTACATGCGCCGCAAAACTACTTATTTATTTTACTATGTATTGTGAAAGTATTTGTTGTTTATACATATTTGTCTAATAAATTTGAGTATTATGAGCTTTAAAATTCACATAGGACACAAAATGGTTCACTGTCGTTTTGTTGCAATAATTGTAATAAAGTTAAATTAACAAGTACGTATGTAAATTAATAACAGAAATAAGTAATTAATTAGTGTAATACATGATAATAAACGGAACGCGCTTTTGGTGGCGACACCACTGACATGCTGCGCTTAAGAGACTTGAAGTTGGACGAATGCGCATCCAACGTTCAGGCATTCTTTGGCCGCGGACTGTAGAAGTTTAATTAATATTGATAATAAAAGCTTGAATTTACTTTAATCATTCCAATATAAGTTGACTGATCAAAACAACAAATCATATCACGCATTTTATCGTTAGAAAAATTGTTATGCCGTGACATGTTTTTATTAGTAGCCACTATTTTCACTCAAAATGCCTAATTACTAAATTTAAATTAGAAAACGGGTGATAATATTACTGAATACTTTTGTTATTCGACTCAAAATTGACTTAAAACTTATTCATACATAAATTTGACAAATGTTTACACAAGCCTATTCAATAAAATAAATAACGCAACATTAGTGGCTAAGGTATATTTTATTAATTAAAAATTTTATAAGTAAAACACAGATCGTTTTAAGATTGAATAAATTGGACGGGTTTTCAGATTTTTTACATATTTTAACCATTATAAAACAGGGTGCCACTAGCACCTTCTATGAGCAGCCATAAAATAAGTTACAAATTCGTATTTCTCATGACTCAAAACCTAAAGCTGCCAAATTTTATGTTCATGCTACCAACACAAAGTTATTGAGAAATTTTAAAATAAAATTTTTCCTTTGAATACCCTGCATCTCCTAAAACAGCAACATTTTTATAAGGCATGTTGGTCTTAATCTTCATGATGTTTACTATCTGTAGTTCAGAGATTAACCACTCTTAATGACTCGCCCTGTATATATATATATATATATATATATATATATATATATATGTATATAAGTAACTGTATTTTATTTAAAATTAACTTTTAAAGTACATACAGGAAAAGATTAACTCGAGTGGGACTTGAATCCACGACCTCCACTTTTCGAGAGTGGGGCTCTTCCAACTGAGCTATCGAGGAGACAAGCTACACTCGATTCAAACTGAAACCGTATGTACTTCCCTAGTTACGATGTATTATAATTTTTATACACAATGAAAGATCACAGTCAACTTGCCTCCTGTAGCTCAGTTGGAAGAGCCCCCACTCTATACTCTGGCACATAGTTAAAATTCAGTACTGGCTATACGGAGAACAGCATTGCCGCTTACGGAACTCCCTGGTATATCAGGACCATACGCGCTCCATAAAGCACAATCTACTAAATATTACTGAATAATATCATCTGTAATTTGTTATAACAGTTACCTATGGTATTTTTAAACAAAATTATTTTACCACATGTTTTTAAGTGCAGCCCTGCGGACGGCCTCGCAACCATGTAGGATCGTTCCCATTTAGAATACATTATCATATGCTTCCACACTGAATTATAACTGTGGGCCAGAATATAGCAACGTGGAAGTCGTGGATTCAAGTGCCACTCGAGTCTTTTACTGTATGTACTTTAAAAGTTAATTTTAAATAAAATACAGTTCATTATTATTATGTTGAACTTCTGTTCGTTCACTAAATAATTTCTATAATTATCTATTAGTATTGCTTATAGCAAATAAAAATTAACAATCAGTCACGTGTTGTCATGTGCGAAACCTTAGCGAATTTCGAGCTCACATGACATACACAAAGTTGACTGTGATCCTTCATTGTGTATAAAAATTATAATACATTGTAACTAGGGAAGTCTGAATTGAGTGTGACTTGCCTCCTCGATAGCTGAGTTGGAAGAGCCCCACTCTAGCAAAGTGAAGGTCGTGGCTCCAAGTCCCACTCGAGTTAATCTTTTACTTTACTGTATGTACTTCAAAAGATAATTTTATATGAAATTCAGTTAATTGTATATACGGTGATTAAATTCAAGTGTGCACTATTGCTAACTTTTTTATTATTGAAGCTACGAGGTCTGTTAAATTAGATCTGATTAACGTGGTGGTAACAAAAAAACAAGTGAACATCGCGTTTCCGAGTTATTCAAAAAACATTAGTTTTTTTAAATGCGGCACCCTGTATAGTTATACCCTAATCGATTGCCAACATAAAAGGTTGTTATGAATTTCAGCCTAAAACAAAAAATAAAGGAGACAAGAGTCTATTTAACTTATCTTGACGGGCATAAAATGTAAAATAAAAACAAAACAAAACGAATCAATTGATTTATTTTTTGCTAAAGTTATTAGAAAAGCTTAAATTAAAAGTTCGAATATATCTACTCCTTGCTAAATACATTTTTGGGCACACTTAAATACTTTTCTTGTAACCTTTAAAACCGTACGTCTATCTATGCTACGTATGATATAAATTATCGCTATCTGAAGATCTTCGATATTATTGTACCGATTTTGGTAGACTTCGTGTTTTAAAAATCCCCAGAAATAAAAATCCATTGGTGTAAAATCTGGAGAGCGTGAGGCCAACAAACTGGTCGTCCCCTGGTAGCAATAATACGATCATGAAAAAATCCACTTATCAAAGTATTGACGTTTTGAGTATTGTGGTGAGGCGCCTTGCTGAAAAAACACTCTCTGGCGATCAGCTCAATTGAGGTAATCAAAAAACTCTTCTAAAATGGTTCGGAGAAAATTTAAGTAGCGATCGCTTGTTAAAGTGTCTTCATAAAACACTGGTCCGACGATTTTAGAGCCAAAACAACCACAACATACATTGAAACTAAAGAGTCTCTGTGGATTACACGGAATATTTCGTATTAGATTTTCATTACTCCAGTAATGATGATTATTTTTATATACATGCCTCTATTGCTGAAATTAGATTCATCGCTCCAGAGAATTAGCCTTTCGAAATCAGGGTTTGCGTTTTTTATATTTAAAAACCATTGACAAAATATAATTCTTCTTGCTTGGTCGCCTGGTAAAAGACTCTGGGTATGCCTGTATTTATACGGCAGGTATTTATGTTTTTTCAAAATATTCCGTATAGTTCCGAAACATAATCCACAATCTCTCATGAAATCTCGTATGGAATTTTTGCACTTTACTTCAAAATAAGCTATCACATGTATTTCCGTTTCCTTTGGCAAAAACATTACCATTTGATCTAAATTTTCTGAATAATTTCAGAACATATTTGAAAAGTCTGGAACACAGGAACTGTGGCAGGATCTGTACCAAAAAAATACACCCACGTACCACAAAATAAAAAAAAATTAAAAAACACCAAACGCATTTCAATAGGTACGCTATTATCATCAGCGGTCGACTAGTCTACTAGTCGACTGGCGAAACTTGGCCAAAAGTTATAAAATGAGGTAATAAGTCGATTTAACGATAGTAAAAAGAGTCGATTGCATAACCTTTTATACCTACATATGTATATGTAGGTTGGAAGGTAAAAACGACAAGATTTACTGGTTTTATTGTTTCGTATAGCATCCCTAGATGATTTAGGATTAAAAATCGCTAAACACAATTAAAAGACGTACTTTGGTACTAAATTAAATAATAAATATAGCACATTTTGTATAATATTTCGTTTTATTTAAACTTTATGGTATCCTATAAGCGAAAAGTGAAATAGGCTCATATCTCCTTTACTTTTGGTTTTAGGATGAAAATCATAAAAATATTTTATGTTAAGAAAAGCGTTGGTAATCGATTAGGATATAAATATACAGGGTGTCTCATTTAAGAAAACTACATTTTGTAAAATAACTCGGAAACGCGATGTACAATTGTTTATATATATATATATATATATATATATATATATATATATATATATATATATATATATATATATAATATATATATATATATATATATATATATATATATATATATATATATATATATATATATATATATATATATATATATATATATATATATATATATATATATATACCGGTGTCCAAAGCATCACGCGACGAAGATTGTGACTTCACTATTGATTTTTCATTAAAATCATTTATACAAAAGTTATATGGTTCCACAACTTAAACATATTTTAGCACCTACAGGGTGATTCGTAAAGCAGGGGGTTATCAACTTTTTTATTTTAAAAATCGCTGTATATCATTAGTAAGGTTAGCAATAAAAATTAATTCTTGGTTTATTATCTAAGTTGAGACAAATTAGTTCAGGATTATAATTAAGCTAGGTATAAGCTTTGAAAGGATGTAAACGTTTAATTGATATATTGAATACGGGAGAAAAGGCTCCGTGTTAGCATGTTCAACGTACATCAATTCTCTTATTTCAAATGGAACACCCTGTATATTTTGATATGGGCGAATAGTACTACTAAATTTTATCTAAATACATTGATACCGTTAAAATTTATAGTTTTTAAAATATTTACATTTTTTAAACTTTTCTATGATTATTTTATAACGTAACGATTTATAGACTGCCATGATTTCAAGTCACAATACCAGATTAGTAATAGTAATAATTAATTTTATTAAATATTTTTAACAATGTAATATTGAAATAATAAACAAACAATTAACAAGAACAAGAAGTAGGTAAGTCAAACATATGCAAATGTGCACTTAAAAAAATTATAAATGAGGTTCAAACATGCCACCTCTTTTCTCAATACACTAATTATATATATATATATATATATATATATATATATATTATATATATATATATATATATATATATATATCTGTGTATAATCATTCATTTTAAAGACTATATCACGTTTAATTAGTTCTGTACATTTGTGATTTAATTTTCTTCTCAATTCTATGTAATGATGAATATTCAACAGCTTATTAAGTACTAGAACTTTTATTACTATCAAGCAATTGTAACATTTTAAAATCGCACATTTTTATCGTAAACCTGTATAGACTCATTTTATTAATATGGAAAATTCATAGGTTTATACTTACGCCTTAGGAATCAATATAAACTTCTTACCTGAAACAAAAAGGCTTTATTAGTATTGACATTCTTAAGGAACAGTAAAACTAAAAGATGCCTTAAAACAGTAATGTAAATTTAATTAAAATAAATGAACAGGAACTAGAAATCTTAAAAAGTGTTCTAGAATAATTGCATTTTACTAGACCAGAAACGATAAGTCTAAGAGGATAATTCAAACTAACATAAATCTAAATTCTGAATTAAAATTATCGAATCCCAGTGTAGATCCAACCTTTTTTTACTATTATCTTTTTTTAGTTATTGGCTTAAGTATTTCAAAATAAAATATTGAAAAATGATAAGTGAGATAAAAATAGATTCAGCTTCTTAAGTAAAAAAATATTCAAACAAAACGTCAAAATACATGGAATATTAAGCTTTAGTGAATTCTTTATATTGATAATGTAGAGCAGTTCGTGATACATTTCAAATCAAACCTTTTTGTAAAGACGTATTTATAGAGAATGTAAATAAAATCAAGTAAATAAAAACTTATATCTCCGATATTTGATTGAATACAAAATCAGTGGAGAACGTTTAATAACTTTAAAAGAATATTAAGGTGTTTAAAAGGCAGATGCAAGATCCTTACTTATAGGATTTAATCTACGTATTTGCCCAAGCTAACAGTTATCCGAATTCTTTAGGGAGATAAACAGAGGAACAAGAAATGAGATCGATCAACTAGTTTTTACTAAAGTAAAGTAATATCCAGCAAGGGCCTAACAAACTCACCCTATTGCAATTAATAATGGAAATGATCTGTTTGCTTAATTATTTCAACACTTAGATATTCATTTCATGAAATTTGTTAAATGAAAGCAAAAAGAGATGTCTTCATGTAGGTTAAACTTCTGGTGTTTAAGCATCATGATTCAAATACACGTGGACGGTTTGGTAGCCATCTGAAACTGCCTGAAAATGACGTGTAGTGTTTATCTCATTCATTGATTTGTTCTGAAGGCTTGAGCTTTTAATGTTTGCTTAGTCTTCCCCAATTCTAAATTATTGATTCCTATAAAGGTATATATATATATATATATATATATATATATATATATATATATATATATATATATATATATAGTATGATAACAAAAGTATGGCTTATTCATATTACTTTTCTTTTGTTGGTGTATTTTACTATTAACAAATTATTTACTGAACATAATTTATCACGAGCAGTCTAATAAACACATACCGACATGTCGATGTACTTACATAAAGATGTTTACAAGATGAAATTCTGAATTATTGTAGTTGTGCTTTGTACTATAGAATCACTATAATTGCTTTAGAATTTTCATTCCATTGAATAAAAAGAAATAACATTAAATTTGAGAGTCTAGAGTAGAAATTCGAAAAATTTTAGATAACCCGTTTATATCTTTTATGTTAAATTTAAACCTAATTCATTTTTACCTGACAATACGAAAGTATTCAGAGGTATTGTAATCGGTCGGCAAAATTTTGAGTGCAGCACTTTAGTTTTTGTGGATTATCGCAAAATGGAAAATAGACGGAAAGTAGATCTCAGGGTATTATTAAAGAGGATTTAATTTCCTGACACATAATGCACGACTTTTTTTATCTTATCTTATTAGACGTGTTAAGGCATTTCCGGCCATTTGAAACGATTTTTGAAAAAAAAAATTTTTGGCTCTTTGGTAAAAAATTTTCGAAAATTTATTTTGTATTTTTACAGATCTTGAGCCATTTCTGAGCATTTGGTCAGATGATTTTTGGAAAAAAAATTTTTTGGCCTTACGTCAAAAATTTTCGAATTTTTTTTGCATTTTTACACGTTTTGAGCCATTTCTGACCATTTCAGATGATTTTTGGAAAAAAAATTTTTTGTCTTAGGTTAAAAACTTTCGAAATTCATTTTTACACGTTTTGAGTCGTCATATTTAATTGTTTCTGTCGAAATCTTTTAATAAAACAATTTAATAATTCAATGATATGAAAAACTGTACAAAATTTTTAGTAGCAAAAAAAAAAACAGTACACTAGTTACAAAACACATTTTACTTGTGCTTGTTTAAATTATCAATTACATTGTATTGTGAGGTCATTTGTTGCACACATCAGATTTTTTTTATTTTGCATTTTAAAAATGAAATACAAGGCACAGATCCTACGAGCGTGCAAACAAGATACAAACGCGTCTAATTCTTCCAAAAAAGTTGCCCATGGACTGCCATCCAATTGTCTACTTGCTTTAGCTTTAGGCTTTAGTACACTTCCTAATATTACGCATCACGCACAAGTATTGTCAACGTTAGCATTTTGTCTAAAGCGTGCAGATCAGGAAATAACTGTGCGGTTATAATGACCGCAACCGTACTTAAAGGTAATGGTGATCATTAGTCACTTGAAGGAAAAGTAATAAACGTTAAAATTGGTACGAAAGAATGAAAGTTTGAAGTTAATTAAAATTGAGATCGGTCATTTCGATCGCATCCGCACTTCTAGTGTTAAGTGGTGTATTTGTTGTATTTACATAAATTTATACGTTTCGCTAACAATTACAGTTATCGTCCTTGGTAACTGATAATATCTGTAATTGAGTTTTTAAACTTACTTGATGAATCGGCTTTTATTGGCCGTTTATAATATAACGGAATAGGTGCCTGATAGCACTCAACGGTTGGGCGTATACTGTTGTACGATAATAATGTTCAAGCTCCAATCGTCAACGATATTTGATAAACTTCAGTAAAGATCAAATGTAAAGACGCGTGATCACTTGTCAATTTTTCTCAATAGTAACATAAGTTGGTAGGTATCGCATTAAGGCATAAATCACCTTCAGAGAATTGAAATGATTTTATCACTTCTGTTATATCATTTGTATGATTGTATATACCGTAAAACGGGGATAATTTTCATCAGTTTTTGTGATATTGGACAAATAATTGCTATTTTTTCAATAAACTTAAATGGAATTGACACAAATTTTGTAAATAATGTCATGATACTGATATAAGGAAACCATTAGTAGGGTGTACTAGCACCCCTTTATAGTTTTTAGTATTTTTTTATTTTGTTAAAGAGTGATGAAAAGCAGCCTACTGGACGGGGAAACTTTGCATCACTACATAAAACCTGCTGTCTTTCATAGAAAAACTGCCACTATGCAAAGTTATACCCGTCAATTGCGTTCTTTGACATCACCCTAACCATAATGCAACGATAGGGCCAATGTGAAAGGACAAATGTAATGAAATAAATTGTTTTTTTTAGAAAATGTATTTAGGAACATTCTGTAAAGGAATTCTTTACACTGCATTTAACAGGTAAATATACTTAGGTGCTTTTTTATAAACAAAAGTCCTTCAATTATGGAACAGAAAAACATCCTCTTTTATTAATTAGAGTAGGGGGTTGTAAGTCGCATAGAACATCTTCCCACGTATAATAAACCTCGTCTTTACGCTCTGGCCATTTCCAATTTTTTTTAATTCTCAATTGCACTAATGGTAGACCCTTCTTCATCAAAACTAATACTAATAACCGGGTACACATCTTTCATACAAAACGACAACATGAGAACCAATTTCTCCAAGTAGTGATAAAAAACCCATAATGGGCGCCTCCAAAATGGCACTTTCTGGGTCAGCATGATTCGTCGTGTAAATGTGATAATCTTCATTACTTATCTGCATACTAGTTTCTTCACGACTTGTTGGTGTAAAAAAACCTGAATTATTCCTGACCCTGATGGTTCTTCGGAAATAACTTGCTCGTCAGCTATACTCTTATCACCTGTGCGTTCACTTCTTATAGTTGCTAAAGCATTTAAGAAAGCCTCACCCACAACGCCGCTACCAACAACTTTGTGATGGATGCGATCAAGTAAGGGTTGTGCATCACATGGCACAATACCACATTATCGCAAGCACCTTATAATATTCGTAGAGGTATGATGTGCCATTATCAGTAAGGGAGGAAAATTTTGTTTCTGCAGTACAGCATGCTTCATACCATGTAGTGTTTACTTTAACTCTAACAAAGCATTACTTTAAGCAATTTTGAGAGAGCAGAAGAATGCCACGTTAAGTGGCTGAGTGAGGTGTGTACTGTTTAGCGGGAGGCAGATAAAGTGGGTGTTTTCGTCACGGCAGCGCTTAAAAATGCAAATAGATAAACATGTTGATAAACGATGATACATTTTTTCCCAGTTAACCTTCTCTGTTTGGGTAATAATAGACTATCAAACCAGTCAGCGAATGTTATGAACTCAAACCAAGCAGACGATTAGTGATGATACCGGCACCCTTCCGGTCTGCCTTCAGTCCATGTGGTCCATAAACTGGTAGATTTATATACCACATATGGAGGTAAAAGCTGTCCCGTCGCACTTCCACAGAACACTACGGAGGTAGAGCTATTACCTTCTTTGGCCCGG
This sequence comes from Vesta saturnalis, assembly GCA_036346205.1. Classification (NCBI taxonomy): domain Eukaryota; kingdom Metazoa; phylum Arthropoda; class Insecta; order Coleoptera; family Lampyridae; genus Vesta; species Vesta saturnalis. Next base: position 685,372 of record JARFJB010002002.1, on the reverse strand, counting down.
ATTATCTGTAAGGTTAGTCTCGTCGAAATTAAATACGTTCTCTGGGGGAACTCCTTCAATTGTTCTTTTCAAGTTTTCGATGTATTCTGTCATACATTTTTCGTCGGCACCGGCTCGAGTGCTCTTTATCTTAGCCGTAAAGTATCTTATTTCCTTTTAAAAAATTTTTGGCCCAATCTTTGCTAGGTAGATTATTAGAAAACCTGCGTTCTTTGCGTCCGGAAAGAAATGTTGTATTTTAGGAAATATTTCCTCCATGATAGTTTTCCCTTCCGGATACTACGGAGGCACTCCGTCACGTATTAAAAAGATTGAATTTTGGTTGGTAGGTAAGGATCTTGAGATGGAGGTACCTGCATTAATTATAGCGTGATGCAAAGTTACCCCATATTTTATTAAATCCTAACCTATCTAACTATAATGTTAAAAGACACAAATAATTCGTAATATTTTGATTACAATTGCTTACACTGGTTTAGAGATATATTCTAAGCAATATAAAAAACTACTTTCCTATGGGCGACTCTTGTGTCCAGTATACCGAAGCTAATTTTTCACTCCAAAAGTACCAACATGATTGCTCTTGTTTAGGTGTCAGATATTTTATATTTCAGCGACATCTAAGCACTTGAATAGTTAGTAGTTCCTCATATAGCATTTTATCCCCCTTTACGATACCATTGTATACAATGGCCGTCGGTAGATTTCTTAATAGGTTAAAAATGTATAAAATTGAAAGCACAACTAAATTTTACGATCAAATAAGTTTTGCATGGATCAGTTAAGGATCCCTGCTCTACTTTCATTAGATTTTACGCTGACAAATAAACAATAAACTTTTCGTACGTATATTGTTGTATATTGGTATAATAATGTGACTTAATGTTTTTTACGATTATATTATTTATATATCTTTACAAATTTTTTACGATTTTTATACATACCGATAATATAGAATGTATTATGCGAACACGTGTAACTACGTTTAATTTATAAAATGTACTTTATATCTTTTATGGTTAATCAAAATCCGAAGTTTAACGCATACCATTGATTATACCTGGAAACTATTTTTATAATTCATTATTTTTGTAAACTGATCGAGTATAACAGTAGATACAAATAAATGCCTGTGTTATTAACAAATTATCATTGAAAAATTCATCATTAAAGTATTCAAAACGTATCAAATCCTTGCCAAACGTTACAACATGACAATCGATTACTCTACGCATGTGCGTACACTCGAGAGTAGGACAGAGATGTCCCTTGCGGCCCTCTCTCAGATCGAGTTGGCGGACGGAGCGCGCGTTCCAGTGGGTGTCACAAAATGTTTCACTGTAACACTGTAATAAAACAGCTGAACTAAATTCTTATTGTAACACCGAAAAAAATAAAAAATATTACATTGAAAAACAAATGAAAGTATCGCGGGGCGTGGATCGCGAAGACACGATTGTCCGAGAAGATACCAATATTACAATAATGTAGCACCACGCATTTCACACTATTTTTTACAATCTAGATTATATTTTTTCACACATATTAAAGTACTAATCATTTTTCTTTCATTGGTTGGCAGAATCAGTGACGTAGAAAAATAAAATAAAATAATTTAAGATTTCAAAGTACACGTAATATTTCCGAAACCGGTTGAGAGATAGTTCAGTGATACTTAGTACTGAGTGACATTTAATAAAGGTTTTTCAATACAAACATAATTTCCGGCATTAATAGTGGTGTACGTACAAGTGTGTGATATGTTTAGAGAAAAATCGCACGCCAATGGTTTTTTCTCAAATGAAAGTTATTTTTGAATTCCCCATTCAATTTAAAAGATAGGTGCTCTCGAGTTTTTTCTTGCTATGCGTTGTTTTATGAAAAGAAAATAAAAACCGTTGTAAGGTTTTACAGTAAAACTAGTTAGCCTGGAATATCTCACTTGCGTTTTACATCTGACATTTTCTGACGTTGCGTTAGTACATGTAACATTTTTGAGCAAGTTTCTGTCATTCAGATCTGTTCGCTGTGAATATGTTATTTTTTTCTTGTTAAGATGATGAATTATTCCAACGTGGAAAAGGTGGAAATGCATTACGTGCTTTGCCAGATAGTCGAACCTTTTCCAATATTCATCATCGTCTTGTTGAAACTGGTAGTGTCCAAAAAGGCACATATGAACATAGACCTCGAAATGTAAGAACATCCGAAATTGAGGATGCGGTGATGCACGAAGTCAATGAACATCCTAAAATGAGTACAAGAGAGAGTGCTAGAAACTTGAATATTTGCCACTGAATTGTTTGTAGAATTTTCGCAGTTCTTTGTTACATCCGTACCATATTTTAAGAGTCCTGGCATTACTATCCTGAGATTTTTTAAAACGTTTGACAAATTTGAATAACAAGGTCTGTTCACGGACGAAGGTAACTTTTAAAGAAATTCCATTCAAAATTTCACCAACAGTCATTTATGGACGGATAAAAATCCCCATGCCATAACCGAAACCCGTTTTTGCTGCCAGCATTATCCGCAATTTTCTTCCAGGATAACTGCGTTTGCTGCTTGGGGATGTTCCGTTAGCAATAAGTAACCAAATGACGTACATGCACGATGAAGAACTAGCAGAATTCACATCGAAATTATATATATATATATATATATATATATATACAATTATTGGGTAATTCTGCATTAATAAATTATTTCCATTTCTTGTCAATATCTCGTTTATTAGTTAAACATATCATCAGGACAAACAATTTTAATTACAATAACAAAAAGGTAAAAAAATGGTTGTAAAATTTTTAATTTGAGTGACAATTATTACATACTATGATAACAAAATATAATAAATATATATATATATATATATATATATATATATATATATATATATATATATATATATATATATATATATATATATATATATATATATATATATATATATATATATATATATATATATATATATATATATATATATATATATATATATATACATATATATATATATATATATATATATATATATATATATATATATATATATATATATATATATATATACTGTGTCCAAGATAAAGATTCTCAATATGGGGATGTCGGAAATGGTAATAAAGACAGCTCCGGTTAAATGGGAAAAAAGGTGTGTAATTAGGGGACTAAGAAAATGACATAAAGAAAGTGATGGTGTGATTTTTTGCTTTTTTATCCATCTTGCTGGAAACCTTACCGATAAATATTCCTGGAAGACTCTGGAGTTATGTGCCGGAGCACCGTCTTGTAAAAACTAATAATCTTCAATATCAGCTTGAGCTGCTTCTATTTCATTTTCTAATAAATTTTGGAAGTGTTCAGAATTTAAAGATGTGTTATAAAAACGGTGTTGGTGTCTGCGCATTTTATAAACTCTAGGATTTTCTTTCGCCCAATAGCGATCATTTATTCTGTTGAAAATTCCATTATTGGTGACCTTACTTTCATCCGACCAAATTTTTTTATATGAAATGGTTCATTATCTACACGTTTCCTAGTATACCATTTAAAGAAGTCTTTGCGTCTCGCTGAATCCCCTGACAAATTCTAAATTTAAATGGACGTATTTTTTCTTTTTGAAAAATAAAATGAGCAGTAGAATGGACCGCTTCAATTGTTTTTTCAATGTGTCGTATAGAAATTTCTGAATTTTCTGTAATAGCTAATAAAACATTATTTGCTTTTTCTTCACTGGAAGGCTTTTTACGGGAATTTAGGCTTTTTAAATGCACCTTATTCTCTTAAATTGACTAACAAGTTCCTAAATGTGGTATTATGAGGCTGCTTTCTCTCTGGATATTTGTTTAAATACATGCATTCCGCTTCTTTGGAATTTCGTTTGACATAGTATGTAATACGACAGCATACCATATTTTTCTACATTTGAAAATTGCGCATACTTTAATTACCACAAATTAACTAATTTAAAGTAAAATACTAGTACCAACTAAATACAAAATTGCACAATACAGAATTATGACAGATAATGAACTACTTCCAAGCCGTCTATTTTTGTTTTTTTTAAGCCGCCTGTTTTTATTAACTCTTTGTTAGAACATCACATCCTTGTTATGATATCGCAGATAGAACTGTAAGATATTATTTATCTTTGCAAAATAAAATAGAAATTTCAAGAATTAAATTTTTTTCAAATATCTCATAAGAAAAACATCACACCATCGATTTTTTTGTGTCATTTTATTCGTCCCCTAATTACATAAATTTTTTCCCATTTAACCGTCTGTGTGCATGCGTGCGAACGTATGTGTGTGTTAGTGCATGATCGCTGTGACGCTATGTTTAGATGTGTAGCCTTCAGTATGAAGGCGCGCTAGATACACCGAAAAATAGAAATGTTAAAATACGCTACATTATATTGTCAGGTACCTATAAGGTTACCGTCTTTTTCATAAGCACTCCAAAAAAAGTTTTGCTTATTGCATGTTCACACACAGAATCTTAATAAGTAGAAACATAAATTCAATAACTACAATTACTAATTTTACACTTCTTACAAACAATAAGGCATTAGAAACCTAAAAATAAAATCACCACCGTAGTAATTATATAAGTACACATACATTAAAATTTTATGGGACGTAGATAAAAGGAATCAGCCAAAGCCTTTTTATTAAATCGACGGTAGGCCACTGACTGTAAAATTCTGTCGACTTTAATTTTTTTTTTTTGATACAATGAGCCATTTTTGAGCACAAAAAATAAATTACGTAATTATTTCATTTAGTTACTTATAAAAATGCGTTTATCTAGGATAACTATCAAGACAAAATAAATTCGACCTCTTTTATCTATGCCAGTTGCGAGACCCACACAATCTTGATACTGCAAAATATATAGCACAAATCACTATCATGTACCAAGTTTGAGTAAATTAGGTTAAGATGTTCTGGTAGATAAGAAAAATGGATTTTTTTTTTTAAATTTTAACACTGCGTGTCTTGCAAACGAACCGTTTGCAGATTTATGTACATATCCTTTTTTTCAAAGAATTCCCATAGAATGACCGTCAAAACTAACTTAAAATTTTCAGTTGTAGAAAAATACGCAGTGGCTTAATTTGTGTAGGTTACTTTTCTACCCATCCTTTATACCTCAAAAAATATGAATTGGGTTTAAAAAATAGGATTTATAGAATTGTTCACCGTTCCTTATAATAAAAAAACCTCCTAAAATTAGAAAGTATTTTTATAAAAAATGATTACCCAAAAATCATTTTTCAATAAATTCATTTTCTTTTTAACTGTAATCAAGAAATCAGGATAAAACTGAAGACCTTGAAATAACATACACAAGTTCGCATGTTTTCCAGAAATTTATAAAAACTTAAACATATATTTAGTTATGAAAACACTGAAATTGTTCCTTAGAATATAATTGCTATTTTTACTAAATTAAAAGATTGTATCCCAAATTATGTTTAATGTAATCTAATTTACAAAATTAGGTGTGAATCATGCAATTATAGTTATTTTTGACAAACTTCACATTGGTTTAAAACTTGAATATCACTCCATATAATTGATTACAAGTTAAATAAAACTCGTGATTTGGCAGTTTTCTCAAATTCTTTAGGTCACATAATTGATTTTAACGATGTTATCAATTTGGGTTTCCCTAATCATTATAAAGGAAGATTGTGTTATTTGAAATGATTTATAATACAAATTATTATTAATTTTATTAAATACATAAATAAAAAGTTTACCTCAAGTAGGATTTGAACCTACGACCTGTACTTTGCAAAGTACAGGTCGTAGGTTCAAATCCTACCCGAGGTAAACTTTTTATTTATGTATTTAATAAAATTAATAATAATTTTTAATTACATATTTACCTTTGAACTTATTCGTTCACAACAAAAACTTATAATTTAATGATTTATAATAGTTCATCCTCAGACTCTATAAATTTCAAGTCCGATACTAACAATTTAAACAGAAGGTATGAAATCTTTTAGAATTATTTAAATAAAATGTTTTCTAACCATACTGTAATCTTTATTTAAGTCTTGTTATCATAGTATGTACATGTGTAGGATGTATTTGTCACTAAAATTAAAAATTTTACAACCATTTTTTTACCTTTTTGTTATAATTAAAATTGTTTGTCCTGATGATATGTATAACTAATAAACGAGATATTGACAAGGAAGGAAATACTTTATTAATGCAGAATTACATAATATATATATATATATATATATATATATATATATATATATATATATATATATATATATATACAGGGTTATATTAGACTATACAATTTAAAAGTCGAATAAAACTTTCTAATCAAAGTAAATTAACTTTTTAATGGACTAATATGTAGCTTATTCTGTGGGATTTATGACTAAAGTAAATAACAATTCAAGTTTTAAAGATCAAGGAGGCGCCTGTCTATAAACGACTTAAGTGTTTCTGTCAAATATGCGTTATACGCAAACGATATAATTGCTCCAGTTTAACAATTTTCATTGCATTATGAATTATTCGATTCAAGAGCGTGTGTTTTCTGTGGAAGTCTACATTAGAACTGGTTCATTTGAAGAAGTTCGACGTGCATTTCGACGGCAGTATGGAAACAATAATAGGGGCGATGCACCAACACGCTTTACAGTTGCGGCGTGGGTTCGTCATTGGCGTGAAAATGGCTCTGTGCAAAACATTAAAAAACCTGGACGTCGAAGAACGGTGCGTACGCCTGAAAATATTGAACGAGTGAGAGCTGCCTTTACAAGAAGTCCTAAGAGATCGGCTAATCGGCAATCACTTGCCCTAGGAATATCTAAGGAAGTCTCCACAGAATTCTGCATAAAGATATAAAATTTCACCCTATAAATATCAAATGGCGCATAACCTCAGTGATCTAGACAAAGAGCGAGGGTGACATTTTGTGAAGAATTTTACATCAGCATCGTGGAGAAATTCATAATTTGCTAATAAGCGACGAAGCAAATTTTCATTTGGACGGTGTTATTAACAAGCAAAACTTTAGATACTGGGAGTAGAAAATCCTCACGAACTGTTTACCAAAAACCTCCACAGTCCAAAAGTCGTTGTTTGGTGCGGTGTAGCATCATTTGGAATTATCGGTCCTTATTTTTTGAGGATGAAAATAACCGTTCTGTTACAGTTAATTCCGAACGCTACATAAACATGTTGCAAACGTTTCTTATCCCAGAACTAATTAGACGAGGACTAAATGGCGCCATATTATTCCAGCAAGATGGAGCAACCGCTCATACAGCCAGAAACACTATGAGAATTTTGCGAGATTTTTTGACGGCCGTATAATTTCCCGATTTGAAATTTGAATTGGCCTGATATCTCCTGATTTAACGATGAATGAAAATAAACGAGATATTGGAGGAAGGAAATACTTTATTACTGCAGAATTACCCAATAATCATGATATATATATATATATATATATATATATATATATATATATAATTAATTTTATTATATTAATTAGGGAGGTAGTTTCTTTATCTCATGAACTGTAAATTTGGTTGTGTTAATAGTGTGGTTTTCATGGTTAATAACAGTTCCTTTGTTTTGTTAAAGAGGTTAATAATCAACAATAATAGATGAAATTGTATATATTTACGTAGTTTGGAAATTGTGTCAATTGATGACTATTCCCTTCTTCAGAAATATAATTCTGGTGAATATTTATAAATTTTTAAATTCTAGCTTAAATCATGATGACTGAATACAAATTAAATTAAAATAAGGAATAAGGTGTTACTATATATACTTAATGTGTACATTTAAACAAAGCCTACCGAACAAAAATATTAAATTTGAGTTCTTCAGCACCCGTTATTACGGGTTTAATTTTAAAATTTATAAATATTCACCAGCATTATATTTCTGAAGAAGGGAATAGTCGACAATTGACACAATTTCCCGAAACGTACGTAAAATATATACAATTTCATCATACAATTACTTGTTGGTTATTAACCTCTTCAACAAAACAAGGGAACTGTTCTTAACCATGAAACTACCACACTATTAAACACAACTATAATTTTTATTGTTCATTCAGAATTTCAGTTGAGCATTGAACAGAGATCAGCATAATCCTGTTTTCTTTTGCTATTGAGTAAATAAATCACGGTCGGTTTCGTATTAATCCAATTAACTTAAACGAGAACATATCTCAAGGATCAAGAATTTAATCCTAGAGAAGCTAACATTACAATCTTTCTTTTATTTTTAAAACATTCAAATGAAAATAGAGTAATGAAAAATGCTGGACTGCGTTTTCTACTCCAAAAAGAAAAGCATTAAGCTATTCAAAAATAAAATAGATAGAAATGAAGTGACCTACATTTTATACAAGTATTCAGAATTGCACGGAACAAGAAACGCAGACATTAGTAATGACATAGGCGCAATTAGAGCTCTTTATGAAAAAGCACTGAAAGCTTTCTATTGTACTATCATAAGTAAAGAAAATTCACATTGCTGATGTTACAAAACTCTAAATCATTACGCTAAGTATTGTTATAAGAAATATTTTTAACATTACAATATTTAATACACTTGATGCCTGTTGCGTTTGGGCAACACGCAAAAAAAACTACTTATATTTATAGTCCAGTATGCGGAGAGTAACTGTAAACCAAGGATACAGGATGACATCGTTCATTAATCTCCGACAGTTTTATGAAACCGTATGTAGGGGTGTTATGATGGACGGTAAAACCGGTGTCACATAAATCAAACAATATTCAATGATTTTTCTTAGAATTCTCAGGTATTGGCAAACATAATCTAAACTTGTAGTAAATATATTTTACTTAATTTAACATTACTTTTCCTGTAACGTGAGGATACCTACTCAACTACTAAAATATTGATTATGCACATGAAAATAAAAAATACATCTGACAACGAGAATTTGTATCTGTCAAATTACTCTAGGAAAGGAAGATACAAGGAAACCCTTACAAACCGTTATGAGCTGCATTTTATTCTAGGAACACAAATAATTCATAAATTTATTTCAGTGTTATGAAAATGTAAACCTTAACCATTATTATACATAATTAAAGTACTTACCATTTCGGTATTTTTCTATTTGTATTTTATATAAATCTATATGTTTTGATGAGAATTGTAGTCACCGTCCTCAGTAAACGGTGATATCTTTTTCATTTTTCATAAATTTATTCTAATATCCCAAGCAATTCTAATAGATATTACTATTTACTGAGGACGATAACTGTAATTGTCATCGAAAGATTTATATAAAATATAAACAGAAAATATACCATTTGAAAAACCCAAAAGTATTTTAATTATTTCAGTCTTGATTGAAAGCCTAGCAATTAATATCATATCGAGGCTCCTGTCGTTATAACGCGTCTATTTCGTAAATAATATATATTAAAATTACAAAGACGCAATTAAAATTATAGAATAACTAAATACTGCTTCAGTGTTACATCAGATTCGTGTTAGTTAGGTTTTTGTTGAAAGAGCGTTAATTTATCAGATGATTACATTTAAATTGACTAGTATTAATTTCACAACTGTTTGAAGAAATTTTGTTATTACTAAACAAAACTGAATTTACTAACATGTGGTACGTCACCTAATTCCCGTTTTAAATTATCTTTAATACTTTAATACTTTTATTTACACCCAGTTGAAAAATCAAAGTAGGTTACATTTATAACTTCTTGCAGGCGAATATCTGTCGAAAAGAAATTGTGCTAGCTATCTAGTATGTTGGAGCAATTATGTTAAAATGCCATTAAATAAAGTAGGGTTTTCATTCATTTACAACATAGATCTTGTGTGTGCGTGTGCGTGTGCGTGTGGGTGTGCGTGTGTGCGTGTGTGCGTGTGTGCGTGTGTGCGTGTGTGCGTGTGCGTGTGCCGTGTGTGGGTGTGTGCGTGTGCGTGTGGTGTGCGTGTGTGCGTGTGCGTGTGTGCGTGTGCTGTCGTGTGTGCGTGTGTGCGTTGTGCGTGTGTGCGTGTGTGCGTGTGTGCGTGTGCCGTGTGCGTGTGCGTGTGGTGCGCGTGTGCGCGTGCGCGTGTGCGTGTCGTGGCGTGTGTGCGTGTGCGTGTGTCGTGTGTGGTGTGGTGTGTGCGTGTGCGTGTGCGTGTGTGCGTGTGCGTGTGGCGTGTGTGTGTGCGTGTGGCGTGTGGTGGCGTGTGGTGTGTGTGGTGTGCGTGTGCGTGTGTGTGTGTGTCGTGTGTGTGGTGTGGTGTGTCGTGTGTCGTGTGCGTGCTGTCGTGGTGTGGTGGCGTGTGTGCGTGTGGTGTGTGTGGTGTGTGAGTGTGTATGTGAGTGTGTGAGTGTGAGTGTAGTGTAGTGTGTGTGTGTGTGTGTGTGTGTGTGTGTGTGTGAGTGTGAGTGTGTGTGTGTGCGCGTTCGTGTGTGTGAGTTTATGCGTGTGTTTTGTGTGTTTTATGTGTATGGTGTGTTTGGTGTTTGGCGTGTTTGGCGCGTTTGCCGTGTTTGGCGTGTTTTGCGTGTTTTGCGTGTTTGGCGTGTTTGGTGTGTTTTGCGTGGTTGGCGTGGTTGGCGTGTTTGGCGTGTTTGGCGTGTCTTGTGTGTCTTGTGTGTCTTGTGTGTCTTGTGTGTCTTGTGTGTCTTGTGTGTCTTGTGTGTCTTGTGCGTCTTGTGCGTCTTGTGTGTCTTGTGTGTCTGTGTGCCTTGTGTGTCTCGTATGTCTTGTGTGTCTTGTGTGTCTTGTGTGTCTTGTGTGTCTTGTGTGTCTTGTGTGTCTTGTGTGTCTTGTGCTGTCTGTGTGTGTTGTGTGTCCGTGTGGATCTGTGGTGTCGTGTGTGTGTGTGCTGTGTCGTGAAGTGTGGATCTGTTGTAGTGTGTCAGTGTGTGTGTGTGTGTGTGTCTGTTGTCTGTGTGTGTGTGTGTGTGTGTGTGTTGTGTGTGTGGTGTGTGTCGTGTGTGATGTGATCTATGTGCGTGTTATGTAGTGTGTGTTGTTGTGTGCGTGTTGCGTGTTTTGTGTTTAGCTGCTTTTTGGTGTTTTGTCGTTGCGTTTCGTTTTTGCGTGTGGCGTGTTGGCGTGTTTGGCGTGTTTGGGTGTCTTTGTGTTGTTTGTGTGTCTGTGTCGTGTCTTGTGTGTCTAGTGTCTTGTGTATGTCCCAGTCTGTGTCTGTGTGTCTGTGTTTGTCGTGTCATTGTGTTTGTGTGTCTGTGTCTTGTGTGTCTGTGTTCTTGTGTGTGTCTGTGTCTTGTGGTCTTGTGTGTCCCGTGTGTGTGTGTCTGTGTGTCGTGTTAGTGTCGTGTGCTGTGTCTTGTGTCTATGTGTCTTGTGTGTCTGTGCTGTGTGCTTGTGTGTCTTGTGCTGTGTCTTGTGTCTTGTGTGTCTTGTGTGTCTTGTGTCTGTGTGTGTCTTGTGTGTCTGTGTCTGTGTCGTGTCTTGTCGTGTCTTGTGTGTCTTGTGTGTCTTGTGGTCTTGTGTGTGCTTGTGCTGTCTTTGTGTCTATGTGTGTCTGTGTGTCTTGTGTGTCTGTGTGTTAGTGTCTAGTGTCTTGTGTCTGTGTGTTGGTCTTCGTTGTCTTGTGTGTCTTGTTTTGGTCTTGTTGTGTGTGTGTGTCTTGTGTCTGTGTGTCTGTTGTGTGTCTGTGTCTGTGTCATGTTTGTTTGTCTTGTGTTGTGTGTCTGTGTTGTCGTGTCTTGTGTGTCGTGTGTCTGTGTCTGTGTGTCTGTGTGTCCTTGTGTGTCTTGTCTTGTGTGTCTGTATGTGTGTCGTGTGTCTTGTGTTCTTGTGTGTCCTGTTTGTGTGTCTGTGTGTCAGTGTCGTGTCTGTGTCTTGTGTTCTGTGTGTCCTAGTGTCTTGTGTTCTTATGCGTCTTGTGTCTTGTGTCTTGTGTCTTGTGTCTTGTGTTCCCAGTGTCTTGTGGTCTGTGTCTGTGTCTGTTGTCTTTGTTGTGTCTGTGTGTGTTGTGTCTGTGTCTGTGTGTCTAGTTGTCTGTGTCTTGTGTCGTGTGTCTGTAGTGTCTTGTGTGTCTTTGTGTGTCTGTGTGTCATGTGTCTAAAAGCTTTGTGTCTGTGTGTCATCTTGTGTGTCTGTGCTTGTGTGTCATTGTGTCTTTTGTCTATGTGTCTTTGTGTCTGTTGTCTTGTGTCTTGTGTCATTGTGTGTCTGTGTTGTCTTGTGTGTCTTGTGTGTCTTGTGTCTTGGTGTCTGTTGTGTCTTTGTGTCTTGTGTGTCTTGTGTGTGTCTGTGTGTCTTGTGTCTATGTGTCGTGTCTTGTGTGTTCTTTGTGTCTTGTTGTGTTTGTGTCTTGTGTGTCTTGTGTGTCTTGTGTTTGTTGTCTTGTGTGTCTTGTTGTCTTGTGTGTCTTGTGTGTCGTGTCGTTGTGCTGTGTTCTTTTGTTCGTGTTCGTGCTCGTGTGCGTGTGCGTGTTCGTGTTTGTGGTCGTGTTAGCGTTTGAGTTCGTGTTCGCAAGAATTTTAAGAGTGTTAAGGTAGGTTTGAAAGTACAACCGCAAATATGAAGTTAAAAGTGTGTAATATTGAAGTGTACAATCTAACAAAGAAACCTAAAGTAACCCGTTAAGTAACAAAATGAAAGTGTGTTGAATAAGGTACATAGCAGTGCACATGATTGTCATTAATTGCAGTACATGTGCAATCGTCAATAGCACGAAATCGATTATTTAAGGCCGTCTAAAAATTTTAATATTCAAGTGGAAGTAAATATTTCTTTTGACAAACATTTATTCTGAAGGGCAAACAATAAATCAGATTGCCAATTTGTTATACGCGTGTCAGACGCGAGTGAACAACAGACAATTACGTTCGCGAGTGGTGCAGCGGCCAAATTACTTAGATATTGCAGCTGTTTTCTGCTTTCTTTTGTGACAAGTGTCATATTAAAGGATTACTTGAAGCAAGCCTCTCCCAATAGACATCACGTTATACCGGACAAAGGATTACCTGATGTAATTGTAAGAATAATTTGAGATCTTAAAGAATAGAAATGTTATTATTTTCTATTTAGTTAAATTTCATATGAGTAATAAAGATAATTAAACTTTACCTGATTTGATGTGCTTAGGTACAAGGTTTGGGGATTTTAATTTATAAGAATTTCTTGTGTGTTTCTCGAAGCAGTGTTTGTATATATATATATATATATATATATATATATATATATATATATATATATATATAATATACAACGTGCCCAAGATAAGGATGAACAGCATGGGATCTTGAAAACGGTAAGAGATGCGAAGGCGGTTAGATTAGGGCATGTTCACATGTAGTTTGCAAAAGTGTCATTACTGTCTATCGTTTCCGATATTTAAAACAAAATGTGATTTTTGGGTTTTTCTTTTTTCGTAATTTCTTCATTTATTTTGAAGTTTTTCTAAAAACTAAAGGTACTTCTTCACTATCACTTTTTGAATTCTATTAGATGGCGTTTTCCAATTTTTATTCGACGTTTCGTGTCCTAGAAACCATCATCAACTTTATCGCCTAGATTGTCGCAACCAACCGAACACCCTGTATTCGATAGTATTTTTTATTACGAATTTAACCATACATTATGGTTTTGAAGCTGAAAAATTCGGATTTTCATTTTTGATATGATATCAGTTAATATTAGAACGCTTTGATAAAATAACACTTGCTCAACATTTTGTTGAAAACTGTTTAACTTAGTTTTATTGCGTCGAGATCGTTGTTGTTATTAGAATTGGTTTGTCTAGTTACTTTATAATTATAATTAATCAATAAGTGTATCTATGGAAAGACGAAATTTTACAAACGAAGAAACTTCGATATGTTGACATGCTACATCTTGTCCCACAGAAATTTTGTAGTTACTGAGCTGATGTATTTGGATAAATGCCTGAACGAAGGCAACCTGGTAAATACATTTTTAGACATTTGGAATCTAATTTAAAAAATTTGGTTCATTTACAAAACCTGTTCTATCCCGTCAAAAACAACCTGATGACGAAAAAGCTAATACCGTTTTACAAGCCGTTGTTGAAAACTCTGAAATACCGAAGAAAATTGAACATCGCACTGGTATAGCTAATTCTACAGCACTGCATTGATTTTAAATAAGAGTAAGTTTCATCCATATAAATTTCGAGTTTATCACGGTCTTAGACCAGCTGATTAGAGCGACGAGTAGGCTTTTCGAGTGGTATACTAGCAAATGTGACGAAGATCTAAATTTCCTTTTAAAATAATTTGATCTGATGAAAGCATGATAACCAACAATAGAATTTTCAACCGACGTAACAAAGCTTATTGGGAAAAACGAAATACTTATTTAAAAGAAGAACAAGACATAGACATAGATTTGAATTTAATTTGTGGATGAGCATTTTGGCACGAAGAATAATAGGTCCTTTTATTTTATCTCTAGCGCTTGTTAACAGCTGTTGGTTTCTACAAGATGGTGCCCCAGCACATAAATCAAAAAATGTACAGGACTATCTGTCATTGCGGTTTACAGGAAAATGGATTGGAACTTACAGTGCAGTAGCTTGGACAGCCCGATCAACCGATTTAAGTCCGTTGAATTTTTTTCTGAGGGGTTCCCTGAAAAACTAGGTATATGATGGGAGTTTTGAAAATGAATAGCAGTTGTTAGTATCAGTTATGGCAGCAGTTAATACAATTTCGCCAGAAATGCTAGATCGTGTTTCAAATTCTTCAGTAAAGAGAGCTTACCTGTGTCTAGAAAATAACGGCAACTTATTTGAACAGTTATTGTAATTATTTAACACTAATTAAATAGGTTTAAAAGATTGGAGTTGCTAAATTTGTACATAAAAAAATATTATCAAATTCTAATATTTTTCCGAATTTTTCTTAAAAATTAGCTACAAAGCCATAATGGTTAAATTTGTAATAAAAAATACTACCGAATACAGGGTGTTTCGTTGGTTGCGGCGATTTAAAAAAATAAAGTTGATGATGGTTTCTCGGAGACGAAACGTCGAATAAAAAATTTGAAAACGCCATCTAATAGAATTTAAAAAGTAGGCCTGCACCGTGCACGACGCCTAGTGCGGTTTGGTCGTGTAACATACTTTAAGGACTTCCCTATACCTTCTGGGATAAATCGGCATATTGTATTAGATTACAGTGCTGTCTTCTAAACCATCGGATTTTTTTGAGCTCGTTTAAGATATCAAAAATTCTGGATGAATTAAAAAGCATAAATTCTTGATCTTACGTTAGAAAGACTAATACAGAGCAGTTTTTACAAGTATATGGATCATGGAATAATAAAATAAAAAAAAACAAGTTTGAAATAATTTTAAGTAATTATGTAATTTAATATTTCCAAAGGAAGCAGAAAAAAAACATTCTTTTCGTGTTTTTTAAACCCCTAATAACCTTTAATTAGCCATCAATTCAACAACGTAAGCTTACTGAAAAGTTCTACATACAAATATTGCATAACAAGCAAGTTAAATTAATATCTTTCTAAATTTATGTAAATTTCCCGAAAAGGCGCGTAGTTGTAATAATTCAAGCAATTTTAGCAATTTAAATCCAAATATTTTGCTTATTAACGAAAATTGAACTTTCTCGCCTGCTTTTTATTAAAAGATTAAGACTGCATGAAATAACCTTCTTGGAAAACGAATTTAAATTTAAATCTGAAGTTTAAATGGATTGGCGTACAAATTGATTTAACAAACGACTGGTAAAGTGAATATGACGTTAGGTTAAATAAGGATTTACAAATCTATACACTTTATTTTATTTTATAAGTGAAGATTTCGTTGTCACGACTTTTAATCTGTGACTAATTTAGTTAATTATGTGCAAATAAAAAATGTGCTTATGTTTACTAATTAGCCATTAAGCAAAGCTGTTGGAACTATTTAAATCCAATTTTTAATGTTCTGCGTATGAATACAGAGAGAAATGTAATGAAAACGGGAGATAAAAAATTAATTTAGTTGTCTTTCTTATTCATTTTATGGGTGTCTAATTCCTTTTTTACCTTGTCCCGTGAAATACAATAATATATAAACTTTTCAACAGAAATAATATATTACATTACACGGCATGAAAGTGGCATTTTGTTGGACGGCATGCGAGTATTTTTCAACGCCTGGTCACACAAAAACACTTTCATGTTTTGGGATGTATTATATTTTTCTGAAATCGTTTTGAAAATTATTAAAATTGTTAAAATTATTTAAAAAAATGAGTTGAATTAATCAGAGTTTTGACAAATGTATATGAACAATTAAAAGCGTTTTGTCTTAACGACAAGTAAATAAAACAAAAATTAGTGAAAAATTTTTGCGGTTTGGTTTTTTCCTTTCCTTTCTGTGAATTTTCAATAAATCAGATTGCCAATTTGTTATATGCGTGTCAGACGCGAGTGAACAACAGACAATTACGTTCGAGTGGTGCAGCGGCCAAATTACTTAGATATTGCAGCTGTTTTCTGCTTTCTTTGTGACAAGTGTCATATTAAAGGATTACTTGAAGCAAGCCACTCCCAATAGACATCACGTTATACCGGACAAAGGATTACCTGATGTAATTGTGAGAATAATTTGAGATCTTAAAGAATAGGAATGTTATTATTCTATATTTAGTTAAATTTCATATGAGTAATAAAGATAATTAAACTTTACCTGATTTGATGTACTTAGGGTACAAGGTTTGGGGATTTTAATTTATAAGAATTTCTTATGGTGTTTCTCGAAGCAGTGTATATATATATATATATATATATATATATATATATATATATATATATATATATGTTTCTATTTAGATTTCACAGATTCATGTAATAGACATTTTTTTTTAAATATAATAATATTCAGTTTGAACGTTTGTTACCTTTGTCAAGAATATAATATAATATTCTTGACAAAGGGAACAAAGGACGTTCAAACGTTGAATTAATTTACGTTTATTTACAAGTTTTAAAGAAAATTGTCTTATTTAATATATATATATATATATATATATATATATATATATATATATATATACAACGTGCCCAAGATAAGGATGAACAGCATGGGATCTTGAAAACGGTAAGAGATGCGAAGGCGGTTAGATTAGAGAAAGTCGTACAATTTAGGGCATGTTCACATGTAGTTTGCAAAAGTGTCATTACTGTCTATCGTTTCCGATATTTAAAACAAAATGTGATTTTTGGGTTTTTCTTTTTTCGTAATTTCTTCATTTATTTTGAAGTTTTTCTAAAAACTAAAGGTACTTCTTCATTGTCACTTTTTGAATTCCATTAGATGGCGTTTTCAAATTTTTATTCGACGTTTCGTGTCCTAGAAACCATCATCAACTTTATCGCCTAGATTGTCGCAACCAACCGAACACCCTGTATTCGATAGTATTTTTTATTACGAATTTAACCATACATTATGGATTTGAAGCTGAAAAATTCGGATTTTCATTTTTGATATGATATCAGTTAATATTAGAACGCTTTGATAAAATAATACTTGCTCAACATTTTGTTGAAAACTGTTTAACTTAGTTTTATTGCGTCGAGATCGTTGTTGTTATTAGAATTGTACGTATTTAATTTTTTTTTGGTTTTGTCTAGTTACTTTATAATTATAATTAATCAATAAGTGTATCTATGGAAAGACGAAATTTTACAAACGAAGAAAACTTCGATATGTTGACATGCTACATCTTGTCCCACAGAAATTTTGTAGTTACTGAGCTGATGTATTTGGATAAATGCCCTGAACGAAGGCAACCTGGTAAATACATTTTTAGACATTTGGAATCTAATTTAAAAAATTTGGTTCATTTACAAAACCTGTTCTATCCCGTTAAAAACAACCTGATGACGAAAAAGCGTTTTACAAGCCGTTGTTGAAAACTCTGAAATACCGACAAGAAAAATTGAACATCGCACTGGTATAGCTAATTCTACAGCACAATTGATTTTAAATAAGAGTAAGTTTCATCCATATAAATTTAGAGTTTATCACGGTCTTAGACCAACTGATTAGGAGCGACGAGTAGGTTTTTGCGAGTGGTATACTAGCAAATGTGACGAAGATCTAAATTTCCCTTTTAAAATAATTTGATCTGATGAAAGCATGATAACCAACAATAGAATTTTCAACCGACGTAACAAACCTTATTGGCAAAAACGAAATACTTATTTAAAAGAAGAACAAGACATAGACATAGATTTGAATTTAATTTGTGGATGGGCATTTTGGGACGAAGAATAATAGGACCTTTAATTTTATCTCTAGCGCTTGTTAACAGCTGTTGGTTTCTACAAGATGGTGCCTCAGCACATAAATCAAGAAATGTACAGGACTATCTGTCATTGCGGTTTACAGGAAAATGGATTGGAACTTACAGTGCAGTAGCTTGGACAGCCCGATCAACCGATTTAAATCCGTTGAATTTTTTTCTGAGGGGTTCCCTGAAAACTAGGTATATGATGGGAGTTTTGAAAATGAATAGCAGTTGTTAGTATCAGTTATGGCAGCAGTTAATACAATTTCGCCAGAAATGCTAGATCGTGTTTCAAATTCTTCAGTAAAGAGAGCTTACCTGTGTCTAGAAAATAACGGCAACTTATTTGAACAGTTATTATAATTATTTAACATTAATTAAATAGGTTTAAAAGATTGGAGTTGTTAAATTTGTACATAAAAAAATATTATCAAATTCTAATATTTTTCCGAATTTTTCTTAAAAATTAGCTTCAAAGCTATAATGGTTAAATTTGTAATAAAAAATACTACCGAATACAGGGTGTTTCGTTGGTTGCGGCGATTTAAAAAAATAAAGTTGATGATGGTTTCTCGGAGACGAAACATCGAATAAAAATTTGAAAACGCCATCTAATAGAATTTAAAAAGTGATCTTTGCAAATTAGTCATATATATATATATATATATATAATATATATATATATATATATATCCATTAGTTAACTTACTTTTGTTTAAGTTGTGATAAAATGTTAGTGCTAACTTGTGTGAAATTACATAACCGGTTACATCTTTGAAGAATTAATTAAACCTTGAATAGTTGGGTAGAATGATCGCTCTGAAATTCCTTATTGAGCCAGAACGATCACAAAATTTAATTATTTTGAATTCTTTCACAGACATTAAAATACAGAACGTTGATAACAAGATATTTTATTAACTAGAAATTCCAGATTTCAATTATTACAATTCATTCAATTGGCGCATGTTTAAATACGATTTTAAAAAGAAAGTATTCAGAAAATCGCTATCTTTCTAAATTGGGTAATATTTATTTAGTTCATAATTTGATGACAGAAATATTAATTTATATGTATACGAGGGGTACTTAGAACGTATCCAAACAATGTTTTATAACTTGGATCTTTCGATGCTAAATGTGATCAATAAAATTTACGAATCCGTATACTTCAAAATTTTATTAGTTTTGATAAAATTCTTTCAATGTGATTGAACTTGAGTTGTTAGTAATTTAGTAGTAGAACTACAATTCTATCTTCTACAGTCAGGTAGGATTAACCTAATACCCCGCCTAAGACTATTTATTTTAGGAAAATTTAAGATTGTGGTGGCGCTTAGAGACAGTTTATATCAACCCCGCCCATTTCCAACTGTTATAAAAATACCGAACTTTCAAAAGTAGGCCTTCGTGCACGACGCCTAGTGCGGTTTGGTCGTGTAATATACTTTAAGGACTTCCCTATACTTTCTCGGATAAATCGGCATATTGTATTAGATTACAGCGCTGTCTTCTAAAGCATCGGATTTTTTTGAGCTCGTTTAAGATATCAAAAATTCTGGATGAATTAAAAAGCATAAATTCTTGATCTTACGTTAGAAAAACTAATACAGAGCAGTTTTTACAAGTATATGGATCATGGAATAATAAATTAAAAAAAACAAGTTTGAAATAATTTTAAGTAATTATGTAATTTAATATTTCCAAAGGAAGCAGAAAAAAAACATTCTTTTCGTATTTTTCAAACCCCTAATAACCTTTAATTAGCCATCAATTCAACAACGTAAGCTTACTGAAAAGTTCTACATACAAATATTGCATAACAAGCAAGTTAAATTAATATCTTTCTAAATTTATGTAAATTTCCCGAAAAGGCGCGTAGTTGTAATAATTCAAGCAATTTTAGCAATTTAAATCCAAATATTTTGCTTATTAACGAAAATTGAACTTTCTCGCCTGCTTTTTATTAAAAGATTAAGACTGCATGAAATAACCTTCTTGGAAAACGAATTTAAATTTAAATCTGAAGTTTAAATGGATTGGCGTACAAATTGATTTAACAAACGACTGGTAAAGTGAATATGACGTTAGGTTAAATAAGAATTTACAAATCTATACACTTTATTTTATTTTATAAGTGAAGATTTCGTTGTCACGAATTTTAATCTGGGACTAATTTAGTTAATTATGTGCACATAAAAAATGTGCTTATGTTTACTAATTAGCCTATTAAGCAAAGCTGTTGGAACTATTTAAATCCGATTTTTAATGTTCTGCGTATGAATACAGAGAGAAATGTAATGAAAACGGGAGATAAAAAAATTAATTTAGTTGTCTTTCTTATTCATTTTTATGGGTGTCTAATTCAAAGCTGCTTTTTTTTTTACTCTTGTCGCGTGAAATACAATAATATATAAAACCTTTCAACAGAAATAATACATTACATTACACGGCATGAAAGTGGCATTTTGTTGGACGGCATGCGAGTATTTTTTCAACGCCTCCGAGTCACACAATTAATCAGAGTTTTGACAAATGTATATCAACAATTAAAAGCGTTTTGTCTTAACGACAAGTAAATAAAACAAAAAATTAATGAAAAAATTTTTGCGGTTTGGTGTTTTCTTTCCTTTCCTTTCTGTGAATTTTCAATAAATAACGATGACCCTAAGTGATTTTGATTGTGAAATGGATGTTGAACTGAACATAATGGAAGCTGCAGCGGCTGCCGTGGCGGAGTTACTTCCAAACAAACCAAGGCAAAGGTATGACAAAAAATATGAAACGTTTAAAAAATGGTGCAGCATAAAAAAAATTAAAACAAGTTACTGAAGACGTTCTTCTGGTATACATGGCGGAAGGCAGTCAGAGATACAAATCATCCACTCTTTGAAGTACTTACTAAATGCTAAAAGCAATGCTTTTGGCAAAAAAAATTTAAACATAGGTATCTTAAAAGAAAATCGACAGAATACCAAGCAAAAAAGTCCAGAGTGTTTACAAGAAGCGAAGTAGACGATTTTCTTCGAAAAGCTCCTGATGATGAATTTTTAATGACGAAAGTAAGCGATCATAATTAAAAGTGTTTCAATTGATGTCATACTTGTATTCGTTTCAGGTTGTATTAATTATTGGTTTAGCGGGTACATGTCGCTGTGACGAGTTAACAAAATGACACTTGATGACATAGAAGGTGAGAGTATTGTTTTAATTGTAAAAATTCCCGATTCAATAACTAATAAAGCAAGGCGCTTTATGATCGTTGATCAGCAAATCAACGTCGGCTTGGGGGGGGGGGGGGGGGGGGGGGGGGGGGGGGGGGGGGGGGGGGGGGGGGGGGGGGGGAAAAAAAAAAAAAAAAAAAAAAAAAAAAAAAAAAAAAAAAAAAAAAAAAAAAAAAAAAAAAAAAAAAAAAAAAAAAAAAAAAAAAAAAAAAAAAAAAAAAAAAAAAAAAAAAAAAAAAAAAAAAAAAAAAAAAAAAAAAAAAAAAAAAAAAAAAAAAAAAAAAAAAAAAAAAAAAAAAAAAAACTGTTCAAAATGTGAACCATTTTGTTGAATACATAATTCACACCGACGAATAATTGCACGTGGAATATTAACTAAAATTGTCTTATTTCATTACACGCATCCCTAATCCTATTAATGAGTTCATCTCTTGTTGTCACAGGAGTTGCATACACCCTTTCTTTTAAATGCCCCACACAAAAAAATCTAAGGGATTTAGGTCTGAGACCTTGGCGGCCAGGAACTGGGCCTCACGACCGATCCATCTTCCTGGATAATGGTTGTCCAGCCCGTTTCTAACGATCTGCTATAATGAGCTGGACAACCATCAAGCTGGAACCAAGCCGTTCTTCGTAAATTTAAGGGAATATGTTGCCACATATTCCCATGTTCATTCTCTAAGAATTCCAAGAAAGCCGCAGCATTCATGCGAGGTGATAAAAAGTAGGACCCAAAAAGGTGATTATTATAAATACCTATCCAGACGTTCACACTAAGTTCTTGTTGGAAATGTCTCGGACGAACTACATGTGGATTTTCATGTGCGCAAATGTGCTGGTTGTGAAAATTTACCACACCACGGCGAGTGAAGCAGGATTCATCGGTCCATAAAACATTATTTAAAAAACCTGGATTGTTATTATTATCAGCAAGAATCCATCGACAATACGCAACTCTACGTTCTGCATCCCCTGGTTGTAATCCTTGAACAGGTTATAGATGGTAAGGATATCGTCTTAATGTTCGGTGAATAGTAGTATATGAGACTCCACCTAAAGCTACGGATACTCTTCTAATGCTAGTTGTGGGATCTCTGTCGAATTCACGCAAAATTCGTCGTGCAATATTTCTTTGCTGCCTATCATTATTATTTTGACGACCATGCACATTATTTAACCCCTGACGTATAATTTGTTGGTGAACTCTTACAAATACTGAAGGATGTGGAGCTCTCCTAAAAGGAAATCTTCGCCTATATTCACGGGCTGCTGCTGCTGAACTTCCATTTACAAAGCCATAAATAAAATGGATATCCGCTATTTCTTGATTAGAAACCAAAATGGTATTTTAAATGATCACTTTTGCTATAAAAATTAACACAATAAAATATGTAAATAAATTACATTCTTTCTTATGCACAAGTCGTATTTAAATTAAAACGTGAGATTTGACATAATTTTATTCTTTTTTTTTTATTGTTCTTTTCAAGGCACTCTATTTTTTGGGGGAGCATCAGACGTTCTTTACTTACCATTTGGAAGCTGTTCATGGATTACAGCTAATTTATCTCAAAAACTATGCATTTTCGAAAAAAGAAGAAGACAAAAAGTTCCTAAATCAAATGGGCAATCTAAATTTTTGGTTTTTAAGAGGCGTCGCATGAAAAAGTTCAGGGAGGGGGATAAAGAGTGTACCACTCCAGAAAATGTACTACCCTGTAGATATTGATAAATGGTAAACTACTCTTAATATTGAGTTTAAGGAGTGTAATATGTGCACATAAAAATGCTTATGTTTACTAATTAGCCTATTAAGCAAAGCTGTTGGAACTATTTAAATCCGATTTTAATGTTCTGCGTATGAATACAGAGAGAAATGTAATGAAAACGGGAGATAAAAAATTAATTTAGTTGTCTTTCTTATTCATTTTATGGGTGTCTAATTCAAAGCTGCTTTCTTTTACTCTTGTCGCGTGAAATACAATAATATATAAAACTTTTCAACAGAAATAATATATTACATTACACGGCATGAAAGTGGCATTTTGTTGGACGGCATGCGAGTATTTTTTCAACGCCTCCGAGTCACACAAAAACACTTTCATGTTGCGTGATGTATTATATTTTTTCTGAAATCATTTTGAAAATTATTAAAAATTGTTAAAATTATTTAAAAAAATAGAGTTGAATTAATCAGAGTTTTGACAAATGTATATCAACAATTAAAAGCGTTTTGTCTTAACGACAAGTAAATAAAACAAAAAATTAGTGAAAAAATTTTTGCGGTTTGGTGTTTTCTTTCCTTTCCTTTCTGTGAATTTTCAATAAATAACGATGTACCTAAGTGATTTTGATTGTGAAATGGATGTTGAACTGAACATAATGGAAGCTGCAGCGGCTGCCGTGGCGGAGTTACTTCCAAACAAACCAAGGCAAAGGTATGACAAAAAATATGAAACGTTTACAAAAAGGTGCAGCATAAAAAAAATTAAAACAAGTTACTGAAGACGTTCTTCTGGTATACATGGCGGAAGGCAGTCAGAGATACAAATCATCCACTCTTTGGAGTACTTACTAAATGCTAAAAGCGATGCTTTTGGCAAAAAAAAATTTAAACATAGGTATCTTAAAAGAAAATCGACAGAATACCAAGCAAAAAAGTCCAGAGTGTTTACAAGAAGCGAAGTAGACGATTTTCTTCGAAAAGCTCCTGATGATGAATTTTTAATGACGAAAGTAAGCGATCATAATTAAAAGTGTTTCAATTGATGTCATACTTGTATTCGTTTCAGGTTGTATTAATTATTGGTTTAGCGGGTACATGTCGCTGTGACGAGTTAACAAAATGACACTTGATGACATAGAAGGTGAGAGTATTGTTTTAATTGTAAAAATTCCCGATTCAATAACTAATAAAGCAAGGCGCTTTATGATCGTTGATGGAAAGGGAAAGCAGCAAATCAACGTCGGCTTGTACTGAAACTATACAGGGTGTTCCAGTTTTTGTAGCAGGACTTTAGTAGTCGATAGAGCTTTCAAAATTAAGACAAAAAGTTCATATAAACATAGGTTGCCAAACGCTTAGTTTTGGAGATACAGGGTTTCAAAGTTTTAATTTTTTTTCAGTTCTTTTAATTTATCTTCAAAACTATTTAAAATAATAAATCCAAATTTAGTACACATATTACACTCCTTAAACTCAATATTAAGAGTAGTTTAACGTTTATCAATATCTATAGGGTAGTACATCTTCTGGGGTGGTACACCCTTTATCCCCCCCGAACTTTTTCATGCGACGCCTCTAACTCTTAAAAACCAAAAATTTAGATTTCCCATTTGATTTAGGAACTTTTTTGTCTTCTTCTTTTTTTTCGAAAAATGATGAAAATTCAATCAAGTAATATTTCTTATACTTAAGTACTTCGTTTGTTAAAAAATAAAGTTTTTGACAAAATTGTCTATTACTATTTTATTCTATAAGAATATCAACCTACCTAATTTGGAAACTAAAAAAAAACAAGGCACGAAAGTTTTACTTTCATGACTAGGCATTAAAATCAAACTTTCGTGACTCAAATTAGTCTGCATTTAGCAACTTTCATGCCGATTTCAGAAAAATGTAATTTAAATCATTATGTTTACATAGTTATACTGAAAGACGAAAATCAAAAGATGTGATTTACAAAAAATTGTATACATGTCACCTTGCATGAAACTTAAAATTTAGCGATTAAAATTCTGAGAGATTAATTTCTTTACATTTTGCTTTTTGTAGCTTATAATGACAGTTTTCTATAATTGACTTACACAGTGTATGGAAAGTAGTAAAATCTTGAGAGAGTGTAGAAATTGATATACAATTAATGGAGGATCATTTTTGTAGCTTCAACTTACTACGTTTGCGGATATTTTTCTACAAATGAACCAATCTGGTTACTATTCACTTATAGTGAAAAATATTGCCGTAAGCTTTTAATTTTTTCTATTTTGTTATTTTTATTATTATCTGTATTTCCATTATCTCTGACTAAATGTTATGTCAGGCTGCTTTGAACTGGCAAACAATTCAGTTCCTCCCACTCAGTTCAAGAATTTTCGGACTATGTGGCAAGTCTGAAGTATGACAGACGTTTGTGCGTATGAAGCGATGTTCCTACCCAATTCTAGTTTGGGTAAGTTTTTATGAAGTTCTTTAAAACAATTCCCTTCTCTGACATGACGAATGAAGCGTTTGACACCATCTGCAGTTGCCAGATGTTCTTAACTTCTTTGAGAAAATTCTCGCACTTTGTAATTTTTCAGCTCCCACCCTCGCGATGTGGGGCGGAGATGTTAATTATTATTCCAAGTTTCTTTTGTTTGTCGATCAAGACAATGTCTGGTCGGTTGTAGTCTACGGCTCTATCGGCGGTAAGGAACCGATCCTAGTAAAGCACTGTTTCGAGAACAGGCGATTGGTACTTATAATTGGACGGACACTTTTGAGAGCTACTTGCTGGTGAATTATTTTTCTACTTGGTTGTGGCGACCCAGATATGTGGTGTCAGCAATCACTCGGGATTCATTTGTCTTCTATCTCCAGTTTGAGGCAGTACTTTACGTAGTTCCTCGTCCTGATGAATCTCATAAATAGCCGTAATGAATCCTACCATTTCTGCATAAAGGTGACCGGCCTGAAGCCACTGAAATGAAGCCAGGCCGCTTTATCGATGTGATCTGCTTCCAGAACTTTTGGGTATTTTCCGTGTAGATATTGTGTCATCCAAGTTCTTTGCAGCATTTGTATTGATGCATTTCTATGTAAACATCGGAATTTTGTTCATTAGGCGTCATATTAGTCTGTCCAATTCGTTAAGATCGGCATTAGACCACTTCAGTATATCGAACGAATGTATTAGTTCAGGAACTGCCCATGTGTTGGTTGCTGTGATCTGGTTTTTAGCAGAAAGTTTGCTGTTCAAAACTTTCGTTAATCTGTCGCTATATTGCTCGGTAAATTTCTTTTTCAGTTGGTGTGGTCTATTTTGTAGTACTCCCGCACCTCAGACAGCAATTTGCAATATCTCGATATGGATGAGCTGGGTTTTTGATGTTAATGATAGCGCACTTGTCGAGTTCAAATTTCATTCTAATGAGACTGAAATGTCGAACAGTGTCTTTAAGGAGTTTAGTTTTTCTGTGCTTTCGCCGTAAAGCTTAATGTCTTCCATATAGAGAAGGTGAGATAGTCTTCTCCTGTTCCTGCTGTTGAGTTTATATTTACCTCCAGTTGTGTTCAGGAGCTTAGGCATCGTGTTCAAATCCAGACAGAACCACATAAAGGAAAGGAAATCTCCCTGGAAAGTGCCTCTGAGAATCTTAACATTACCAGCATTGTTGTTATTGACTAATATGTTGGTTCTCCACGCTTTCCTGACATGCTTGAGGATGGACGTTATGTTCGAACATATTTTTATATTTTCAGCACCTTGGCCAGCCAGTCGTGGGGCACCGAGTCATATGCTTTAGCATAGTCAATGTAACAAACGTTCTTTTTGCTTCTTTCGTCTGCTTCAGGATTATGGCATCTACGGAGAGCTGATGTTTAGTGCCCACGTATGGATCCTTGCTGCCCCTTTTCTAAAATATTGTTTGCCACGCAGTGCTGATACATTTTTTTGTTAAGAATTGAAGTGAAGAACTTGTATAAAACAGACAGGCGTGTTATCGGACGTTAGTTCTTTGGCTCAGTTGGATCGCCTTTCATAAACACCATATAGGTGTTTCCTTCAATCAGAGATCTCGAGAATTTTTATGAATCGGTGAAGCGTATGGCAAGGCTAGCGAAGGAAGCTACTACTTTATCCAAAAGTTGTGACGTACATCCGGTCCAGGTGACTTACAGTCGCTAGTTCTACAATGTGTTTGATTTGAGGGCTTTAAATTTCATTTAACCATCCCGTATTTCTCCTGAAGCCTTTAGGCTCAAATCAAACTTCTTTCTCTTGAAGGGTTTATTGTATCTCCGAAGCCTGGCTCTTTCGTCTTATACTGCTGCCTGACGCGATCTTCAAGCAGTAATTGATGTTCATGATTCGGGGACTTAATGTTGACTGCCCCTGAACTTGCTATTACTATTACCTTCCTGATGATTTTCTTAGAACGCTGCTTCTGTAGGTAATGGCCGTTGAGATTGGCTTTGGCTCTAAGCTTGTCGATATCACTTCCCGTAAGGTAATGTTCAGATGTAATTTTAGTGTGTCCTATGCGCAGTATGGTTAGCGTTACTTTTCTAAAGCAATACCGATCATTTTATTTGTCTAAAAAATGTGTTTATTTCGCCCTACTCCCTTTGCGAAGATTATTTTATTACTAGTTGTTTTAAGGTTACTTCATACATATTCATTCGTCTTCGTTTTCAGTCACTAACTAGCTTAAACTACATAGTTGTTTGTATTCACATACCATAAAATAACTACCTTGGATTATATATATATATATATATATATATATCTTATAGCAGTGAAAGATTCAGTTGTGCGATATATGTTGTAAATCTATTCGTAACGCGTTGAATGGCTATTTTGGATTTACTTATGATAAGGTACCTTGCGGATTGGCGGGAGGTATAAATTTACAGTAGCTCCTGATACATAGAGTACATTTCTGCCTTTGTCTCTGAACCTTCTGGGGGGAAGAGACCAGTAGTCCGGATTGATTTCTGGATAAAGTGCACTACCAACGCCTTACTCAGTTTGGTTCCTAACGTATATATTACAATTTTATTGTAAAACTGGTTTATGTTAATTATATTTGATGAGTTATCAACATTTATCATAATAGGTAATCTTATTTTCCATTGTGAGTTTAACCCCGACAATTTTTGAAAAGCCAGCTGTTAGTCAGTATTTATGAAACGTTTATTTTTTACTTTCATGGATATTTTCATTTATCATAGAGTTACACCTTAAAGGCTTCGATTTCGCTCAGCCTCTAACTA
Organism: Vesta saturnalis; assembly: GCA_036346205.1. NCBI lineage: Eukaryota > Metazoa > Arthropoda > Insecta > Coleoptera > Lampyridae > Vesta > Vesta saturnalis. Next base: position 656,881 of record JARFJB010002002.1, on the reverse strand, counting down.
GCCTAGTTATTGTCAGATATTCTGCATATGAGTGACTCTTTTAAACAAAATGTTGTAGTTTTTCATGCGACGGTTGAACTTTTATGTCTGCTAAATAGAAAAGTACCACTCTGTTTCTCTTCTTCTCACAAGAAAAGGAACTCCTGCATCTACGTAAATGTTTTGAATGGAGCTCGTGTTAAACGCTTCTGTGAAATACTTAATACGTAAATGGTATATGCCATTGATGCGATCGAGGGTACTTTTCCTAGCGGAAGTGCATACTATGCAACCATAACCAATACGACTCAGGATCATTGCTTTATATACCTTCAGATGACTTTCCCATTTGATGCCAGCCAAACACCGTATAATATTTAAATTACGGCGACCCTTAAGTATGTCATCTATCTGTAGGTGCCATCGTAGAGCAGCATAAAAAATTAGACCCAAGAAACGAATATTCTGTTTACATTTTATGCGGGTGTCACCTATATAGATTTTAGGGTCAGCATGAAGGAGTCTAAGTCTGCAAAAGTGCAGACAGGCTGTTTTATCCTGGGGGAGTCTATAACCCATACTGTCCAAATATCTCAGGATGATGTTTATTGCTAATTGTAGAAGTGAATTCACTTTATGTATTGTTTGCCTTTTAACATATATACATAAATCGCTTACGCATAAACATCTCCCAATTTCTTGGGGCAGGTTTGCCAATATTTTATTAATGGCTACTACAAATAGAGTAACGCTCAACATCAATCCCCACGGTACACCATTTTCAAGATTACGGGAAGATGACAAGGTATCCTAAAACTACGATTTGATAAAAAGGCTTTGATGACTCTAGGAAGGTTACCACGAAAGCCCCAACTACATAAACTCGCCAATATGTAATACCTTCAAGACATGTCATAGGGCTTCTGGATATCAAAAATATTGCAGTCAAGTTTCCGTGTACGAGTTCTGTATAGCGTTCTTTAGTTGAACGATACGGTCTACATTGGAGCTCCCTTTACGGAAACCATATTAATGTGGCTTAAGTAAATCCCTGCTTTCGAGAAATGTCGTAGAGTTTCCCCAAGGCTTGGGGTATGTACCATCCGACCATATTTGGTTATATAAATTTAAAAGGAATGTTTTTTGTCCGAAGTTTAGATGTTTTATAAAATCGTAGTTAATATTACCTGGGCCCATTGCAGAAGATTTTCTTAGTTTTTATAGCATGGTTTACTTCACACATAGAAAAGGGTAAGTTATACTCTAACGTGTGATCCGTGGCAAAATCTCTCTCAACTTTCTACTGTGTTTTGGTTAGCAAGAAAGATCTTTCATAATTAGCTAACTAGCAGATTCAAATTGAGTCGCCATTGTTTCATAAATATCAAAGGTCATGGTGATGGGTGTATTTTCTACAATTAGTTGTCTGATAGTTGTACTTTGACCAGTTCCACTTATAGCCTTAACTTTCCTCCAGGTTTCAGTAGTTAACGAACTAAAGGTAAGTGTGTTGACATACTGTTTCCACTATTCCCTTTTACTTTCGACCATTGTTCGTCAAGCGACAGCTCTCATCTTCTTGAAATAAATTACATTTGCCTGTGTAGAATATCTGCAGAAACGGTTAAATGCCAGTTTCTTTTGTTTTTGATTGCAGATGATATATTATCACACCACCAAGGCACTCCACATTTACCGTTTTTTCCTAAAACTTCAGGAAGTGACTTAGAAGCAGCGTTTAGGATGGAAGAGACCAACAAAGAAATCCCAGCTTCTACGGGATGTGATCTAAGAGCAGATGGAAGAGGTTCTTGGTAAAATGACTAATTTGCTTTGTTTGTAATATATCTTCTAGGGAAAAAGTCACGTTTGGCCTTCTGGCAATTGTGTGAGATAATGATGGAAAACTGGTCACTGTCGTAAATGTGGTCTGCGATTTTACCGGTAAGCCGTGGCGCTACTGCAGGAGTAACCAACGTTAAATCCGCAGCTGGAAAATATTTAATAAAAATAATTCTTCTCTTTCAATAAAGGTTTCAACAAGATCGCCTCTGATGTATTTCCTACCAGACCCCTACAGATGGCTGTTTGCGTTGAAGTCACCTTGGAGGATAAAAGGTACAGGTAGCTGCCTGATAAGTTGAACTAAATCTTGTAGTGAAATTCAGGTAGGTAGATGTTGTATATGTTTAGCTCTACGGAATAGGTTATGTCAATCGTTACTGCTTGAAGTCGAAATACATGATTTACAACAGTTGCTTTAAACCGCATTTAATAAGCATGGCAACGCCTCCACAGGCGCGGGCATGATGTAAAAAATCCTTCACATAAATTAAAAAACCTTTTAGTTTATAAGGCTGACTTGCCTTTAAATGCGTCGCTTGTAGACAAATAAATAGTGGTGAAAAATCCCTTATTAACAGTAACGATTAATTATGCCATTGCAGTTCCACGGCAATATAAAGGAATCCATTTTAAGTTTTAGAATTATCAAATAAACTATAAGGGACACATGACAAGTATTGTATATGTAAACAAAACGATTAAATTACTAGACAAGTAAAACGAAAAATGATAGTAGTGGTTTTATGGCTTCTACCATTAGAGAAGCTAACTCTTTTGCCAATGATGGAGTACCAAACGTTGGTTACTTTTCTTTGGCATCAGTTGCGTAACTGGCTCCCAACGTTGGTATTGGTATTATCTTTTTCTTCGCTTCTACATACGTAATTTTTTTCCCTAACCTTTATCTCTTGTATTGCCACTTCAGTTTTGAATTTTGGACATGTAGGACATCTAGGAGTTAATCTGGCTGAATGACGACTTATGTAATTTAGATTCATGCTAGATTGCAAATATAGATGTAAGATATGAAATTCAGCCAGAAAAGTTAAATCGTCAATTTAAGTGGTCTAAAACCTAATCCTCGAAGAAAATTCATCCTAACTCACAGAAAAAGAAAGCCCCACTCAATCCTATGACACCATCAACTAGCACATTTGAAATATCATAGATGCAATTAAGCGACAGTCAGAGAAAAATATGAAATCCCATTTGCGGAGAAAACACACCCCATTATCTGTGTGTTCGGGGACCATGTGATCATCGAAACTAGCACGGGAAAGGCGAATTAATCCCCTTTCTCGTGGACCCATTCATTCAACCATTCAACAAGTTAAGCAAAATATGAAGTTAGAGTATATTTAGATGAAATACCACAGATAGGAGAGTAGATTTAAAAGAAAGAGTAATAAAGATAGAGAGATACAGAACATTATTATGGCGTTTCCGGCAACGATGAACGCCTACAAGAAAACAACGTTTTAATGTGTCACCGACAGTTGGAAAGTCTAAAAAAGAGAGGATAGGAGTAGAGAGCAAACACTTCTTTAAGGATTCGAAAGAATTTTGTATTCAGAAATTTGAGATAAACCTTTGATACCAGTTCTTCATTTCTAGTATCCATTGAGTATCCATAAAACACTTTGGAATCGGTATAAAAACAATGGCACGACTTTGTCTAGGAGATACTGTATATTTACGTAGTCTATTAGAGAAATACAACCAAGAGCTAAAGTGGAAACTGTTCCGAAGGCGTAACTTTTGTATAACAGGGCCGAATATAGGCGGTTGAGATACTGTAGGTACCACCACTACTTCAATAACCACCGTTTTTTCTTCTACTATTAGTGGGAATGAAGAGAGTGTTAAGAACATGTCCAGAAAACCGACACCCCTGTATAGGAACGTTTGTTGTGACCTTCACACATAAAGTCCAAAGGATAACGTTGCTGATCCATTAGCCTGTAAAGGTGCGTCTGCGAGTAAGGATAGAGTTGTTTTTCACTTGGTAAAAAAGCTCTACCATTGGATTTTCTGGTTAGGATTACAAGTAAGATACGTATGCTTAGTCAATCACGTTTTGCCATACCCATAGCAATGACGATTGTGAGAAATGTCCAAATTTACGACAATTCCAAAAGCGTACTCTCGAAGAAGTAGGAGCTGAAGGTGTATTAGACATTGCAGTGACAGGAAGTGACGCTGAAGAAGAAGTCAGCCGAGGTATCTACATAAGCTGGGTTTGGTTCTAGTAACTTAACTGTGAGTCCAACGCCTCAAGTTATGAAAAACAAGAGACCTCAACTAAGGCTGGCGATGTCTGGTAGAAAGGAGATAAATGCCGTCGAAATATTTGTAATTGACGTTGGTCAGAGAGAGACGTAAGGACGCAATAGAAAGATCTTGCATAACGACCACATCTATCCCTTGTTTATGTCAGCAGACTTCATTTTTTTCCAACCGGTAACCAGCATTTACAAATTTTAAAGGAAGTGCTGGATAATATACTACGTAATATGCCATTGAATGGAGTTGGTTTATTATGACGTCAACATAAGGTTTTTTTTACATTACGCAAAGAGAATTAGCATCTAACAAGCAATGAGCTTACCTAATGGTGCGGCGTGAAAGAACGCAAGTTCAGAGCACGCTGAAGGCTTGAATACCTTGACCGATAGTTGGTTAAGCTGGAATAAGCGTTTTTTTTTGTGAATACTATGATTTTGATGGTAAGCTGCAATATACTGCCCGCCATAAATAAATGAATACCCAGTAAACGCTGATGTATTTTAATGAAATTTTCAGAAAACGTGTATTTTATTCCTATTAATAAACGATGAAAATTTGAGCAAGATACAAATATTGTAAACACTAATAATGCGTCGACCCTCCTCTGTTTCTCACACATTTAGCTAGCCGGTTAGGCATAGTTGGAAAAAGCGAATCTATGCTAACCTGAGGAATACTATCCCACGCTTCTAAAATCCGTTGTTGAAGGGCATTTATATTGTTTGGGAGTGGCTGTAGATCATTTATTCTCCGTCCTACCATATCCTACAAATGTTCGATCGGTTATAAGCTGAGAAAGCCTTGAAGTCGTTCAAACAGCAGCATTTAGAAACCTCATAGCAACCCTTGTGGTACACGGCCACGCATTATCTTGCTGAAAAATTAAATTTTCTATTTCTTGCAGATATGGCAGTAATACTGGTTCAAGAACGTTGTTAATGTACCGATTTGCATTTAATGTTCCATCATGAATAAACAACATTTTCTTGGAAATGGTGCAGTTTACGATTGAGACAATAATTCCTTTTTATTCTAAATCCAACGATGTATAACACTTAATGATAATTCGACGTTTCTTGACATTTTCAAATATTTCTTTTTTTATGAAACATTTTGAAACAAAAATTACCAAAGCAATTTATTATGCAAAGGTACATTTATTTGAACTCATAATTCATAATAGGGCGTTTCGACTCTCAAAGCATCATCATCTTATGAACAGTAGCTACCTATTCGTAGATAACTATTTATTACGATAACGAAACAGCGTTTCCAAATCTTTTCTTAAACAATCACAGATAAATAACTCATTTATTAAGTTTAAATTTAAGTAAACACCTAACAATACATTTACTTCAAGTGAAAATATTTAGAAAAATGTGAAAAATTATTAAAACACTTAAAATTAACTACAGCTAAATAATAAATTCGATTATTGTGTTTCTGGTTGTAGCTTTGATAAGTTTAAACCAATTATTGTATAACAATTATGTTATCTGTCAAAAGACTAGAATAGTTTCTCACATTTTAATGAACATTGTTTGAAAACGGCGTTAAATTATTCTAACGAAGAAAATTTTGATATATTAGTGTGCTATATCAAAAATGAAAGGAATGCTATCAGAGCTACTATTTTCAAATGTAACCCGAAAGAAGACAACCTGGCAGAAATCATTTTAATAATGTAGTAGAAATTGAATAGAATTTAGAAGTTTTGAAAACCACGTTCAAAAAGTACGCGATCAATAATGAGAATCGTAACGGAAACATTTTGGAATATTTTGACGAAAATTGTGGCACGGAGTTTCATTTCCAAAATCCACGTACAGAATATTTTGAAAGTTGTTAAATATCCTTACAAGCCAACAATTGAACAAGGCCTGCAAAAGAGGACTTTGACGGAGAATCGAATTTTGTAATTGGTACCATCGTAAATATTAAGAAAATTTTCTGATAAGTTATATGGACAAATGAGACACTTTTACCAACTGGAGTCAATAAAAAATCATCATTACTGGGCCGTGAAAATCCATATTCGCTATCCACCGACTTCAAGTACGATTTGGTTTTAATGTGTGGTGCGGAATGATCTAAGTAATATCTTTGTTTGAGTTAACTGAGTAACATTTAATAAATTAACTACGACTCATTTTTTAATATCCCAATTAATTTCAGGACATTGTCTGATTGGTCCATTTATTTATGACCACACGTTAACAGGCCAACGATACTTTTTAATGTTGCAAAACCAAATCATTCCATCATTCGTGAAGCTGTTCTCCTGATGAATTTAATAATTTGTGGTTCCAACAAGATGGACGCCACATAATTCAGAGGAAGTCCGAGCATTTTATGGAGATTTTGGTGAAAGAATAATATCCAACGGTGGTCCTGTGCGTTGGCCTGCTAGATCTCCGGACCTTATCCATTCGACTTTTATTTATGGGGATATGTCAAAAATGATATGAATTTGATCTCCCAGAAAATAGGCAAGTTCTGGAACATCAATTATTAATATTATTGAAAATATTAATCGTAATACAATATGTCGAGTAACCAGAACTGTCGCAAAAATGTGAAAAGCGCATTGAAAAAACTGGTCGACATTTTGAATAATTGTATGTAGAAAACTCGGTTTTATAATTATCCGTAAATACATTAATAATAATATAAAACACTATAAAAATTATTTGATATTGTAGCATTGTAAAACTTATGATTCCTTGCTAAAAATGTTTGTTAATTACTTTTTAGTCATTTTATGGTTTAAATGAGTAACATTTAACATAATACCTAATAACTACTATGCGTTTTTAATATTCCCATTTTTTCACTCCTTTGCTTGAGCAATTTATTTCTGAATACCAAGTAAACGTTTTGAGTATTTTTTAACACAAGTTTGGAATGGCTTTTTCGATATCGTAATGAATCTACGAATAGGTAGCTACATAAGAGATTACTTGATGATGCTTTTGATGAGTCGAAAGTCCTATTATGAATTATGAGTTGAAATACATGTACATTTGCAGAATAAATTGCTTTGGTAGTTTCTTTTTTCAAAATATTTCATAAAAAGAAATATTTGAAAATGTTAAGAATGAGGGTCGTAACGTCGAATTATCATTAAGTGTTATACATCGTTGGATTTAGAATAAAAAGGAATCATTTTATACCATTAGCTAATTTGCCCCATATGAAAAAATAAAGTTGATGATGGTCTCTAATCGACGAAACGTCGGATTAATTTTTCTGTCAGTCAATAGAGCATAAAAAGTGGCAATGGCAAAGTGTAATTTATTTTTATATCTGTTCAAATAAAGAGATATTATATAGCTAAAATAAAAATTGTCGATTTTCAGTTTTTTCGAATATTTTGAAAATATTTGAGATAGCCTTGATTTCAGAATAGCATTTTAGTGGGTTCAAAATTCTCTACAGCTTTCTCCATTTAACCGTCTTTCGATCTCTTATAGTTTCTAAGATAGCAATGCTGCACAGACCAATTTTGGACACACTATATATATATATATATATATATATATATTATATAATTACTATTAATTAAGGGCATAAAACAGCGATAAGAATGTTCACAAACTTGCACAGTGGCGGAGTGGAGGGGTGCTCAACCACTTTCATAAACAGAACTTCTACGCCAATGACTATTTTTAAAAAACTGTTATTTTCATTATCTACATACAGTTTAACAAAATAATGTACCTTCTTCTGTTTCGAAATTCCTGTGCGTTTCCGAGTTATTTTGATTTTAGTGTTTGATGTGGTACTAAGTTAAGTAATGTGCTTTATGTGAATAATTGAATATAAAGTTTTTAATAAAAAAGATATAATAAAACATTTAGAGCCATTTTAGTACCTAACGATCGTTTCTTTAAAATTTCAAATACATTTTCATTTATAAATAGGTAGGTTATCGGTTTTTTTAGTATCCATTGTTATTATCCTCGTATAAAAGAATGCATAATTATTATTGTTATGCGGTCAATACTTTCTGTATAATTATGTATGTATCAATTTCGCCATAAACATGTATGTAGTTTTTAAGTGAGATTCTAATAAGTTATAGACCGCTGCTCACTTGCTCTCATTAAAGAGCCGCCACTGTATCAAGCCATACTCAAATACAAGACTTTTGTAAATTGAAATCTGTTTAGTACACTAATTTTAACAATCCTTATTTATTATTGTAACAATACTTAATAATTGTGAAATTAATAAGAATTCTTAGCAATAACGATTTATAAATAAATAACAATAACACTAGTATAATAAAATTAGACACTTTGTTCAAAATGTAAACCGTTCTTTTCAATACACCTTTCACAGCGACGTACAATAGAACGTCTTAAGTTAATTAAATGATGCACACTTATTTCATTGGAAGCATCTCTGATGCGATTGTGAATCTCTTCAAGTGTATTAACCGGAGTGGTATACACTTTTTCCTTCATGAATCCCCATAGTCAAAAAGTCAAGTGGCGTTAAATCGGGGATCTAGGAGGCCACGCCACTGGACTTCACGATCTATCCACCTCCCAGGTAGTTATTGTTTAGCAATTTCTTACATTTCTGCCATAATGGGCCGGACATCCATCAAGCTGAAACCAAGAATGTCCTTTTAAATTCAAAAGAATGTCTTCCCACATATTAACATGTTCTTCTTCTAAAATTGTGAAATTTTCTGAATTTATACGTTGTGGCAAGAAATAAGGTCCAAACACGTGGTTGCCGTAAATTCAAATCCAGACATTTGTACTAAATTCAAGTTGAAAACTTCTTGGTCGAATGGCATGTGGGTTTTCATGTGACCATATATGCAGATTGTGAAAGTTTACGATTCCACGACGAGTAAAACAGGATTCATCAGTCCACAGTATGTTGGATAAGAAATATCTATTATTTTGAATGGAGTTAAGAACTCACCTACAATAATTAAGTCTTCGTTCGGCGTACATTTTTCAAACCCTGGCTAACAAATCGACGATGGATACTCACAAAAACGGAATGATGAGGTTGTCGTCTATTTGGAAATCTTCTCCGATACTTCTAGCTGCGTACCTTGAATTCCCATTTGCGAATCCATAAATAAAATGAATGTCAGCTTGTTCGCTATTTGTAAATGTAAACGGCATGTTACACTAATTAAAAGTTTGCAAATCAAATTAAATAACTTTTTGAACTTAAAACAATAATTAATAACAGTGAAATTATTCAAGATGAAGCAAGTGTTTGTAAAAGTCAAACTGTCGTTTCAAAATATAAAATTTAATACTTACTTGTTTTCCAAGGAGTATCATATTTTGTTGCAATGAAATAAGGGTGCATCATTTAGTTAACTTAAGACGTTCTATTGTACGTCGCTGTGAAATGTGTATTGAAAAGAACGGTTTACATTTTGAACAAAGTGTCTAATTTTATTGTTATTTATTTATAAATCGTTATTGCTAAGAATTCTTATTAATTTCACAATTATTAATTAAGTATTGTTACAATAATAAATAAGGATTGTTAAAATTAGTGTACTAAACAGATTTCAATTTACAAAAGTCTTGTATTTGAGTATGGCTTGATACAGTGGCGGCTCTTTAATGAGAGCAAGTGAGCAGCGGTCTATAACTTATTAGAATCTCACTTAAAACTACATACATGTTTATGACGAAATTGGTACATACATAATTATACTGAAAGTATTGACCGCATAACAATAATAATTATGCATTTCTTTTTATACGAGGATAATAACAATGGATACTAAAAAAAACCGACAACCTACCTATTTATAAATGAAAATGTATTTGAAATTTTAAAGAAACGATCGTTAGGTACTAAAATGGCTCTAAATGTTTTATTATATCTTTTTATTAAAAACTTTATATTCAATTATTCACATAAAGCACATTACTTAACTTAGTACCACATCAAACACTAAAATCAAAATAACTCGGAAACGCACAGGAATTTCGAAACAGAAGAAGGTACATTATTTTGTTAAACTGTATGTAGATAATGAAAATAACAGTTTTTAAAAAGTCATTGGCGTAGAAGTTCTGTTTATGAAAGTGGTTGAGCACCCTCCACTCCGCCACTGTGCAAGTTTGTGAACATTCTTATCGCTTGTTTTATGCCCCTTAATTAATAGACATTATCCCCCAACATGAAAAAATCTAAGCATTCGTTTATGAGTTATAATGAAAATTTGAGAAAAAAAATTATATTCAACACCCTGTATCTCGGAAACGAAGCCTTCTACGACATATGTTTATAGGAACTTTTCTTTTTAGAAACATGTGTTCTATCTCCTGTTAAAGTTTGTCTACAAAAAACTGACTCACCCTGTATATATATTTATCTTTGTGAATAGGAATGTTGTAAATACGAGTTTTCTCCTTTTTTTACTTCTTAGTCGCATTTGTCTTGTCCATATTTGAAATTAATGGTTATTCATAGATTTGAATTCGGTACTCTTAAAATCTGTAAGCTTTAAGTACAGTGTGATAAATAAAAAAATTATAAAATATATGAAACAATAATAAGCTTAAGCCGCAATTTTCACTATCAATTTGTTTCACTCGTTTGCATGTATTGCTTGAATTGAAAACAATACTTTCTTCGCTTCTACTTCTACTTTTAGTAGTAAGAGCTTAAACCAGATTTTATTATCACATATTGTAAAATAACGGGGTATTCTTAAAAAAAAGAAATATATTTCTGGAATTAGCTCTTGTCTACCTTCCCTTATACATAAATATATTTGGAGTGTAAAATATGAGACGTTCGGAGAGAAGGAGATTAATAATATTTAATTCAATCTTAATTGCAAAATATACTTCCATTTAGTTAAAGAAATACATACAGGGTGGCGCATTAGTCTGACAAAGTCCCATATCTTCTTTATTTAAAAAGATACAAAAAATATATGGATTTTCGGTAACTGTTAATAGTACATTTAATTGATTTTCCTCAGTCTGTGCACGTTTTCCTAGTATTTTTTCATATAACACATTGCCAGTTCTTTCAAAACGCTCCAAAAGCTTTTCAAATGCCCTTCTTTCAGGTTGCTGTCTCTCTGGAATCCGTTTTTGATACAGTTTTCTTGCTAAGAGCGTATTCTTATCACTAGCTCCCAAAACAAAAATCATATCAACCATCTCGGCTTTCGAAAAATTCATTATTTACAATTTTAGTTCAAGTTTTAAATCAATTTGCTACAAAATACACTAATGCATCACACAAATTATCAACTGACAATAAATAATGACGTTTCTGATGATCTCTATTATTTTTATATGCCACGCCTCGCCGTCACGGCCAACTAACAACAAAACTTGAAAGCCGTATAGCCTTTTTCTATAAAAAAATGTTAAATTGTCATTATTGAAATTTTCAGCAAAACGATTAAACTAATACAAACAGCAGAACCAGAGAGGCGCTTTTCGATATTAAAAAGAATAAAATCGTTCTTGTGGAATAATATGGGTCAAGAACGATTAAGTGCTTTATTATGATTTCTATAGAAAAAAATATGATTTCGCGAATTGAAAATCACAATGATAAAGTTATTGAAAAATGTTGTATTTATGTTGTATTTATAAATAAAAATAGATTAATAAACTGAGTTTCAATCGTTAAATGTTTTTTTAATTTTTGTTTTTCTACAGCACCCCCATTAGAAAATTTCAGGAGCCACCACAGATAGATATATTCATGTATGCAAACTTATAATTTTTTTTTATAAAAGCAACCTTTTGCAATGTATCCAAAAGCTTAATGGTTACCAATTTTAATCTTAGACTGAATTCATCCCTACATACAAGTATGTTGATATATGTTCTTCTACCTTCTATTGTAAGTAAAATTGAATGGTTTGAAAGGAGTAAGTACAGTGTTCATATAACTTTCATTTAACCTTATTGATTTCATAATTCAAAAATCAATATATTTATGTTCAAGTAAATCAATGATAACTGTTTAAATTTAGATTAGAAACACAATTAGTTTGTAAACTGCACCTGATGAGAAAAACATTCGTAAAAAAATTAGACATAAACATAAATTACACGTGTAGCACCCTAAAAGTCGTTTATCAATGTGTACATTAAAAATAACCCCTGGATTTAAAGTATACCTAGTTTACGATATACAGAAAAATGTCGACCTTTCTCATGAAAAGGTACTTTGATATACTCATTGCCGAATCATTTTCTTTTATTAAAATTTATGTATTTATATTATTCGTATCCGCTTAAAATTATTGCAAACATGTTTTACTTGACAATTTTTGATGAACAACCTTTTAGGACGTGAATTATTAATTCGATTAAAGGATAGAAGTATTTCGAGATAAAAGCGATTTAAACTTTCAAGTGAACATGTAACAGTTTTCAGTTCGATTGCACTTGTGAAGTCGGAAAATGTCTGAGTTTTGATATGAGTTGCTGTTAGTTACACGTGATCGATGCTCTTAATACATCGACAGAGACTAAGCAATGTATGCTACTTGTAGTTATAATTTTGTCATTTTATATGTACAGGTAAATATAGGGAAAATAATAGAATCTGAATTTTTTTATTCAGTAAAAGAAAACAAAGGGACTGCTTAATATCTTACGGGGGAGTTTATAACATTGGGTTCTATTGTATACGAAAATCGATTACAATTTCAAGCATTTGTCTCTAGTATCATTACCATCTATCAAACATGTGTTAAGTTTAATCAGTTTAACGTAGCGCCATTTGTATGAAATTCTATTGTTAGAAGTATCGCACATTCGCTACTATTTAGACAAGACTTTCACTTAAAGCACGAAGCAACAAACAACCGGTGCGTTTTTAAGTACCTACAGGGTGGCGCATTAGTGTGACAAACTCCCATATCTCCTTTATTTAAAGAGATACAAACAAAAGTTAAATACAAAAGTTGTAAGATATGTTCTGGTGCATATTCCCAAAAATATTTGTAATTATACAGGCTAGATCATAAAAGCTTAGAAGTAATTTTAAATTTTTTTTTAAATAGAAAACCCTATATTATTACATATTTAGATTCTACATACAATTTTAGACACATTTTATGTATAATGTCCCTTTGCGATTTTAAAGTTGTGAAATTCGGTTTTGGAGTAAAATACTTGTAGTTCAGTATTTAGTTTTTCTCGAACAATAGTGGCGTATTTCTCGCATATTTGCTTAATTTCGAAAATTGGTAACTCTTTTCTAGAACAATTGAAATGCTCCTGATAAAATAATTTCTCCGCTATCAAATGATTTGTTAATGCAAATCTCTGTTTGGTTTCTTCGCAAATATGATCGCATAGTAGATTCGCATAAAGGTGAATTACGGATTGAAGCAATTGCGTTGTCAAATGCATTTAGAACTGTTTGTACTTTATATGCGTCCATATTTCTTGCTTGAAATTGGTTGTATAATATTTCCAGATTTGACATAATTTTGTGAAACAACTCCAACCAAAATAAAAATGTTTCATTTTTCATTAGTCTTAACAATCCAGTTGAAGATTGTATTGTTTTATCGGTAGTGCTTGAGGATTGTAATTCTTCAAAACACTTTACTAAGTCGTCGTTATTTTCAAAAACTATATTAACAGTCCTAATATTAAAATTCCAACGGGTACTTGACGGTCTTGGAATACGCATGTTTACAAACTTGTCTAAAGTTGCCAATCTCTGAGGTGGTTTTGAAAAAAAGCTGCTATTCCGGAGAGATTGGCAAAAAACAATCGGGCCGACTTGATTGATTAACTAATATGTTTCATTACAAGATTACAATTTGGATAAACTTGTTGAATTTTGTTCTGCAGACCTCCCTGCTCCCCTTTCATAATGTTCGCCCCGTCGTACGTTTGGGATATTAACTTACTTCGATCATTTTCCAATACTTCCACTTGTTACCCATGTGTTTCTATTGATACGGTTATCATTTTTACATTTATTCCATAATTAACTTTCGTTGTTGCGAAAACAACAGTTGTTTATATAATTCCTAAATGACATGAATTCTACTTAGTAACCAAAAAAAATTAGAATTCTGATATTTTAAAATTTACCATAACATATAAGAATGCAAAAAGAAATTGCGAAAATTTTAGACTAAAGGACCAAAAATTTTGTTTTCAAAAAAATCATCTCAATGGTCAGAAATGTCTCAAAACGTGTAAAAATGCAAAAAAGACATTTTTTAGCAAAGGGCCAAAACTTTTTTTTCCAAAAATCGTCTCAAATGGTCAGAAATAGCTCAAAACGAGTAAAAATAAAAAAAAATTTCGAAAATTTTTGACCAAAGGGCCAGACGCCGGGACATCAACCAAACGCGCTGCCACTGTGCTACCGGATGAGTTCACCAACAAACGAAAAACTTCGTAGATATTCAATTCTAAGATCGTTCACTTGGTTGCCTACGTAAAGACGTACCGGTTTGCTACGAATAGCCGTTCGTATTTATACACTTTATAATAGTCGAAATCTGGAATTCCATTTTGACTGGTCAAATTTCGCTCATTTCGTCTACTTATGAATCCGAACCTAGGTACCAAATATCATGACGATCGGATAATCTTTGTGGCCGCTATCGCGCTGGAACACATACAGGCAGACATACATTTTGAAACTTTCATGTTTCCAACTTAAGGTAAAGACATTTTTAAGTATGGTAGTTCATTTTAAAGAAAATTTAATCCTCTTTAATAATACGCTGGGATCTAATTTCTATTTTGCGATAATTCACAAAAACCAAAGAGTGCTGCACTCGAAATTTCGGCGACCGATCACAATACCTCCCAATACTTTCGTATTGTGAGGTAAAAAAATATTTCTTTGTTACCTTTGAAGAAATTAGCAAACGTATTTTTTAAATTTAAATTATCCTTATAACTAATAATCTTAACAAAACACCAACAATAATATTGTTTTTGTCTAATAAGAATATGTACAAATAACAGCAGTAGGTATAGAGATCACAGTTCCAATTCACTTGTTACACGCACAAATAAGCTCACAAGGTTATTAGTGCAAGTGTACGCGAATTTAAGCGGAAATTAACGAAGCGCGATAAATTAACTTCGGGTCCAAGTTCTGACGCTGCGTTGATGACAGTTCCAGACTTTTATTATATGAATTAGATTAAAATAATTCTCTTTGATATCAATTGAATTTGGTTGTATTTAATAAAATTTATATAAAATGTTGAATGGTTACTACAATATTACTATTTTAGTTTATAAAATATCAATAATATTGTCATTTTGAAGTATCAACATAAAAAAAACATTTTCATATACTTTGCTTGGGGTGCTGCAGTTTGCCCTTATGGACCAGCTGCCCCTGACATTAAGACACAGCTCCATTTAAAAGCTTTATTTCTGACTATACATTAAATTGACATCAAAGTTTGATTGTAGTACACATATTTGGCATCTACTTGCATATAATTTTGACACTGTACATAATTCTAAAACTACTTCATGTTAGAAAAAATAACCAATAGAAATATTATTCGCATTTGTGTTACAGATATTCCGTCATTTCTGGGATCCAAAAATTACCCCTATTATTAGCAGAGGTTGGTTCATCAATTTTTTCAGTAGTTCTTCTTTGTCATACCAAATCTGGTCAGGTTGATTTGACCATTTCTATTTGGCAAATCTACTAGGAACCATCACGCTTACAAAAATTTTGCTCCAGTAGTTTGTTTTACGGTTCCTGGAAATGAATTTTCTTCATATACCATTATGACATAATCTTCAATGTTTATTGTTTCATCAGTTCTTGATACATCCGAAGTGGAATTCTTGTCTGTTTTCGTCACTTTGTTTATTCTTTGATTCACTAGTCACTTTATTTTTCTTTAATTCACTAGCTTGCTTCTTTTTTCTTCCCTTTTTATGTTGCGTTCTTTTATTTCTTCCTTTTTCTTTTTTTCATTCTGCTTCTTTAACTAATAGTCTTTCCATTGTTCCATTGTGAAGAACAGCCACTAAGAATTTTTTCTATACGCCTTTTTGTTTCTTTTTTTAAGTTGACATTTCTGGTCAGAACTATGCGGCTTTAAATGGTGTAGATAAAGGCAATTCAACGAAAAAAACCGCTGCACGTCATTAACCTATTTAACTAGTTCCAACAAATTATTTATGCTACTATTTTGATGTCTCCACGACTCAAAGGAGATAGAAACAATCTAGAACGTAGGGACTAAATTAATGACGTGCATCGAAAATTTCGTTGGATACGCTTTATATATAATAATTTTTTCCGAGTTTAGCTGTTTGTGCAATGTTTCCTTTCTATAAGCTTTACTGGTGTACTAATACATGTTTGTCATTTCTGGTCGTGTCTAGTGTTTTTTATCTTTTATTCATTAATATTTGTGTTAAGCTCAGAATTTAACGTGTTTTGTCATTTTCTGTGTTAGTTACAATTCCATTTAAGTTAGCCTCCTCCCATCTATATACTTGTCCGGCGAGTATCAGTTTCCAGTTCTTGTACAAGGCTTTCGTTGTTTCTACCATCTCATTATTATATTGGTTCATGCCATTTTCCATGTCGATTACAATTAAAGTGAAATCGTTTACGTTACAAAATTGTTTTCGTCTAAGTTGGGCTGTTTGTCTTGTTCTTCATCGTTGCCACTGTTTTGTTCATTGAACAATATAGGGTCGATATCGTCCACTGATATTCCAAGTTGTTCCATAGTCTTTGCTATTTAGATTATTCCTTGCTTCTTGAACTTCATGTTCTGAA